>JAXCLR010000081.1:6572679-6601262 GCA_035584095.1 Annona squamosa
TCAAAAAAAAATAAAAAAAAATAGGTGCAGTGCACCCGGGTGCGTTGAGGCTGAGTGCACCCGGGTGCACTGAATTATGCTCCGCAAAACTCAGTATTTCCCTATGATACAAGGCCCATAGCCTTGTTTTACATTCCGTGGCAGGCAAAGGTACAATGGTTATCTGTAAGTTAGAATATAAAGAATAGAGGCTCCATACTCGTATGAACCAACAGATTGGCATCTCCAACCACCAGTTCTTGCATTTGTTTGATCTTCAGGTCGATTGTCATAACTACGCCATATCTGTGGAAAGCAGCTTGTCAAATCTGAAAGGGAGAAATTAGCAGGAAACTCTAACCTGGGAAGCTGAATCAACACGATTACCTTAAAATCACACCCAAATGAAGAGCTCACTGCCATATTTCCTGTAGGATGAAATGCCACCGCAGAAATTCTAGAGTCACTGAAATGCAGCAAAAGGTTCAATTCAGAAAAATGTAGGATAATTCACAACCAGATCATGCAAATTGAAAAATATCTAACAGAAAAAATAAGAAATCTACATCTTCAAGCTATAATCCCCTTTTTTTAAAAAAAAAATCCATAAAAAGGGAACAGGGGATGTACAATCTTGTCATGCAAATGATCACATTGAATGAAAGCATGGATGTGATCTTGTCTTGAAACAGAGTTCTTCTAACTTCTAAATGGTTTGCTTCCAGGAATTAGAAACATACTTGATTCAGATAATCAAATAACAAAAACCAGGAAAACTAATCCACTGAGCAAGATGTTAAGATCCCATGCATCCTCCATTTGCTTAAATAAGTAAATATTCTGAGAGGTTATCTGCTTTATAACATCCCTGTGAGCTAACAGCAGAAACCAAAATAATTGCAACCAATAAATTATAATTGAACCATGCTAGTAGATGGAGATTTTAACTTTTTGGAAGAAGAAGAAAAGAGACAACTTGCTTCTAGAAATGAATGCATCCATTAACCTGTGTGGCTCATAAATGATAGTAGACAAGGTGAATTCCCTATTCTGCAATCCAGATTCCCAAAACTTAAGACTTATAAGACCTCCAATGCCTTCCTCAGGAATTCTAACTTCAACAGTAGCCATCTTAGATCCATCTAATGAAAGAGCAACAATGCTTATAACTACCTGCATGTATATCAAACAATCGGAAGAATCAGAATCAGAAGGTTTAGGTGCATTATTACAATGACTCCTGCAATAAGAATGCCATTCATGTGCCACCATTTAACTGTCAGCAAACGTTGACCTAAAATGAATCAGGCAGGGCTATTACTCCAATGATTCATTCAAGGAGAATGCCATCCAAGGTCATCATTTAAATATGTCAGCAAATGTTGGCCTAAAATTTGAGGAAGATACAAGGTAGAAAGAATATGCCCATAGCTCACAATTTTTACAGTTAATTCCTTCAAATCATTTCCACGTCATGTAGTTGTGCGAGCAACCATAGTCATTTTGACCATAGCTGTTCCAACAGTAAGGGATGAGTAAATTTTGTTCAGTTTCTTTGTAGGACAACCATGCAACTTCATCCAATTTCTTAAATGATTCCTGAGATAGTTTTCAGTATCATAATATACAGGGGACAAAAAAACAAAAACAAAAAAAGCTCATTCCTCATTTTCATTGAACAACCACATTCTAAGATCAGCTGGATATCCACCAAGTACTTAATGATAGCTAAAAGTGCAAGTCTCAATAAAATTTTATGCTTTTAGCAAACTACCAACAACCATTCGGAAAGGGCTATGTGCTGCTAGAATATAATTTAACTAAAGACAACTGTAAAGGCCATTATCCACATCAGCATGATGATCTATTAGCAGTTTGGTAATCCCAAGTTCCCAACTTATGGCATGAGACATGGGTTACACTATTTTGCTATGAGGAACCTGTTGTTAAATGTCTAGGTTTTTCGAAGCACTGGTTAAGCACGCTTAACAAACTTGCATATTAAAATTGTGTTATTTCTATAGAGTCATTGCATATAGCTTGGAATAACAAAAATCAAAGAACTGAGGACATTAATTTCATCATTACCGTAACATCATCAACAGGCTGATAATTACATTCACAAACCTGAACCTGCAAGCAGATACAAAGAAATGCAAAAAATCTTTTAGCTCTAATTCAATATATGCAGACAAACTAATGTATAGCCGTTGCACTTGAGTAATACATTGCTAAAAAGTAACACAATGGAACCTGAAAATTCTAACTATCTGAAAAGAATTCCAATTAATTTGGCTTAGATTCCAAATTTTATGAATTTCCACACACTTCTGCAACCTTAAATTAATAATGACCAAATTAAGAATCAAGACTGCAATTCTAGTCATATAATGCATAGACTCGCATCACCACCCTTCAATGATGTACTCCAGTAAATAAACAATTATGATGGCCTTCTATGGTGAGTGCAATAAGTATGAAGAAGATTCCCATTAGCATGGCCAAACTTGTGAACCAAACACACCTGTGAAACCTCACGATCATCAAACAAGCTGTAAAACTGTATGCGATAAGCCTCCGTCCGAAGCGCAACCAATCCAGATGTGTGATCAAACACATAGCCACCATATAAGTCTCCATGGACTTCTGGAAATGAAAAGGGGCGCTGAAATATGCACAAGAATATTTAGTCTCAGCAAGTGACCATAACTTCACACTTTCAAACTGAAGAAAGAAATAAAGCCCCATCAGCAGGGCATAATGTAGCATCGTAGAGGATAGGCCCAGCAAGCACAACATATAACAGATAGTTTAAATCAAAGAAAAGCAGATGGCTTCTCAAACCTTAATCCCAGAAATAGATTTGATAATTTCCATTGATGGCATTTTGAGTAAATGGATTTGATTGCCTGCACAAGATACCTGAACATGCAATTTCAGGACAAACTCAGACATAGTTAACTCAGAATACAGAGGTAAAAAATAATTCAGCAGTGCAGGTGTTTTTCTGCCACCAATTCAAAGAAGCCAACAGGACTCCCAACATTTTGTGCTTATATACCAAATCATAGAGATCAACAGTGCAGAGTAAAACCATATATGAAGACTCTTAGAAATAAAAGTCAATTATATGCAAGTCCGCTCAATTGTAGGTTCTCAATGGACACTAAGAGGGAAATTTGGATTCTCCAAAGTCAAAGCAGAAACAAATTGTGTTTTCTGTCATCGTCTTAGCTTAATCATTTTTGTTTGCACTACAACCACAATCGAGGTAGATGTCTAGAATTTCCCTACAATCATGACGAGGGTGGCAGCAAATTTCAATGTTAATAAAATAAGAAACCCAAATAGAAGCAGCAATTTCTATGATTTCTCCATGCAGTTTTACTTACCGAGACAAGAGAAGGGTCTGCAGACTGTGTAAAATATAAAAGTGGAGACCCGAGACGTGGAAGAAATTTCTTCTTTCCTGTGTCAAGCTGCCAGACCACAAGCACTCCTTCCTTACCACCTAAATAACAGAAATAAATACCATAACCAATAAAATCACACTAAAATTCCATTAATCACTGAAGTCCATGATTCTCTGAAATATCTTGAGTTCAATAGTGAAGCAGATCAATAAGATCTACCAGCACCTAGTCAGTGGATGAAGAAAAGAAAGGAAGAGAGAAACGGACAAGGCATAGCTGTGCTACACATGGCTAGTGAGAAATGGGAGTCAGATAACAGCTACATGTAGAAAATGCCCATCTCATAGGTGGCATTCATCAACTGGTGTTGACTAGTATCTACCTTTCTGAGAAACTTCGTGAGTATTTGCCATCCATAGTGATGTCAATCGGATGTGTCATACCAAGATTTGGATTGAGAAAGAAAAATGAAAAACAATGTTACTCTACCTGAGAAAAGATAAGCACCATCAGAAGAAAACGACACAAATTTCACTTCAGATGGGTGCCAGTGCCATGTTGTACAGGAATCAGCATCATCATCACCTCTCACCCCAGGCCTTTCTTCCTCAAATTTCACCTTTCCTCCACCGACTGATTGTTGATTCTGTGAAAACTTCCGATGTCCAATACCTCTCCAGATCAAAATCCTTCCTGACACATCACCTCCGGCTACAATTCTCTCAGTTGGGTGAAAAGCAAGAGTCGTCAACTTCTTTGTATGGTGCAATTTTATTGCCTTGATCTGATCAAAAGTAAAATTCCCACAGGGAACCCTCCATATGCGAAGGTGTTGTTTGTTTCGAACACCAACAAATTCCCCAGAATTACAAGCAATTAAAGGCTCTGGATTTTTAGTCTGAAATACAAGAAAAATAAAAAATGGAAAAGTCAATGCCAAAGACAATTCTAGCTTTGCATAAAAAACATCATTCTAGGAAACAGTTAAGAAATTTGGCAACAAATTGTTGAAATTGAACACTGGTGTGAAGGCAATTGATAGAAAATTATGGTAAAAAATAATATATGAAGCACCATTTGAGAATAGGCTAACAACTATTCTATCCTACTACCTATTTTCCTTTGATGAAATGCTTCCTGGTAAATTATTAATCAAAACCACAGAAGAATAATTTGAACCAATTGATGGAACCAGGGTTATACAAAAGCAGCTAGCTCCAATAAAAATATCTGCTATACCGTCCACAATCAACCTTGAGTCGCACTCAGGTTTGTCTGTATGCGGAAATCTTAAAGCAAGGTCAATTACAACATGGTTTTCTTTGGCCAAATCAATCCATCTTTACCCTTGGAAAAAACAGAAAAGGCAAAAATAATAAATTTTCAAAAAGGAATTCACTTTAGCATGTAGATAAGAAAGTAATTTAACCCCTTCCCTTAACTGAAGTACAATTTCCAGCCAGCTAGAAATTGATCCAAACATGTGGATCTACCCATACAAGGGATCATGAAATGCAATGGTTGACATCATTAAATATGGAACCATTAAATATCCTCCAACATTCAGAATGATGAAAAGAAAAGGCATAGAGAACAGCTAATCGTACCTCTGCCAATAATGTTCCAGATAGACGTGACTTGTTTAAGTCAACCATTCTAATTATTCCACGCAACACTTTCGGGCCTTTTGGACGACTTATATCTTCCAATGAAACAAATGCATAAAGACTCGAAGGCTTATCGGTGCTCTGAACTGATCTACCTGATGCAACTGGGATCACCTAAAAGAAAAGAAGATGCAGATAATGACACAGCCTCACTTGGTTACCAGTTTGAATTTTGAAACTGGATGCAGAAAATGAGGAAATTAATTTTCATGAACTATGCCATAGGATGTAGAAAGAAACCTGTTGCATTGGAATGAGATACTGACATACCATCAACAAATCCAATGGACTATATATCTGATTGGTAGCAACTTTTTCGTCATTCATGAACATCATAAAATTCTTTAAAAAGAAGCATCATGGATATAATCTCTTCTTACCATAGAATGGATTGGAAATTTTACTTCCACCTTCTTTATCAAATCAGGCAGAGAAAAATCCCAATAACAAATTGTTCCATCAAGTGATGCTGTCCAACAATAGCAAAGAATTTTACTTGCAGCAGAAGTAGCTGGTGGAACAACAACAGAAGTGACTAGCTCTGTATGACCCTCCAATTCAGTTATCTGCAATTCACGAGGACATTTGCATCCATAACAAGCACCAAAAGCAACATTTTAGGGCCTGAAAAAATATAAAAGTACCAGCATGCCCGTGGAGGTGCTGAAAATTGAGACTGTTTTTCCTGTGCAGACCAGCAGTTTCTTACTGTCATTGGAGAATGCAGGTGGGGAAGTAACATATATTTTTCCACCCATAATCATGGTTGTGCACTTCCTGAAAGAGCAAAACAATGAGGGATTGCCGTTCAGGTCAACGCGTTATAATCAGTGATCATAAAAACTTCTTGTCCATTCAACCCAGCAATAATAAAGGCTACACAACAGCCAGAGAGAGAGAGAGAGAGAGGAGATGAAGTTTGAAGAACATCAACGTGCAGATGATCCTTTGGGCCTCCCACCTTCCTAAGAAAAAAGACTCTTAATTTCCCAACAAACGATTATTCCATTTTAAAAGAAGTAACCGACACAACAAAAAGGTTCAAATTGGATCAAAAAACACACTTTTAAGTTCACAACAATCACAAATCTTTGAGCTTTCATAGCAACAACAAGCGTTTCATCACATAAATGAAACAAAAAATAACATCTTGTAACGAACATAGTATGAAATATTTCGAATCACCTAAGAACTATACGACAATCAATTTGCCTATCATCATAAACAAGTTCTATATAGAAATATAAAAGAGGAAGCCTGGTCCATCCACGAAGACGCTGGCCCTAAAAAGGAGTTTGGCATCCCCATCCACTCATTTCTATAGCACACCACACTTGAGTGGTATAAAACAGCTTCATTTTCATGCGTTCTTCTATTTTATGGTTGCTGCCGCTGTTGTCGCAACCTACTACACAATCATATCCCCAGGAGCCCCCACACATGCCTTGCTACTCAGAAAGCGAAAAATAATAAATAAACAAAATAACCATACGCACACAAAGCAACTCAGAAAGAAGTGAGGAAAGAACGCAGGTTTTCCCAAGCTTTCAAGAGATTCAAGCAAATACCAAAAGGAAAGAAAGGAGAATCGTTGGAGTTTGAAAGGAGGCAGGGAATTGAGGAGGGGAGAAGCTGGTTTACTCCAGTTAACCTAACCAAATATGTTCTTCACCCCAACTAGCAATTGGACTGTAGGGATCTGGGATATGCTGTGAGGAAATTATAAGCGGCTGAGGAATTTGGTCATCGAAGCAGGCGCTGTCCACGGTGCGCCCCTTCTCCAGCCACCTCGTTCGAAAATTTTGGCGCCGGCGAGTCAAGCAGCACTTCGCTCCCCGTCTGTCGCTGATTAAAACCTGCATAAAACCTTCTATCAAAAAAAAAAGTCTGGTTGAGGTACATTAAATTTATTATTAAAATTTTCAAATAAAACATCATCCGACCTTAGCTCAGTTGGCAGAGCGGAGGACTGTAGTGGTTTCAGCAATCCTTAGGTCGCTGGTTCGAATCCGGCAGGTCGGAGACTTTCCTTCTACTTCTTTCTTTTTGGAAGGCACCTTTGACAATAATAATTTTGACAGACTAAAGCCATCAGATTTGCAACGGAAATTAAAAAGTCCATTGCACTTGTGAGTTACTATCCACTTTATTTTTTGGGCTTTTTAAATTTCTAATTAAAATAACGTTTTGGAATATCAACTTTTTTGAATATTAAAATGATAAATGAAGTATGCGGAATACATATATTTACTTGTTTAGCCGAATACATCTTTGCAAGACCCAAATAGGCCGCATCCATAATGTTCACTTTGTCCTAACTGCTGATCAGCTTCAGCTTCTTGTCAGCATAAATCAATCAATATGTTTCTAAGCCGAACATAGCTTTTTGCCTTTTGGTATGGATGCCATTGCATCCTAATTCCTAAAGCTATTCAGTCGCATCCTTTTAGGGGCAGTGAAATCGATAATTACGAATAAGAAATAAAAAATTCAACTGCATTATCATAAGATTGACACCTGGTGTTTTTTCCATTATAGAAAAGGAATTCAACTCTATATTCATGCTAAGGCAGAAAGCTATGCCATCAGCGTTGATTGTTTTTATCATTATAACTTTTCTAATCTCTAGTTCTTCGATATTTCTAGAAAATGTCTGAGAAAGTGAACCAACACCACGCATCCAAAACAGCCTTGCCTACTGACCCGTCATCTAATACCCACTACAAAAACCTCGCCTTCCGCCTTAGTCCGTTATCAGTGTACCTTATTCAGGAAATCTTCCAACAGCTCTCACTCAGACCACTATGGCTTTCAGCAGGAGGAGCTTCTTATGCTTGCTGCTTTTAGCTGTTCCATTTGTTGCTGACCACCGCTGCAATGTGGCACGCCACTTGTCGGACAGTCTGGCTGCAGTGGCTCCAGAAGCAGCCCAGCCAAAACCTACATTCGTTCCTCTGCCAACAATCCCACCACTGCCTGCCGCTGAGTTGCCCACTCAACCATCTGTGGCTTTGCCTAATCCCACATTCGGACCACTGCCCACAATTCCAGCCATTGCACAAGGCATAATGCCACCGTTACCTTCAATACCTACAATTCCCACCATTCCACGAATCCCTAATGTCCCCACAATTCCACAAATCCCTTCCATTCCCAAAGTTCCCACAATCCCAATTCTCCCTTTCTTCTCTCAACCTCCATGAAACACCCAGCCTTAATGGCATACCTTGTATTCTTGCAAGTGCCCCGAGCTATGCGTGGTTTGCACTACTGGATTGTATTAGAATACTAGGCGTTGTCAGTGTTTTGTAAGAGCCCCGAGCTGTAGACTTGCGTGGAGTAGCTATGGATGAACTACTATACTTTTCCTGTTTTACGAGTATGCTTGCTTTTGTACCGGTCGTTACTATATTATAGTGGCTTCTTGATAACAGTTGGCTTGCTTTTCTGCTCGATTAATGCATGTTGAGCCTCCTTTTGGTAGCATGCCTATGATTCAGCAAACAGCATTGGAAAGCACTAGAACTCATTTTTTGTTTTTTTTTTCAATTGAATCACTGCATTAGAACTCTTCTCTCACGGAGGGATAAAACAACTCTCAGCAAAATTGATCAGGAATACTCGTTAATTCAAAAAGATATTAGCAGTTTCTCAACTGGCACGGCATGTTGGTTTGGTATCTTCAGCAAGTAGGAACTTTTCTTGTTCAGCCCTGACAACTTTTCCTGTTCAATGGATTTGTACATAAAAAAGCAGCTCCTCTGAATTCGAATTGGATCGAGAACAAACCACTAAAATATTTAAATTCTTAGGATATGTTTCAATGACTTCTTTCAATTGCATTCAGAGTTTTATCCTAGATGAAATTGTTGGGTTTGATTAGAAAACAAGAATACAACAGGATGGTATACCGAATGCGTAGTCCGCAATTACAATCCCATCTATCACAGAAGTGTGATTCCCTTATGCCCTCGTATGGATAAAACTCTGATTCATTTGTTTTGACATCTCCCTTGAAGATTCACTCGTACTAGTGCATGAATGTGCGTCAATCATCTGAATCCAAATCCAGATAGAAATTCCAACAGGACCCGGCATGCTGCATGAGGTAGTGTACCGCTGCTGATGTGTGGTAATGTACAACCATGGGACAACAATTTTTGCTTTTTTCCTGTACATGTTTATAGTAGATACAAATAGTTCTTCCAAAGGTTTCTGTGAAGGAGGGAGGGAGAGAGAGAGAGAATCGGTGTAGCAGCAGGCGGATACTGAAAACCTAAGATTATAATGAATGCCTTTCAGCATGCTCCTACTAACCTCCTCATAAAGCCCGGACAAGATCGCACAAGGCTTCTCTAGAACTTCCAGTTTGCCCGAGTCAGCATTCTCTCTACTAACCACCATCTTGACAAAAACGAGCATATGAAGCCCGGACAAGATCACACAAGGCTTCATCCAGAACTTCCAGTTCACCTGAGTCACACATCCTAGGGTATGCAGCGGCCAGACAACTTACAGCAGCCTCAACAATCTCTTGCTGAGAGAGGTTTGCAGCATACTGGATGATCTTGAGGGACAACTGATGCTTAGATCTCAGGCACGATGTAACCACATCAATGCTCTCTTTCCGGACATCTTCCAAGAGCCAGAATTCACAGAGAGAAGAGAGTTGTATGTATGTCTTTAGTTCATGAACCTGCTTTTCTGTATCCATGTTATTCCACGCGCAATCTTGGTTGGGTTTTGGCAACTTCCCTGAATAAAACCAGCTTGTAAGTTTGACCAGTGCCTCCCAACACAAAGGTACCTTCAAAACCTGTGAGCGACTGCAACACGGCAAACAAGAAGTCAGGAGAAGCATCTAAATGAGTTTTTCCAAATAGAACCAACCATGAAGGGCAAGTCAGGACACCTAGGAAGACTATTAACACAGTGCTTCTGCATAATATAAAATATAGTAAATTTGCATATGGTTATTGTTGTCCAATTCAAATTTCGGTTGGGTTCCACAATCACAATGCTAGTATCACAACGTTCCAAATGCATGAAATTTTTGATGTCCTGGCTGGCAGCATAGCCCATTTCATTCATTTGGATTACTCCACAGGTCAATGATGTAATGCCCATACTAAGGCTGTGCACTTGGAAACAGAAGCACCAAGGAACTCTGCATGCCTTGGCTAACTGAGACTCAAAGACAATGCTTGTTTAAGAAATATCCTGAGTAACTCTATCCAGTACCTCTCCTGCATTCCTGACTGGAAAAGTGCATGAAGATAATCACAGCTTGACCAGAGTATGACTTTATGAGCATGCACATGAGGCGTAGATAATGAGCATATGCTACATGCCCAAGGCATCCTTTCAGTCTCTTTAGCTATCAAGGTAATATCACTGTACCAACAGCAATCAATGTCAGCAGTTTACTTCATTATTTACATCTATAACTGACCATAAGCACAGAAAACAACAGAAAAAAACTCCTGTGAAGCAATAAATCCTTCATGATTTCTATGTTATGAATATCACAACACACCTATGCGCATCAAACATTTTGTTATACACACAGGATTTGTGTAAAGAACCAGTAATAATGTGCACTGCCACAGCTGATGGACAAAATTCTCAAATGTGATGTGCCAGACTATTCTATCAGCTATCCAGCTAACCATCCTGTGAGATGGGGATAGCCAGCAAATCAATGCCTACAATTGAGCAATCAGTGACGAGATTTTTCTAGATCAATCATTAATTATAGTCAAGCAACCAATTTATGTGTCAACCAAAATCACTCATCCAAAGCACTCATGCTGCCAAATATATGAATCTCCGATATCAAAACAAAAGGTCATGTTCCATCCATGAATAATTCATACATTACAACTAACAAGTGATGAATGAAAAGCAGTTGCTTACGAAAAAGAACAACCAGCTACACTGAGAGCAGGAGTGAGATCAAAGTCAATTATGGAGTTGCCCCATTTTGGTGGATTTCTGTTAAGCAAATCAGACAGTTCCTGCATATTGCAATGTTTAGCAAGAATTTTCAGCTGCTTTACAAGGCCCTCATCCACCAACAAAAAGCCGGAATAAACAAATTCCAACAGCTTCATCAAAGCATTTCTGTCCACACGTGTTGATAAACGAACTTCTTGCCGGCACTTCCCGAAGTGCTGGTCATCTTTGGGTTCATCAGAACCATCAGGTGGTGCCTTCTCCACTGGTGGCAGTGGCAACAATGCAGGGCATCTAACCTTAAGAATAATGCTATGAACTCTTATGCAATGGCCTCCTGAAAGCACAAGCTGCAAATCTGAAAGTTCATCCTCATTAAGTGCTTTTTCGAGTGATTTCCCAAGCCTACTTGGAAAACCATAAATACCAGAAAAGCTTTGACAATATGAAGCAAACCATCTGGGTCCAGGACCAAAGGAGTTATTGTCACGGATCTCCTTTAGCAAAACAAAGAAGTTTCCATCTTGAGAATCTCCTGACTCAGCATTAACATCGAAACCCTGTGAGGTTATTGCTTGCTGGCTGGATGTGAATTCCAAAAGCTGAATCAATTTGGAAAGCGCCTGTAGACTAAAAAATAAAATAACATCTCTGCCTTCCCAATCCCCAACATTAGCAAAACAGCAAGTTCTTTCACTAGAAGTAGCATGCACTTGAGAGGCAGCAGCAATGCTTGACCTTTTAACTCTCACATCCTTGCTTACCCACATTTTGATAAAGCAAATGAATATCGTTACAGCTTCACTTTCAATAATGAGATCCTGATACTGTGGCAAGCTCAAATAGCAAGTGAAAACCATTAAGTTAATGACGAGGCGGGTGTAATCTGATGCTGCGAAGGCATCCCTAATAGCTGCTGGTTTAAAGCTAGCAAGTATGCCCTTCAGATACTCATTTCCACTGGGTAGTAATGCACATGAAAGGAACTGTCTAGACTGTGATGCAATATGCTTGCAGGGAGAATAGACCATTATTGAAACTGCTCTGCATGCTGGCTCACGCTCCAATGCGGCTGGGAAATCTTTCTCTGAAGAAAGAGGTCCTTCACGAATTGTATACACAGCTACCAAGCTATTGACAAAAATAAGCATCAGTTGTTAGAGATAATAAACAGCAACTGCTAAAATTTCACAGGACTGTAATTATTATAAAAATTGCTTAGCAGGCACAGCATAGACTTCATAGGTACACATCGGAAGATCATCTGTCTCATTCATGCATGTCTAGCTTAACTAACCTGATCTGGCACCAAACGATCAACAAGTCACTAACCATATGAAGCAAGACTTGATGCACTTCAAATGTCGTGTATGCAAGACATGCATAGATGTATCTAGCAGAAGACAATAAGATTACCATAATAATTCAGAGAATTATTATATTTAGCATAAAGGATAGAGAAGTATTACCATGCACAAGCAATAAGACGGTCAAGATAAAGTGAGCTTCCATATATGGCTGGGTCAAAGTCTTCTGCACAGTTCATTGCAAGCAATCCAAGAATATCCCAAATGTAAGGCCTTATAACAGGATAACCATGGGAAGAAACTATCTTTTGTGCAACTATCAAGTCCTCTGCTGGAACGCAAACTGGAGATTGATCTGTCTTGCTGAAATTATTTACAAGAAGAGAAAGGAGGACTCTGTCTATTCTATGTATCCAAAAGGAAGAGTGATGCTGTTGAGCATGACAAGCAAAAAATGCTAAGCGACATGCCTCCACTACTAAAGACAACTGATCAGCAGGTACCTTCTCAGAACATGGTGACCTCCACTCACTCAACACATTAATTATCCCCTTAACAATGGTATGCCAACATTCCTCAGTCAGTTTGAAACAATCAATAGAAGGTCTCTGCATCGGGGAAAGACAGACAAAGGTATTAGACCTCATACGGTGCCAGTTCAAAGAAATGCCATGTTCTGGCCCAATCCACAAAGATAGACGTAAACCACATTCTGAAAAAAAGCTATCTAATGATACCTGTCCAAAAATCCAATCGACAATCCTAACAGGCAGCAAAATATCAAAATTTACAACCAATTTTCCAAGTTAGCATTGACCAAACAAGACAGTTCTGATTTTTTATTGACATGATAAGAAATTCAACTGCTGTTCGGTCAATCAGTGAATGATTAGGAATGCTAAAAAGTAGCTTCACCACTGGACCAATAAAAGGGACTAAGAATATATAATATATTCTCTTGGAGTTATCAAGTCATCACATGACAGTTTTCTTACCATCAAATATTGCAAAAATCTAAAGGCCTCCATCCGCACATGACGTGGTTGTGAGCTTTCCATGCAGTGCACCAACACAGACAGTATTTTTTCTCCATTTTGAATCAGCTTAATTGCCCCATAACTGCACAGAGCTGCGAGGTAGATACAGCACATTTCCACTTGCTATGACAACACGAAATGTATCGGATAAGCAAAGCAAGTTTGCTTCACAAGATAAACTAATAAACTCCAAAATAATGGTAAATAACAGCTATAGGATGAGGAAAGCGAGTTTGCTTCATAACATAAGTGAGGAGCTGCAAAACAACGTACCTAAAGCCGAATATAATCTCAAAACAGCAATTGCAACAGTCGAATCATGCTTTACACAGACATCTCCAAGCCTTTCCATTAGTATAGAATTACTCCAAAGAGGATACCTAGAGGCAGGCCACCGCCACAGTATTGTCTGCAAAAGTGATACCATCTCTATGGAATGCTCCAACACATCAACATACTCCTCTAAAAAATTGATGATGCTTCCAACTGCACTTGTTTCCTCCAAAATTTCCCAGACTCTGTCATTCTCAGTTCTAATAGGCATTGGCCTCATAAGGATGAGGTTCAAAGCAACGGCACTTGAAATCACAACTGGTGATCCATGTAGAGATAGCAAGCGTGACAAAGGCATCACAATATCTAAAATGCAAAACTGACGCATGGAATTGCCTAAAAGATTAACCAACTTCACTGTTGTGTTTGTTGCCATTGTCAATATATTCTCATTTTCAGATTGAAGAATTCCTTCCAAAGCAACTAGCATATCAGCAATTGATTCCTGAAAAAAGACGAAAAGGCAAGGACTGAAGCATAATCAAACCAAGAAACCTACCAATTAAGTGGCCCAAGAAAAGAAATATTAATCTTACAAGTATTGGCCAGGCAAAGAAAAACAAGTGAAAAACTACACCTACAAGCAAATGGTGTTCCAAATGCTCATCAGTTACATAAGGAACGAAGAAACACTTTGATAAATCCCATCCTTGCAGGCCCAATGGAGTGAACTAAGCAACTAACTACTAGGATCAGAAAACAGAACCACACGCAACAGCCAACCAAAAAAAAAAAAAATTGGTTAAAAAAAGCAACAAACTTTCCATTTAAGTTCTCCAGTTAGCCTTTTCCTTCCTTTGGCATCAGTATTACACTGTCTGGGTTGCTTCTTCTACCTTGCGGTAGCTTTCGCCTGAATGCACCCTTGCAGAGGACAACCATTCTATCACTGGAGCATTAGTCGAGATCGTGTCTCTGACGCCAAACATTAAGAACGAATTTACACGAAGTCCCACGACTAACCCAGTATGTTCCAAGATGGAAGCTTTAGACGCTAATTCATGGTTCAGGTATACACGCCAAGGGACGCGGATTAGGACAGGTTATCCCAGTGGAACAGTTCGTTACTGTAAAGTAGCACTGTCACCACGAACTGTTGCAAACCGCGTCTACTCGGCCCAGACGGTATAACTTCTTTCACGAGTTCAGAACATATACACATTACTACCGCTCGAGATGCCAATTCCATGGCCTAAACGTCCTAAACTGAACTTATACGGTACACATAGCTCAAACTTTAAAATACCTTCACAAGCGGATGACGGCACAGATCGGGAGTGATACAAGCGATAAATGCAGACATCGCTCGGACGGAAAGAGATTGTATCTCCGCATCTGCGCATTGCCACTTTCTCCCTTTGTTACCATAGCTTCTGCCGATTCCAAAAATTAAAATTAATTAATTAATTAAACGCGATAAAACATAAAACTCAGGAATGGGATCAGAGAAGTATAGATAGAATGATACAAGTTAACAACAGAACTCGAACTGGTTGGAATTCCGGGTATCGTACGTCTAAATCGGTGTTAGAGATTGCAGGAAAAGATAGTTAGTGCCGTTGTGAGAATTTACTTGATTCCGAGGCTGAGAGCGTTGGACAGACGCTGCTGGAGCTTGAGAACGTGATCCGTCAAAGCTCGATTCTTCTCGCTGCCTCTTCCACTCTTCGAAGATTTCATGGGTATCCAGTCGGAGGACAGCTGCAGTAGCCGGATTCTTCGCGATTCTCTGTAAAAAGAGGAACAAAGGGCGCAGAATAACCGCGAAGCGCTGCTGACTGCTAGCGGCCGACTAAAGCCCCTCAGCAAGCACTTGACAGGCCTCACCAAACCGTTTCACGGGCTTTTCCCAACCCAAATCCAAAATAGGCCTATAATGTCTTATTAAAAAAATATATATCCATGTAGCCGCAAAAAATTTAAAATATATCTCCTATTTAATTTCAAAAACACTCATTTCGTCGTAGACAACTAATTAAATTTTTTTAAATACCCAAAATGGCTTTGATGTTAAATCGAATTTATATGAATTTAAACCTTAGGCCTATTAGGTTCATATGAACTCAAACCCGAATCCTAATATTAGAATTCAAAATTGGATCAAGTTAGGACCGGATTAGTGTTGGTTTTGGTCTTGATTTTGAACTGAAATTCAATTAATTTCAAAGCAATATAAGTTGAAATTACTGAAAAAATAACGAATTTTTTAAATATTATTGCATTCATACATGAATAATTTATACATGAATATATTTATATAACCTATGATATTTTTATTTTTGATAAAATTTGATTTTTAATTAAAAATAATTCTAAGTATAATGAATATAATAAATTTACCCATTAACAATCAAGGTTAAAAAAATAAAATTACATAAAATTACTATCTAAAATTTAATAAAAGTGAAACTTACATATCTCATAGTTAATTAGTATGCATGGGGTGACTGAATGCACCAGGGTGCATTTAGCTTCATTGCACCTGAGTGCGTTTTACCTATTTTTTTTTATTTTTTTTTTTTTGAAAATACAATTGTTAATCTAGATCTATTTAACATGTATATCAATTTTTACCTTTTTGGAGATTTTTATATATTTATTTTTTATTTTTAAAAATCAATGGCATTTTCATAATTCATAAATTACGAAAATGTCACTGATTTTAAAAAATAAAAAAAAATCTAAAAGTATCTAAAAGTGGTAAAAAAATATTATATATATTAAATACACATAGATTAACAGTTATATAAAAATATTTTAAAAAGGGTTTTTACACCAGGATGCACCAAAGTTAAGTGCACTTGAGTACGTTGTATCATGTCCCTAGTATATGTGCAATAATTTAAATTTTTTTATATTTATAATTATTTGCAAATAAAGTCAATGTAGATACAATAGATTCAACTTTTATGGATAAATGTAAATGAAATTTAGGTTTTAGAAAAAATATTTTACAATTTAATTAGATTATAATTACATAGCAGAATAATGCATAAACAAAAATATAATTGTTTTTATAGATTGGGGAGATATCAGGTTCGACTAGGGTACAATTCGGGCTCTTAAAACCCATGTTTATATCAACTCTAATCTTAATCTTATTTATAAATCTAAATTCTAACCTTATTTTGAAATTCAAGCTTAGGTCACGTTTCGAATTGAGTTTTAAAGATTTCTTTCACAATGATAATTCTATAAACATGTTTAATGAGTGATTGCATAATGTTACAAAATTTTCTAAATTTTTCTTTTCCAACAAATTTATATGACAATTCATCATGAATAATCATTCGTGTCATTACTTTTTTATAAGCTTTCTAATCAAACTTCCAATTTGATAAAGCTTTTTCCATCATCATCCGTTATTGTTTAGAATAATATTAAGCGTTGGCCCTTAACTATTTTATTTGTATTATACCTACATGAGCTTAAGTGTCTTGTTAATGTATATATTCCTTGAGTGTTGTGACACTTAAGTTTAATCGTGTAATACTTACAAATACTTCATGTCATTTTTCCATATTTATTGAAAATCCTTTGAAATTAATTTCGGACTAGTGATGAAAATTTATATTCGTTTTCTTCTCAGGAAGAGACTCATTTGCATTTAAATCTTTTGTAAAATAGATAGTATTTGAAGCAGTTGTTATATTTTTTGTTCGCTTACTATTGATCTTTTGCTCACCGATCTTTTATTGCATATTACTTGAACTATTCATATTTACTTAACCACCTCAATATCATTTTCATAATATATAAACATAGTTAGAGATTCTTGTGTGAATCAAAATATTAACCAAAACGATATAATATAAACACACAATATCAAATAAATTATGTCCCGCTCAAGCAATGCGTATCAACAGAAACATATACAATCTCAAAGTGGCATATATATATTTGTAGAATGGGAATCATTTAAGCCTCCATCTTCCTTTAAATTGGTGATTAATTGCATTACATTAAATAATACACATTCTATTGACCGTATTCAACTCTTTCAATCCAACCATAAGTATATTGGTAATTTCGTATATTGGTGAATGGCATTTAGCGAATGAATGAGCATTTTTGGGATTAAAAGAAAATTAATAAATATATTTGAGATTTTAAAGACGTTGTAGATATATATATGAGATTATAGTCAAATATAATAAGTATATTTGGAAAAAATTCACTAAGGGTATTTTGGGCATTTTTGTAAATCTAACCAATGGTCTATAATGGACTTAATGTTTTTGAGATTAAACACAAATATAGTGGATGTTTTTGAAAATTTGAAAACATCATAAATATATTTATAATTAAGGTAAAATGGAGTGGATATATTTAAACAAGCAGTATTCTATTTTGAACATAAAAGACATAAGTACGTATTTACGATAATAAGACCTACGCTTCAAAATTTTAGATCTAGCGTTGTATTATTTTTCTAAGGATACTTCTAAAAATTATCATATGATGTCAATCACTTTGCACATATTAGCATTTTTTTACACTCTTGAACAAGTAAATTTAATTGTTATATTTCAAAAATTAAGTCACGCAACATGAATAGGAAGGGAGTGGGAAAAAGGAAAAAAGAATATTTTTAAAAATTTTGAAAATGATGTAAAATAGAAAAACTAAAGTAATTAGGTAGAAAATGACTGAAATATAAAAATAAAAATAAAAAATTAGAATAGTTGGAAAGTTAAGATGTCAAAATTATTTTTTGAAAAATGAAGAAGAGATAACTTTCAACCTACTGTTGTTATCAAATGGTGCCTAAATATATTTCTTAAAAAATAGCAAAAAATAAATAAATTCTACCTTTAATAATCAAATCAGTATTTTTTTTGATTGGTATGTAATTATATATATCTCAACACATTTCATACTTTTTGAAGATATGAGACATTCTTACAAATCTGGAGACACACATAACATCCCAAAGAAATCTGGAACACACAGCTTCCAACAGGCCATCGAGAGATTACTTGCTCTCACACCCCCTCCACCCAGGAGATTACCTGCTCCCACACTTTTTTTTTTTTAGGGTGTGTTTGGGAAGTTATAAAACTTTTGATGAAAAGTTTTTTATGTAAAACTTGTCAAATTAGTAGAAAATGATGTGATGTTGTAGGTGTAATGATGATGAGTAAAGAGAATAAATTTAAAATAAATAGGTTAGTTGTATTGGTAGTTATGTAAAAATGATTGAAAAGTAGGGTTGTTGTATAGAAAAATGTGTAAAATTTTTTTTTTAATAATAATTATGAAAAATGATAAGTTTTAGATGGAAAAGTTTTAACTTGACAACTTTTCGAAATTGCCAAACAGACCCTTAGTATTGAACTTACCTTCTCGCGAATTTTTTTTATATCGAGTAAAGTGGAGTAATTATTTAACTTTTGTTCTTGATTGATACGTATTTGTAGAACTACTTATTTTCACATGAAAGAAATTTTAAAAAAAAAACTCTATGAATGATTTTAATTAAAAAATTTGTGGGTTATTTTCTTTAAAGTTGCATTAAAACAATGTTAAATTTCATGTGTGTTTGGCAACGCAAAGAAAATGTTAAATTAACATTTTTAATTTAAAACTTTTCACTTTACATAACTATTTTATTTTAAAATTATTTCTTCATATATTTATATACAGCTATACTATTTTATAATCATTTCTATAAACTATCCATACAACTAGCATATCAATTTTAACCTTATTCTTTTTACACATAATTATTACCTATATCGTATCATATCATTTTCTATCAATTTAATAATTTTTATATAAAAATCTTTTCATCCAAAATTTTTATCACTCTCTCTAGACACACCCTTCCACCGTTAATCTGGCCATCTTGGTACCCATCCCACTTATGGAGTTTATTTTGCAAAATTTAGTAAATTCAAAGAGTATATATTCTATAAATACAAAAATAAGCGCTTAATTTATAATAGGAAAAAGTAAAAAATCTAATCTACAAAAATAATTTTGCAAAATATAATTATAAATTGATATGTAATTTATTAATTCGATTAAACGTTCCGATTCCTACCTGCCTAGAATCGACGATTGCCAGCGAATGCAACCTTGTGCCGGAGATACCAAAGCGGGAGAAATAAACAAAAACGGAGAGTTGCTGAAACCCGTTTTTGCAGTTGAGCGATTTCTTGCATTCCATCTTCTCGCTTCATCTGCCAGCTTCAATCCAAAAAAAGATGTTGCAGCAATCTCTTCCCAAGACTTCTTCCTTCACGTTATCCTCGCCTTCAAAACTAAATCCACTCAAATCCCATCTTCGTCCTCACCTCGTCCGATCCGAAGCTGTAGATTCGTCCAAAAAGCTCGAGTCCAAATCCATTTCGTCGGATTCTACGTCTTCGAAGCTGTTTGAGTCCGGTTCCAGCCCGTATCCTGGGGGTATGGGGCCTTACACGGGGCGAGACCCGAACGTGAAGAAGCCGGAGTGGCTGCGGCAGAGAGCGCCACAGGGAGAGAGGTTCCAGAAGGTGAAGGAATCGCTGACGCAGCTGAAGCTGAATACCGTCTGCGAAGAAGCTCAGTGCCCCAATATTGGGGAGGTCAAATTCTAAGCACGCAATTGGACTTTTTTTTTCCCATTCATTTAAGTAATTATACATTTCATTCCGAACTTAATGTGGGCTTTTACCAGCACTAATCGAACGGTTGGGATACGTGATGTGCTTGATGTTCTTGTTTCTAGTCAATTGAGCATTGACGTCCATTATATTTTCCTACTTCTGGCCCGCATTCGGTGCTACACTGAGTTCGTTGGTATTTGTAGTTTATTAACAGTGGAAATGATCAATACTTATTTCTGTTCACAAAAGAAATCACCTTATCACTTATAACTGAACATTAATTGGATAATACCATTACTCCATACTTATGTGGGTAGAAAGGTAGCTTATTATAACTCACAGTTATCATATGCTTTTTATTGATGCATTGATTACTGGTTGGTTTGTTTTCGTTGCATCTAACATATTAGTCCATTTAGTTTTAGGCTTTTATGAGCTTCTAAAGTCTACCAAATCAAATTGAAATTTTTTCTTTCCCCTTTATGTTTCTTTGGGCAGTGTTGGAATGGAGGGGGAGGGGCTAGTGGAAAAGAAGATGGCATTGCAACTGCAACCATCATGCTTCTGGGGGATACTTGTACCCGAGGTTGCAGATTTTGTGCTGTGAAAACTAGCAGAAATCCTGCACCGCCGGATCCAATGGAACCAGAGAACACTGCTAGAGCAATTGCAAGCTGGGGGTATGCTTCTGATGGATCCCCATAACATTCTTAGAAGACAAATGGCATCATTTCATTATCAGTTGCTTACCAGTGGGTAGTTTGAGAAATAAGAAATTTGCCATTTAATTGCCCTGTGTTTTTTAATGCAGAAGCTTTGAATCATGATCACAGGAACAATCCTGACTACTATTACACTGCTTCTGGCCCTGTGTGGATATGAAGCTTGCTCTTGCCATATATCTGTAGATCCCGGCTTTTAACACATGCTGCCATTTATTCATGAGAGTTAGCACAACATGGAGCAGTTCTGGTTATATCTTCGGGCCAAGAATCAGGCTGGTCCATTTGTTAGGACATCCCTTACTATATCATTATCAGACCTTAGATGCACAGCTTACTTAGCTCACATGGGATGGTGGGAAATCCTGTAAAGGATAGTCAGGAGTGAACAAGCTAGACTACCATCCTGTGGCGGACATAAGTCAACTGGCCACCATCTAACAATGATGTGCAATAAATAGCAAATTAAAGCTTGTGTCGCCCATGATGTGCATTATTACACTGTTCCTACAGCATGGCTCACCTTGTATGTAGTTAAGCATTTACAGAGTTCTGGGTATTGTATCAAATTGCATCTCATAAGCAAAATTCATTTGTCTATTCTTTACGAGAAGATTGAATTCAGTGGACAAAGTTACTCCTTCAGAATTTATTTTCTCCAAATTGTTTAATGGGCATTGGTTTGTAAGTCATCTTTCCATCCATTTCTTATTTCTGTTTGTGCATTGCAGTGTAGACTACATAGTACTGACAAGTGTTGATCGTGATGACCTACCAGATGGGGGTAGTGGCCATTTTGCTCTCACTGTCAAAGCCATGAAGGTCTATTATATGAATTTTTGTGTTTGGCTGTATCTTTTCTGTGGATCATTGTTGCACATCATGTAAAGAATATTATACATATTTCTTCTGCATTTTGATACATATCTTCCATTGTGCAGAATCTCAAACCTGAAATTCTAGTTGAGTGCTTAACTTCTGACTTTCGTGGCGATCTGGAGGCAGTTACGGCATTAGTGTGCTCTGGGCTTGATGTTTTTGCCCACAACATTGAGACTGTGAAACGGCTTCAGCGAATTGTCAGAGATCCTCGGGCAGGGTAATAAACCTCAACCTGAAAGATCCTTTCTTGTAGTTTACATCATGTTGTGCGATAGATAAATTCAAGTGGAAATGGTGATATGTTTAAATTGAATATACGTTGATTCTTATAGTCTATCTGGGAGTCAACATGCTTCATTGCCAGGATCAATAGGCCTATTTGATTATTGCCAACCTTTTGCTTTGAGTGTGATCAGATGGTTAATATCATTAATGATTACTTTACCAATTTATAAAAGGTCAAACTAGGGTTTTTCTCCCATATCTTATCACTCTAATATTTCGGGTTAAATTGTTTCTTTTGTTTTGTTTCAAGCAGTTATGATCAGAGTTTATCTGTTCTGAAACATGCCAAACTGTGCAAAGAGGGGGTGATCACAAAATCTTCTATAATGCTGGGTCTTGGAGAATCAGCTGATGAGGTGAAGGAAACCATGGCTGACCTGAGGGCTATAAATGTGGATATTTTGACTTTGGGACAGTATTTGCAGGTGAGATAATTATGCTTCCTGTTTTCGAGATCCCAGACTACATTATTTTTTTAGACAGAACACTTCCAACTGTTGCTGAATTTGTTGGTTTTCTGTCTTTATCATATTAATTTCAAAATAGTCATGAAGGTTGCTGACACATTCTTGTATTTTCCTTCAACTGGATTCAAGACTCAGATTGGTGATTGTGTTCTTGCAGCCGACTCCATTGCACCTGACGGTCAAGGAATATATTACTCCAGAGAAGTTTGCTTTCTGGAAAGACTATGGAGAATCAATTGGTTTCCGTTATGTTGCCAGTGGGCCTCTGGTGTGTATGATTCTTTTGTGGAAGATAACTTCAGGGCATTTCATTTGTCTAGCACAGATAGCCACAGCTGATTGATTGGTATATGTGTTTCTTTTTTCTGTCACCTCTGTGAATGGCCCTGTGCACTCACCCAAAATATGCATAGAACAACTGAGATCGCATAGAACCTCTGCTCAGCAGGACCTCAAGTTTGCATGACATTTCCTTATAAAATTAAATTTGGCTATAGTATCCAAACATTGGTTCATCCTATTTAGTAGTCAACAAAACAAAATTCAAAAGTTTGGATACGACATGATAAGCAATTTTCTTTGATCACAACTGACTTTTATGCCAATATAAAACATTGAAAAATGCTAGATATGATCCTTCGAGTGCTCACTAAAATTTTCTCAACTGCCAATTTTAGGGCTACCAAGGGGGGTTTCATTCCGAAGGAATCTCATATGGGACCCTTCTTGATTAGTTTGTTTTAGTAGTATCTTTGTGCTGTCTCAAGAAGACCTTTTGAATTTATTTATTTATTATTATTATTATTTTTTTGTAGTTTCCAATGCCCTTGTTTCAACTTTCTGCTATATATTTATATGTGCACGCTGTAAGTGTCTGTCAATATCTGGAGGTGTTTTTTTAGCTATTGGTTCGTTCCTGAGATTATTTGTTTGTATGTAGCCTTAGCTGGTTTTGGTTGTTTGATTTTGATCTTGATTGTTTCCAAAATGGATCTGCTTCCATAGGTTCGATCTTCTTATCGGGCAGGGGAGCTGTTTGTTCAGAGCATGGTGAGAGAAGAGAGGGAAAGGCTTGCTGCTGGAAGATTCAAGTGATGCTGTTGTGTGGATACAAGCAGTTCCACACGGACGAATTACATGTTCACGAAGGTTTCGTTAGAGGTGCAACATCTTGGGAATTCAATTGTGAAACATCTTCGGAGTTGGGAATGCATGTGCTGCGCAGGATGGGTGCTGCTGTTAATCTGTTCTACAGAGGAATCTTGTAATTTATTAACAATTCTAATAAAAACATAATGATATTTTTCAGGTCTATTGTAGATCATTTCAATTGGTTATATGTATGCTACACGATCAATTTTATTTATTCGTTTGTTTTCCATCATGTTCGGAAGAGTAGAACTCGAGAGCCATTCGATCCACAACAATCTTCTATTCCTCTCCAAATGTCATTTTTGATTCCGAGCCCAGCAACGTAGAAATTTATTTACAAATTTATCATAATTGTAGTTATCATCTTCAATAGTCAATTTGGACCAGCTTGAGTTTTAATTCAGGTTTGAATTGGATTAAGATTTTTGAAATCAAGGTAGAATTAAAATCAAATTAAATATTTTACAGATGGAACTAAAGTTGAATCAACTTCAACCAGGGTATCCTGAAGGGAATTACAATCATTGCTATCTTTCTTTCTTCTTCTTCTTTTTTTGAAAAAAATGCAATCGTTGCTTTCTAATAGGTCGTTCAATGGTCCCTTAGGTTCAAAACTGCCAAAAACAGCAGGTTAGTTTCTTAACTCGATGTGATGTGGGCCATATGGCCCACCATCTGTAAGAGACAATGCTCCTACGTAGGAAATAATAGCTTTGCTCGAAATTGAACCTAAGACCTCTAGCACCCAAGCATGAACACTAACTGTCCTATAGCCTTGGGCTCAATCACCCAGTGAATTCGATTCGTCTTTGATTTTAGGCATTTAACTCCTATTATACTATATGGTGGTATATTGTGGTTAGCTACAGAGATAGACCCTTGGCGATTTAAGGGGGAAATTTTAACAAATTATAAAAGCATGATGAAGCAAACGCAAACAGACCTAAGATCTGTCAGATTATCCTCTGTATCTTTTTTTTTTCAAAAAAAAAAAGAGAAAAATATTCTTCACGGAGCAACATAGAAATATAATTTCTCAATAAACCAACAACAATTGGTAGAGACAATTGCAAAAAAAAAATCGACTAGTCAAGATTTTTTTAAAAAATTCATATAAAATGTTTTTAATTTATAATAATTATAATAATACATCTTAGTCTGGTTTCCACAAATTGTAGGCATATCTACGTTTTTGGAGTTTCATGATCCGTGTGAACTCGTCAAAAAAGAATGTGGTCTCCGAAATCCCACATCCCTACGGGTTCCACTCATGGATCACAACGTGAGCCCTCCTTCCTGGGTATTTCCTTTTCTGAGTTTTCTTACATGTACCAGCGAAAAACGAAAAACGCGCATATGTGCAAACATGTTTGCAAAACCTTCCGACACGGACAGATGCCGCATGCTCGTATTTGCAAAACCTCCTTACATTCACCAGCCGAAAAACCTACTTACATCGACAGATGCCGCATGCTCTTATTTGCAAAAACTCCTTACATGGACAGGTGCCGAGTGCCGACCATGGTCCTATTTTTAAAAGCTAGCGCCACTCAACTACTCGTGCTTTTGATCCAAGTCATTTACAAATAGGGGTAAATTTGGACCGGGTTTGGGGTGGCTAACAAACTCCACTTCAAGTCTGCAACACAACTGATTTTAATCTATAGAACCAGGCAACTAGTTGGTCCAAAGCTGAGAGCTGTCCAAACGTGTCAATCTGATAACTCATCCCATTTTTTTTAACCTAACCAATAATCCTTCCAGCAACACGTTTACTTGTTAAGTCTATTGTTTGTTTCAATGTGGTACTATGTTTAGGCTTATTTTGAGTCGTGTTATTTTATTGCCTCTATCCCCAGATTGTAGGCACAAAAATATTGCTCTAATATGCTTATGCAATGTTTAGTATTTTTTCGACGTATATATTAACAACTATCTCAAATTCTATTACTTTGGAGCTTCCAATATGTAGGATGGCGCCTGGTTGGCTTATGCAATGTGTAGTGTTTACCTCTCATCCCATCGGTCCACGATCAAGCATCATCAAAGTTATGATATGCTGCATGCGCATTTCGACATAGAGAATAAAAATTTGAAAAAAAAAAAAAAAAAAAAAACTATGACAAAACGTCGCACACTTCCATCCGAGCCTCGACCTTAAAATGGAAGCTAAGGTTGTTAGCTAAGGTGGTCAAAGAACGCAATTTGTCATCTCCGATCACATTATCCGAACCTGCAAAAGTACTGGAGTCCGCAATTTTGCATCTTTGATCTCATTGTCTGAATCTGCAAAGGCACTGGAGTCAGTAGCCAGGCAACATTAGTACCTTTGGTCGATCCACCGATTGGACCCCATGCACTCGTCTTCTTTGTCGCCCAACTATATAAAGCTCCAATCATCACTTATGTCTTCCATACAAGTTCACCGTCTCCATTTCTGGGTAGCACACATCCAGGTAAGTTATTCTTCCCTCCTTTCTGCACTTGGCTTTGGTTGTCGATAACTCTGTAATGCTCTGTAATGCCCGCTTCTGCTTTTCACTGATTTCATCTCGACACCAAAATATTAAGGTTCTTCTTCACTACTTTTTGCTTCGCACTAATTTCGTCTCGACACCAAAACATTAAGGCTCTACTTCAGTTGCTCACTTCTTCTTTTCTGGAGAGTCCTAATTTATGTGATTTTTTTTCTGGGGCTTGGTGAATGCTGCTGAAGCAGAATCCAACATAGTGAACAAGAATTGAATGTTGTGGCTTCCTTTTTTGTAGTTTTTTTTGGATCAGTGGACTCTGCACACCATCCATCTAAAATTATATGACAGCTTCTCCTTCCGCACTGAATCTAAACGGTTTGTCTCTCATATACTTTTTGATTCAGGAACAAGCTATGCTTCGAATAAGAGGAAATCACATCTTTCTTCTAGTCGCAAATTACGTAAGTTTATTGTTTAGATGGTGTGTGAGGAATGGTGCCACAACAGAGGTATCAGGAAATTCTCTCCTTTTTCTGGGTCTTTGTTCTTCGTTGATATTGCTACTGTTTAGCTTATTTTGTTTTTAAAAATACATTCCATAATTTCTTTTTCCAAATTACTTATTTGCCCATCGCTTCTCGTTTTCACGGAAACAGGTACATGTCAATGAAGCTGTTGAACATGCCCAAATAGACATGCAAAACTTAAGTCGGACATATCAGGAAATTCTCTCCTTTTTCTGGGTCTTTGTTCTTCGTTGATATTGCTACTGTTTAGCTTATTTTGTTTTTAAAAATACATTCCATAATTTCTTTTTCCAAATTACTTATTTGCCCATCGCTTCTCGTTTTCACGGAAACAGGTACATGTCAATGAAGCTGTTGAACATACCCAAATAGACATGCAAAACTTAAGTCGGACACAAGATCAAGTTCGGGTATTGAAATTTTACATTTTTGAGAAATAGTTTCATATTCTAGTAGCTGATATGTATGTGATTACTGTCGCCGATTAATCAGCCATCCATCAATTGGCCATGTGGTAAGAAGGCTGGTGCAAGAAGCATCGAAAAAGATGGATGATTTTAGCCGCCTCTAACTCAATTTCTGATTTTTGAAATCCAAGGATGCAATTGACTAATTGAACCCGCATTTGTAAGATAGATAATATTCACAACCTCATCAATGACGGACCAAACGGTGGACATATTTGGTCATAAAACCCATGGTCAATTGTTTTCTGTTTATAATTGTCTGGATATTCCATTTCTTTTCTTACCAAAAAACAAACTTAGAACACTTTTTTTCACCGTAAAGAGCCTTGAAGCTAACCTTGGGACCCCAAGTGAGATACGAAATACCTTAGTCGCTGAAAGCATGGATTCAGAAGCTGGCCCATCATCACCATCGCAAAACGGGACAGAAGCTGATCCAGAAACCACTTCTGAAGACGGGCAAGAAGCTAATGCAGAAACTTCTTCTGAAGATGGGCAACGATCACCGTCACAGAACAGAGCACAAGCAGAGGATATGCAAACAGGAAATGGGGTCGCACTTTGGGCAACTGAGATTTCCGCAACTGGAGTTATTGCTATTTTGGCGGGGTTTATTGGCAATCAAAGCACAAATTCAACTCACAGGCTTTTCTTCGAGGCATCCGTGATATCTTTGTGTGTCAGTTTTGTTGTTGGGAGTTGCATACTTGTGCTCGATATTCTTCGCCCGAATATCAAATGTTTGAGTGCCGTGGTTAAAGTTCTTGTCTTTGCTGCCATAGGATCAATGTCTTTGGCTGTTGGTTTTGGAGTCACTTATTACTTGAGAAAAGCTTGATATCTATGTCTTACTACTTGTATGTTGACTGTTGATTAATCGAAGTTTTTGTATCTCAGTTATCTCGCTTGCATGTTGATTGAACCAGGTTGATTGGTTAGATGTTTATGTCTAACCTGTAAAACGGTTTATCCGATGAAACTCGTAGCCCCTCAACGTTCGACACGTGCAAGCAGAGGAGAAAACATGTACGAACCTATAGCTTGAAATCTGAATAAATATCAAGCACAATGTTTGCTGCCCAGATCCTCATGAATTCTAGTTGCCATTGCCAGGTCGAGGTATTTTTCCAAACAAACTTGGTAAGTGGAAGTATTATGGTAAAATTAATAATTATTGGCCGGAAGTAATAAAATTTCAATGATAAGGTGTGAAACCCCGACCATATACGCTTCATTTCAATATTTATAATTTTATAATTATTTTATGAATAAATGAAAATTCATGAATTATATTGATAGATATGTGTATTGGAGATTGAAATA
>JAXCLR010000081.1:6611849-6625966 GCA_035584095.1 Annona squamosa
AGGAAGATCAAACAGGGAACTTGTTTCTTAACCACGTTAAGAAGGCTCCGGATTGCACGTGGGTTCCCAAGCCCACGGCAATTCCATGCTAAGAGTGCCATTTCAGGTGAGGCGGGGCTAAGGACCGCCCTCAGCCTCCGCCTCAATCATACCAAGATCCAATTGTGCTTTCCTCCTCTTTTGCCGTATCTCCTCGTCATCCCTATCCCTTTCTCTGATTCTCATGTCATGATCCCTTAACCTGCATTGCTGAAATTCAAGAATATCCGGCTCCTTGTCCTCCCTGGCCCTTCTCTTCCACTTTCGTTTCATCTAAGAAGCCTCCAAAAAGCGCCCTCCTTTGCCAGTGATTATCTCCATCCTACCGCTTAAGTCTTGCTCTTGAAGGGTAGAGGGAATGCTGGCTCCTTGGACAACCTGAACGTCAACGAGCTGAAGGCCATCCAACCCCGCATCATGAAAACTGGATCCCGTTGAGAGCTTCATGGGTAGCATACCCATCCTGTTCACCCTGACCTTTATTGTCACCTGCCACTCCAGGACAGCCCTATCCACACTCCCGCAGCTAAGGGGGGAGCCACTGGTGTGAGCAGTCCCAGCAAGCAATCCATCTGCAGGCACAGCCCCAACACGCTCATCTGCGTTAGGATCAACCTCTCGCAACCTGACTGGGGTGTCGCAGGTTAGGACAGCCCCATAACTTCCTCCTCCAGCAAGCACATCCCCTTGACCCGCTGCAATAGCACACACGTTGTCCACCTGTATGAAAGGGACATCAACCGGATCTGTGTTGACACCCCCATGGAGAAGACCTCCTACTAGACGACCATATGACCGCACAATATCCATGTTCCTGGATTCTTCTGGGCAATCACTAATGGGTCACTGGTGGGCGAGTGAGCTGCCTCCATGTCCTTAATCACCGATACTGGGTGGTTTGAAGGTTGCTGAAAATCTGAGAAAGCAACTACGTCAAAGCTCCCTTTCTGCGCCAGAAGCTGTGCGCCAGGACCACTCCCACTCGGCATCAGCAGCCTTGCGTCAGAGCTGCCGCACCACGGATGGTCGACCCCACCCCGCTCGCTGGCCTGCCCAATGCTGTCCCCCGACTCCTCTTGGGCGAAGCTGGAACACACGCCCAAATATTTAATGGGCATTGCCCGCTTGCCGTTGGAGAATTCGGTTGCCGACTTTGCAATTCTCACCCCTACCCGCAGCCACGATCCATAAGGAAGATCAGCTTCGACCACCTGATTCTGTCCAGAAAATGTAGTCGGACAGTCCCGGAAAGCGTGGCCCATTCTGCCACAATGGTAGCAGAAAAGGGGCAGTCTTTCATACTGGAACGAGATCCACCATCGGTTTTGAGCTTCCAACCGTATGAACATACCTCTTCGAAGAGGTTCCCGACAGTCCACAACCACCTTAAGCTTGAGCTCCATGTCACTTGCCACCATCTCGGTCATAGCTTCAAACATATCCCCTATGCAACGACCCAGGAAGCTGTTATCAACTAAGTGTGGAATGCCAGAGACGTGTAGCCATAGAGGCGTTTTGACGAGCACGACATGTGCAATTTCCGTCTCTTCTTTGAGGTCAGTCAGCAGAACCAGGCTACGCTCATAAGACCATGGACTTCCCTTCAAAACCCGGTCTTTGTCCTCCTCCGCTTCGAACGTGACACGATAGAGGTTCTCTCCAACCTCCGTAAACCGGCATTGTCGTTGCAACCTCCAAACTCTCCGCAGTATGGTTTTGAAGAGCTCTTTATTGTACGACTTAGACGACCAAAGGGAGCATAGGATCGCTGCTTCCCCGTCCGGCGTGATCTTCTTCATTCCTAAGCTGGATATAGCCATAGTCTAGAGCTCCGCTCCCAGCAGATCCCCGATGCTATGGTCCATGCCCCCGCTGCTTCCTGAATCTCTGTTACGTCCTGAAGCTCTGTTATGTCGATACGAGCACGACGAGTTTGGAAGTCCGCCACCACTCAGCTCCAAGCACGCCAGAGACGCCGGTCGGAGCTACGGAGGAGGGACACAGGAGTTCCGTATCAGTGTTAACGTCCACAATGTGTTTTAAGCTGTTTGGAATTATCCATTATAGCTTATTGTTACTCTTGACAGAAAATTTCAGAGATGGGAATGTAATCCTCGATGAATGTCCTTGTAGTGACAATGAGGTGGAATTGCTATTATTATCGAATAGATTTAGTGCTAGAAACTTCTTTAATGGATTGCTGTAATTTGACTTATTATCAAAGGATTCGGCGTTGTAGACTTCTTGAATGTATGGGAAAATTTCTATACTCTTATGATTCCAGTGCCTTTGTAGTATGTTGATCCTCCTGTCAGTCCTTTGTTGTAGTCAATTTCATTAATTTATCGAGTGCAGTTGATTGTAGAGGAAACTGAATTTCTTTCAATAAGACATGAAAATGAGCAGAGGCAGGGAGACGAGAGAAAGAGAGAGGGGGAGGAAGAAGGAAGAAGATGAGAGAGAAGAGGGTAGGGAGGAGGGAGGAGGGAGGAGGGAGAAGGAAGAAGAAAGGGGAGAGTATAGACAACCAGCGTGAGGAGGGGAGAGACTAATAGCAATGTCGTCGGAGCAAAGAAGGGAGAACACCGCCTCTGAGAGCAAGGTGGACGGAAGAGTTGCTGAGAAAGAGAAAAAGCAGCAAGGTGTCTTTTTGCAAATTGCAATTTCTAACAAGGGCCTGAGTTTTATTTTCCAGTGCATTAATTACACAGCAGCAACTGCGCTCTCAAAATCTGATCCAAAGGCCTCAATATTTCCGCAGCAACTGACATCCTCCTGTGAGGGTACGTATGTTTACGGTTAAAAAACGTAAAATTAAAACTTTCTATTTTCCATAACTATCGTATTTTTTAATTATTTTTTTATATTTTTCTATACAACTATCCTACTTTTCAAAAATTTCTACACGACTAACCACACAACTAACATATCTATTTTAATTTTATCATCTTTACTCCTCATCATTACCCCTATCATATCACATCATTTGACAATTTTTAATATTCAAAACTTTTCATTAAAAGTTTTACCCATTCCCAAACGCACCGTAAGTGTTATTGTTGAGTTCAAAACTGTCAAAATCAAAACTCATCGTAATCGTCCAAACTGGGTTAAGATTATCGAGATAAAGTTAGAAATACGGTTAGGTTAAAATTTTTATGGATAGTTTTAGATCAGTTAAATTGATTCCAACTAGAATAATTACAGCGTTCCATCCGCTATCTAATGGGACGTCAAAAGGTGAATGATTTAGTTCAAAATCGCGAAAAGCAGCACGCTAACTTTGTTTGTAACAGAATAAGTTTTTGCATGAGGGCCTTAGTTTCTTTGTCACTAAGATGTGGTGTGGCCCACCATTTGAAGGGTCAAGAGAAGAAGCCCAAGCGGGGTGATTAGCCTTTGATTTTATGCATTTAAGCCATATATATGATTGGTTTTAGCCAGTGATAATCAGCTCCAGAGAGAGAGAGAAAGAGCTTGGACATTAATTGGGCTAACTGCTTAGGGATATAGTAACCAAATTATGAAAAGATCGGAGGCAAATACAATCAGAAATTAATATTCTTTATGATAGGAAAGTTCCCAGTAATGTAATACCCTTGGGTAGAGTTAAGATTTTAAAAAAATAAAATAAAAGAAATTTAATTATATGTGTTCATTAAACTTTGCGATTCAAAAGAAAAACGATCGATCAGAGGAAGCTAATGGTTGATGCTGATGATAAGACATCAAAGAGATGTATCGAGGTGGGATAATTCTAACTTTTGCAACACCGACAGCTTCATGTGACGCTGCATTAAATTTAAAAATACATTAGCCGTGGGCCCAGAAGGCTGATGGTCTACAATTTCCTTCCAACCAGCCTAAAATTCAATTTCAACCCCTGCGTATTCGTGCGTCCGCCCATTCATGTTTGCAAACAAAACCGACGAGTGCGAAACTGCAAATGAAGCAGCTGACACACCGACCGAAATTTCAACGGCTGGGTCCACCGCTCAAATATGCAAAACCCATTTGCACTCACGAAGCCGAAGGAATTGTAGCGGAGAAAGAAAAAGAAACGCGGGAAGACCAGGGCAAAATCAGCATCCCAGGCCTTTCGCACTCGTGTGATATTGGATGGTTTGGATTGTTATGATTTTTAATTTATAAATTAAAAACGTTGAGTTTTGGCAACGATTCGTGTAATTAGAATGGGGCATGAAGTATATTGATGAACTAGGCCTAGTAACAAATAAACCCACTCACCAAATACAAGATACAGCATCAGCCAATAGTTAAAACTACTTGGATTCCTCTTGTTAATTCTAATTCAAGCTTTCCTACGGTACCATTGATTGGTCCCCAAGCAAGCACCTCTAGTTTTGATATGCTATTTCTACATGGCAACTAAAAAAAAGGATGGCCAAATGTCACAGTCATGCACATCATAAGTTGGTTAACCAAGGAGGACCCTCTGTTTGAGAAGGCTTTTTGCATCCACGCTCTCTCGCCGTCTAGTTCTGCAAAAACCACCGGTGAATCAGCCAAATGAAAATTGCTTTCTTTCTTAAGTCAATATGTTGGACCCCGCTATCTTTCTTTGTCTCTGTCGCCCACATCTATAAAGCTTCTCGAGTTCATTCGCTTATTTATTTCATACAAATTCGCCTTCTCCATTTCTGGTTTATAAATCCTAAAGATCAGCTGTTACCCATAAGCAGAGTTGTAAAGACACCAAAGTAAGTGGATCTTTCCTCCTTCAGTCCTAATACTTGTATGGGTCGTGTGATTCTCAATACTTGCATCGAGTTAGTGATAAACTCTGTAATTCCTGCTTTAGCATTGCATTTCTTTCTTCTTGACGTCCAAACATTAAGGTTCTTCACAGATCATTTCTCATTTTGAGCATGGTGAATACAGTCGTATTGAATCGAATGATGTGGCTTCTTTTGTTTTTCTTTTCTAATTTTTCATAAAATAAATTATACGAACGGCTCCTTCTGCTCTGAATTCAAAATGGTTTTGCCTTCGATTCAGGAATAAGTTATGTTCCGAATGGGAGGAATTCAAATCTTTCATCTAATTGCAAATTACATCAGCTCATTGTTTGGATGGTGTGCGAGGAATGGTGCAACCACAGAGGTACCAGAAAATTGCCTAGATTTTCCGTATCTTTTTTCGCTTTTGATGATAGGCTACTGTTCGACTGATTCGATATTTTTAAAAATGCAATCATATTTCTTTTTATATTTATTATCCCGCGACTCTTCGTTTTCGCAGCAGCATATATATCCCAGTGAATCTGTTGATACTGGACTACAAATTCAAATAGATTTGCAAAGCTTAAACCGGACAGAAGATCAAGTTCAGGTATTGGAATTTTACATCTTTGATATGTAGATTCACGTTCTACCGGCCATTTTTATTGGATCTTTTCTTACCAATTTAACTAGCTAGCCAAAAAAATGACATAGAAAGGGGGACAACTGCTGCAAGAAGCATTCAAAGACGGACGTTTTTTGCTGCCTTTAACCGAATTTCCTCACTGAAGATGGTCTTTGACATTATAATTTGAAAATTTCCCGTTTCTGAATCCAAGGATGCAATTGCCCTATTGGATCAGTATTTGTAAAAGTACCATTGAACATCGTCTATTTTTCTGCCCATAAAAAGTCATGACAACTTATTTTCTACTTATAATTGTCTGAAAATCCACACTTGTTTAATGAAACGACAAACTTATACCACTTTTTTACTGCGAGGAAGAGCCATGAAACTAGCCCCCAGGTCCCAAGAGGGATGCACAATGATGCAGAAGCAGGAAGTGTGGATTCAGAAGCTGGCCCGTCAACAGCGCAATCACAAAATGGGGCAGAAGCTGATCAGGAGAGTACCCGATCGTCACCATCACAAAACAGAACAAGAGCAGAGGATATGCAAACAACACGGCCGGTCGCACTTTGGGCGACTGGGATTTCAGCAGCTGGAGTTATTGCTGTTTTAGCAGGGTTTATTGGAAATCAGAGCACAACTTCAACACATAAGCTTTTCTTCAAAGCATCCATGATTTCATTGTGTGTCAGTTTTGCTGCCGGAAGTTGCGTACTTGTGTTCAATATTCTTCGCCCAAACATTAGTCGTTCAACTGTTGCGGTTAAAATTCTTATCCTTGCTGCCATAGGATCAGTTACTTTGGCTGTTGGTTTTGGAGTCACCTACTACTTGAGAAATGCTTGATAGAAGTTCAATAAGTTGTTTTCAATGGCAAATCCTCCTTCCAAGTGTGTTCCTGCGCCTACTTATATGTTAACTGCTTTCATGTTTCTGAAATTTCAGTTCTTTCACTTGAAAGTGGATTAGTTAGAACTATGTTCGGGTTACCCTCTACTTGGATCAGTTAAATGTTGTCCAATTTCATACTTGTTTATGGTCCTCACTCTGTTTTACATGTGAAAAGAGATCATCGCAACCGAGTAGTCCATTTATCTTTAAACTGAAAAGCTTTGTTTGGCTCGATGCAAGTCCATTTTATGCATTCTTAAGTTGAGGATAAATAAACTAGAGTACAAATGAAATTTTCTTCCAAAATTGGACGAACTACAGGCCATGAATATTGAGGCCTTGCAATGCCAAATAAATTCCTCTTTCTGCGTAATTCCATCTGCTCGGTAGCAGCGCCCGGCTGTCTCACACCTCATCATGATACCAAGATGTAGGAAAAAGCAGGAAAAAAAAAAATCCATTGTTTTTATAATCGCGTCAAGAGGAAGGATACAGAAACAGCTGTAAGAAAATAGAATTACTGCAAGAAATTAAAAAGTCCAGAATAATACACATCCAATAGGATATTCATATGCGCGTCTCAGGGAATATGCAACGGCCATGGTGGAAGGGCTTCCTGCGGACGGAAATCAAATCTGGTTTGCTTTTTTTGCCTTTAGTCATTTTCGAAGTATTCCCAGCCCAAATGGCAAGAAAAATGCAAGGTTATAACTTACAAGCCAGTGCAAGTCAGGTGCCATATTCTTCACATAATTTGAGGATGTCGTATGCATGGTTGAATAGCTTCTTGAAAGGGCCGATGCAAGTGAAGAGTGTGTGGAGGTGGGAAGTCTAAGGTGTTAAATGCATTTGCCTTAGTATTCCTCTCCTAGAGCTGTCCTCGTCTAATCGTTCAAGGTGCGTGACATGGTGAAAAAGAAAAAGAACCGGCCTAGCACATTGTTGCAGTATTCAAGGGCATTACAGCCCACAACTTAGAATTAGTTTAAATAATGAAAATTTTCAAATTTGGCAAACCAGGTTTGGGAACAGTTTATAATTGAAGTATTTTGACTGACATCAATGCGGACATATGCACAACCAACAAGTAAAATAAAAAAAACACAATTCCAACAACAACCCATGTACCCATGTATCCCCACAGTGCTATTACCCCTTTGCCTTCCTCACATTGAAAGCTCTGCCTCCACCTCGATCTACTCTCGTCCATAACCCACATCAAACCAATGTACGTCTATCCAATTGAAAATTCCACAGGTGTGGATCTATCCTTCCTATTCTGCGTTCTTCCTCTTCTTGTATCCCATATTCCCAATAACCTATTTTCTGATGCATTGGATATATATATTGAAGATTGTTTAGCCTTTCTAACAAAATATTCTAGAATAATTAATATCAATATTACCAATGACTGCAAAGTATAACACTTGAATCACCATTAAATGCTAACAAGTAGGGCCACATAGGGGGCCATTTTGGGGAACACGGTCCATTTGTTAGAGACCAAACATGGGCCATTTGAGAGGACTTAGAGGATTTGTTTATTTAGAGCTTGTGAAGTGGTCTTCAAGGGACTTAGCGGGCCTATTTGTTTGGTAACTTCAAAAGGGCCTTTGGAGGACTCAGATAGCTTATTTGTTTAGCGGCCGCAAAAGGAGCCTTTTGAGGATTTAAAGGTTTTATTTGTTTGGTGATCGTAAAGGGGCCTTTTGAAGACTCAGAGGGTCCGTTTATTTAGTGGCCGCAGACGGGCCTTTTAAGGACTCAAAGTGTCCATTTGTTTGGTAGTCGTAAAGGAGCCTTTGGAGGACTTAGAGAGTCCGTTCATTTGGCAACCACAGTGGGTCCAATTTTTTAGAAGCCGCAAAGGGGCCTTTAGAAGACTCAAAGAGTTTATCTATTTTGCAGCCATAGAGGAACCTCTGAAAGACTTAGAGGGTTCGTCTATTTAGCAACCATAGAGGGGCCTTTGGAGGACTCAGAGGGTTCATTACTTGCAAAATTTGAGTAAGTATTATATATTCTATGTTCATGGTATTTATACCATCCAAGGTTTCTAATTCATATGTCTCATTGTTATAGTAACAAATGATGTAAAAAGGGTCATCTCGATTTGTGAAAAATTTTTAAAGAACAATATTTGTCATCAATTGAAAACTAGCATAGTTTAACTTTTTTGTTGTATTGATTTGCTATCTGTCGTTGATAAAATAGCATTCTTTTGGCTACTATGCCCTTAAGTTCATCAATGAAATCCAAAGACTTCAAATGAATTTTTTTTGTTATCTTTTTGACTTATATGAATGGTTCTGAAAGTTTCATTTGTAATTTCAATGGGTACCACATTTTTAGTACCGAAGAATAAATTAAAAGAAATTTTTTTGTAGCAGTTCTAGGAGTGTTGTTATATGCCCATATGGCACTAAGTAAAAGGTTAGCCCATTTATATTGTTCACTTTCTAAGCGATTTCGAATTGCTTCCTTTAGTATTCTATTGGTTCATTCAACATGGCTATTAGATTATGGGTAGGCTACAAAGGTAAATTTGTATGTCATACTATTATTATGACAAAATTCTCTAAATTATTTACTATCAAATTGTTTTCCATTGTCAAAAATGATAGTTTTGGATATGTCATGTCTATATACAATTTGATTTCATACAAAGGTAATGATTTGTTGAGATGTTACTTAAATGCTTTATTTCTAACCATTTTGATAAGTAGTCAACAACCACTAATATAAATCTCAATTATTTTGGACGAGGAGGCAAAAAAGCCTACAAGGTTTATGCCTCATTTTGGAATGGTTGGACCTTATAAATAGGGTTTAATGAAATAGAGGAGTGGGAGGCGTAAGGGTTTCTTTGACACTATTTGCGTATTTGAAAATAGTGTTTTGTATCCTTTTGAATCGTTAGTAAAGATTTTCAATAAAGGTGTCCTCAGTAAAAGGTAACCTTTTTTGCTTGGTTGGGTAATTTTTTAAACTTGGTTGGGTTAGAGGGTAAGATACTGTGTAATAAAAAATGAGTAGTATAGTAGTTTTTAATTTTGGTGACAGTCCGTTTGTACATAGAGTAGAATTAGATTGTGAGTGTTTACCAATGGGCATTGGTTTATTAAAATAGAGGCTAGAAGCTAGTTTGGTCGAGATATTAGCTTCGGTATTTTCTATTATTGGGATTTTTTGACTAGTGAAAGATAGAAATTGGAAAAAATTTACAACATGATCAAGTAGTTGATCATATCTCTGTCTTTAGCATTATAAGTACCTAGCATTTGACTGATAACTAAATTAGAATTGAAAAATACAATCATATCTTTACCTGGAAGTATTCAAGAAGCTTTAGCTATCATATTCAGCTATATTGTTGGATGGATAGAAGTCGAATTGTATGGTATCAGACAAATCCTCTCTTCATCATGAAGGACTATGCCAGCTCCACTACTGCCTTTGTTAGAGGATCCATTTGCGAAAAACTTTCATATGAAAATTGTAGACATAAGGTTTTTGTTGCTTGTTGGGTTTCTATTTTTGTAAAATCTATTAAAACATAAACTAAGCACTTAGCCTTTTATGGCTTGCAAAAGCTAATTTCTGATTCCAAAATTGATTGTTCATTTCGGATGGCAACCAAAAGTATCTGGTCTCTGAAGCAATTTTTGAATTGTTAGTGTAGGCAATAATAGCATGAGATTAAAAATAGGATCAAGGCTTCTTTGAAGGTAATAATAAGGTAGGTAGATATTTTTCAGGTACTAAATATTTAATGCAATATTATTCAATACTTGACTGATACGATAAATTGGTATCTTTGAAAAAAAGTATTATCTATACCAAAAGTACTAACATTATTGTCTCCATAATCATTATTTAGGATGATGGCTTCCAAAGGGGTGTATGTCCAAAATCGAAAGAGGATCTCTGCATCCAAGCTGTTGTTGTAGCCATGAATGTTATGAACTTTCCATAAGAGACAAGAGCATTTTGATTATAAGCTTAATTCTAGAGGGTCCCTCGTAGTGTGGAGACTTAAGAATGCTGAAGTCATTGTTTCAAAGATTTGCCGAAAAAAAATTGAGTGTAAGAGAATGATTTCGTTTCTCACAAATGGCGGTAAATGTAAGAGGGTAAATCTTACAGAGGGTTTATCAGATGGTTGAGATAGGCTAAATAGAGTTCTGACAAAAGGTTCGGAAAGGTCCCCAATAGGTAGAAAAGGGTAATAGAGGTTCTGGGAAGATTCCCAGAGGGTCTAGGAAGAAGTCATGTAAGAACGAGTGAGTTTTAGAAAGTCCAGGATAAATCCCAGTGGCGGCGAGATGAATTAAAAGGGGACGTAAGACAAACTTTTGAGATTTTTGTCAAAAGGGTTGAAGTATTGAGGAAAACTAGATAAATGAATGACAGATGTAGAATAATTGAGAGTCTATTTATAGAATAAATGTAGAATAAATGTCTTAGTTGGAGAAATGATCATCTATTTATAGAAGCTTTGTTGAGTTCAGTTAGAATGGGAGCATGACCATGTTTGTTGCTTATATCTTTTGATTTTAGGAGATATTATAAGGCTTAACGGTAGTTGGTTAGGAAACGTGGCTCTCTCTCTCCCAGTGTTTATTGCCCATATCTCTTGTTTTTGGTAGGTATTTCTGAGCTTAGTGGTAGCTGGTCAGGAAACGTGGCTCTCTCCATGTTTGTTGCCCATGTTAATATTATAAACATTACCTTATTAGAGGCGTATATCAACAGAACTGCTCATCGGTCGGTTGATGGAGAGGGTTTTCCTGGTCGACTGACTTCATCGATCAAATCAATGGCTTGGAAGCAGTTGCACATAGATTTGAAACAAGCTTCGGGTGGCATGAGGGTTGCCTTGATGGGTTTTGTTTTGGCAGCTAGAAGTTGAGAAGACAAGGACGGGAGCTGACTGCAATATTTTCGATGTGGGAATTTTTCTGGCTGAAAGCCTGAAACGAAATTCAAGAATGCCCAAATTAATGAGGCTTTCTTGGTCGTGTGGCTGACAGCAACTGATTGAATGCTTGGCTCGGTGAGTTTTTTTGCTAGAAGCATGGTTAGCTTGAGGAGGGCTGGCCGTCAGGTGATTTTTGGTGTGATGGAGGCGCTGGATCTGGTGCTGCAGGCTGGGTAGGGGCAGGTAGAAGCCAACTCAACCGGATGCTGAAGAAGAGGGCTGACCGGGTTTGGAAAAACAGAGGTGGGTTTTCTGCCACGCCGATCTTTAACAGGGGCGTTCGATCGAGCTTGGCTAGCTGCTTGGTGAGCTAAAAATTATACGGCGGCCTACTTTGTTTTCATATTTTAAAATATATTTATATATCTATACATATGATTTTTCATTAAATCATTTTATAAATTTGTTCAAAATTAAATTAAAAGAATAATAGATATTTTAAAGTTAATCTTTTAGCATATTTAATTCCTCTTATATTTATATAATTTATTTTAAACTATCTTGTGTGTTTGAGAAGTAGTAAAACTTTTAAATAAAAAGTTTTTAATGTAAAATTCTTTAAATTGAAAAAAAAAATTTGATATGATAAGGATAATAACGTATAGTAAAGAAAATAAAGTTAAAATATATAAGTTGGTTTTATGAGTAGTTATGTAAAAATGATTGAAAAATAAAATTATTATACAAAACAATATTTTAAAAATGATTAAAATAGGATAATCATAGAGAGTAAAAAGTTTTAAATTAAAAAATTTTAGTGTGAAAAGCTTTTATCATTGCTAAACATCTATCCTATCTATAAAAAAAATTATAGTATTTTATATTTCTAAAATTAACACAAACTAGTCAATTATGTACTTCTTATTAAAGATTTTTATATTATAAGTTTCCTAATCAAAGTTTTATATAGACTTTTCCGAATATTTTTAATCATTTTAGCCCATTTAATTCCTTTTCTCATATCTAATTTAATTAGATAATGCAAACTAATCCAGTTTATAAAAATATAGGTATTTTACAAAAAAATATTTTTTTTGAGATTTCACGTAAAATCGATATTTAATTAGCTCTTTTATAATTAAAGTGTGCAATTATATGAAAATTTTGGGATTTATCAATCGCCCTCATGTTCCCCAAAGGCCTTCTCATATACTCTATCATCCTCTTCACATTTTGAAGACCTTCATCAATGGTGATGAACGTTTCGTCCGTGATGATATCGCCTATGGCACCTACTGCGCCAACGACTTCTTCGCCTCTAAGCTTGGCATCAAGGACAAAAATCATCAATTCCACATGTAGCTGACACCATTGAAATAGTCTATAACTATATCCATATAGGAAGAATTAAGAGTAAAATGTTATGGGTGTTTGAGAAATTTTTAAAATATCATTAGTATCAGGGAAATTATGATCAAATGATGTATATATGCAAGAAATTTTCCCTTTGTTTTAGTTTATCTATTATTTCCTTTGTAATCATATATTATTATTATTATTATTATTATTATTATTATTATTATTTTATCCTTAGTCTTCTCTTCTTCCCACGTAATATCATATTTTATTTTCCCCCTTTCCTTAGCCTTTTTTTCTTCCTGCCGCTAAGATGGCATATTAGGGGTAGAAATTAGAGCGGGGTTGGCCAGAGACTTAATCTCGACCTGACCCATTTTTTGACCTAGTATCAGGATAAGACAAAATTTTTTACCTGAATCTAAAAATAAAGTCAGGGCGGGTTAACCATATTCCAAACCACCCCGCCTGCATATATTAATTTATTAAAAATTATAAGCCCATATTTAAAACTTATTATTATTTGTTTTCAATAGTAAAAGAATCAATTTATCTAGATAACAATATAGAATTAATAAAAAGAATTTGTGCCACTAAGAAAATGCCTCAGTGGTCAACGATGTCGCCAACAGTATTCGCATATACGGTTCAACCCCCGACATATTCATACTCTTTGGTGGTGGCATTTATTCTCTTTGAATTTTGTGGGATCCACTAGGTGGATATTTAGAAATTATTACTAGAAAAATTTGTAGAAATTTGTAAGAATTATCTTAGTAATTGATTGTAATATGAGTTGAGATATGATATAAAAAATATACCCCAATCAAAAAATAAAAAGAATTTGTACATATATAATGCTTATGTATAATTGTATCTTAACCTATTTTAACAAATTTATACTATATTTTTCCATTTTTTTATTAATAATATATTTTTCTAGGTCAAAAAATGATGTATTTTTTAATAATTAGGGCAGCTCTCAAAGCATGAAATATTTAAATTTAGTCTAGATGTATTTTTATGTTTGATCGGTATATAGATTCTTAAAATCATCTCATTTGACTCTCGCATTTTTACCTGACCTGATGTCTTAAATTGGTCTTATATTAATCTAAAGTTTGTCTCAAAATTTATTAAAAAAATAAAAGCCAAATACGTTTGTCCAACCCAAAATAAAAATAGGGTTAAATTTAATTTTTAAAAAATAGAGTCAAAGTTGGGCAAACCTTAACCCGTTATGGTCTGCCCCAATTTCCACCTTTATGGTATATTGGGCCAACTATTTTAGGAAGATTTTTTTCGTAGAACAAAATATTAAAATAAATCAAAATTATTCACCTTGATATAATACCTATAACAATTTTAAACCTAAAAAAATGATCTGATCGCTTCTTGCCCGCGCTAATTGTGGGTGCGTTTGTTAAACCATAAAAAATGTCAATTTAAAATTTTTCAATTTAAAACTTTTCACTCTCCATCACTATCATATTTTTTAATTATTTTTTCCCATTTTCCTATACAACTACCCTACTTT
>JAXCLR010000081.1:6629409-6682497 GCA_035584095.1 Annona squamosa
CTTTCCAACACGACCCACATTTCCAAGGCCCGGAAAACCATTCCGTGCCCATCGTAGCGCTCCCGGCGGGTGCTACAATTAGATGGTTTGAAGTTTTGGAAATGTATAATTTTGGTCCTCCGACTCACGTGAAACCCGTAAATTTTGTGCTTGAAATGAATAAAATACCCTTTTTTTTAATTTATGTTGAATGATAATGGACTGTCTTATTTGCTTGAAATTTTTTTGGATATTTTTTATAGATTTTTTTTCCTAGAAAATAGTTTCAATTTTAAAATAAAATATTTACTAGAATATAAAAGAGCATTATGGCCGTTTCAGGTTTTAAAAAATTAACTCTAGTAGGGAATATAAAAAGTAAATTATGGTCATTTCAAGTTAAAAAAAATTAACTCCCAAGTAAAAAATAATAATTCTAGTAGGGTTTTACGTTAGTGAAGGAACCAAAACAAGCCATTTGCTGCAAATATGAAACTTTAAAAAAGCGTAAATTTCAGTAATTTTATTGACCTATGTGCAAATTCCCTTTATAGCAAAAAAAATAATACCGTTGAGGTTATTTTTAGAATATTACATTATGTGTATAATTAGTTAGAAATGTGAGCGTTTAGAGGTTTTGTGGAAGTTCTATTTAATTGACAGAAAAATTTAATCCTTTCTATTCAATTTTTTGATGGGGTTTCTATTCAATTGATTGATGATCCAATAAATATAATGAGGGATAATATGGACATAATTTTTTTACAATTTTAGTTTTTCTAAAATATTATGTAAATAAATACTAGCGTAATATAAGATGATGCTAAAAAAAAAATTATATTTAAAGAAACATCTTAAACATTTGGCATTTATTATGTTGATTGAATTAACAAATCACTCTCACATATAACAACTATTCTATCAATATTTCTAAGTTACAAAAATTTTCGGAAGCTTCTAATATTTTTCCTTTAGTGGACTTGATCAGAAACAGATATAAGAAATTAAAATTCCACGATAACACACCACAGAGGATTTTCATATGCGCATCTCAAGGAATGTGTAATGGCGATGGTAGCAAGTCTTCCTACGGATGGAAATCAAAGCTGGTTGAGCAGTAAATGAATTCTAAACTAACAAAATCAAGAATACGAGTTGATCTATTCATCGAATTTTTGCAAATTTATGAATATTTACTCCAATTCAATTTGCGTTTTGCGACCTGCCTATAATTATTTTAAGAAAGTGAGACCATCATGAAGAACTGACACAGTATCCAATAATGGGAAAAATTTACCAAAAGATCTATGATAGATACAGGCGTGCAGGTACATATCTTTTTGGCTTTAGTCATTTTGGAAGTATTTCCTGCCCAAATGACAAGAAAGAAATAAGGTTACAACTCAGTGCAAGTCAGGTGCCAGATTCGTCACATAATTGGAGGATGTCCTATGCATGCATGAACAGCCTCCGGATAGGCCTCTTCATATTAAAGAACCTTAGAGCACATGCCACAGCGTTCAAGGGCATCAAGTCCACAGCTTAGAATTATTGCCACAGCATGATTACATGGTTTTTTTGGCGTACCTCGCATTCACGACATGAACATTTTCTCTGTTCCAGGTCCGCAAATTGTTCTTCTTCCAAAAAACAGGCATGAAATCTTCCTTAAACCTATACTTTTCAACGAATGGTGTCTTTATCATCTTTCTCGAATCTGATGCTGGGAAATCCGCCATGAAAATGTGAAACCATGGATAAACCTTGGTCAGTGTATATCCAAGTATCAAACACCCACTCAAAATCATCATATCCATCATAGTCCTCTCCTTCCAAGTGGGACCTAGCCCATTGCTTTGGTTCGAATCTATCTATCCGTTCGCGAGCATCTCCGCATATTTCACAAAATTTTGACATCAGAGCATTAAATTCACGATGAGTGCATAAGTAATAGGGATACCAAATCAAGAGCATAAACGCCCAAAATTTTCACTAAAATCAGCAACAAGAGGCTCCCAAAAGTACCTGCAGTATGAATCACCACACTTCCTGGATTGATCTACATATTTCCGCGCAATAGGTCAAAAGGTTAATAATGGTCTGTCGACAGTCCCAACCCCCCATTCATCTCCTGATCAGTCTCTTCGTGACAATAGCTGAATGTTTATGTGGTGGAGCCTTCATTAGATCAACAGCTGATGTGCCATAGTCGTCCAAATCTTTTATCACTGCTATCTTATGTTTATGGTCATGATTCAACTTAAAAGATTTTATCTTCGTTGTCAACTTGTTTGCAAGAGGAAAACTTGCTAAATTTTCCTTGGATTTAGAAAGTTATAAAATTTATGAAAATATCTTTGTATTTCAAAATTAAAAAAATATTTAAATATATCTAAAATTATTAAAAGTTGATTTATAAATTAAGTATAACTAACTTGACATGTTTATAAAAAAAAAATTTTAAATAATTATGAAGGTCTCACTACCGGACGCATGGATCACTCTCTAATTTCATCTATTGAGAATATATCATTTGAAAATAACATGTATATCATATGGTCATATTTTGGACTGAATTTTGGTATTTGCTTACCTCCATAATTGGATCAAAATTCCGAGGTGTTTCAATTGTATGGATATCAAAATGGGCTGCATGGTTTCATATATATATATATATAAAAAAGGCTTCTTGAGTATAGATTAAGCCGCACCATTGGAGCACGGAATATAATAATCCACCATCTTCCCCAATTGAAACGGCTTCCATCCACCATGTTCGAAGCCATCCGCCAATATTGGATGCAATTGCTTGGACTGGATTCAAGCAAAGCCATTAATTTTTCTAAAATACCCATCATTCTCTAAAATAATCAGCACCACCTCTCTCTCATAATCTGGATTTTTCCAGTTGCAAAATTCACCGACTGGGTGAAAAATTCCAAAATTGCGGCTGCCTTGTATGAAAAATCAAAAAATGCTGCTGCCGACTAAATTCATATGATGGTCAGTTGGCTATGAAAGGGGGCAGCAGCCCTCCCTCGTGCAACGTGAATGAAAGGAATGAGTTAAGGTGCAAGGTTGTATAGCGTGAGTGTGGGCCTGTGGGGGTACGTGCGGAGTTGACAGTGAGATGGTGAGTTGGCGGGGCAAATTATAAAATTGAGAATGCATTTGGTCATAGGTAAAACTTTTTTACGAAAACTTTTCAGAATAAAAGTTATCGAGTTGATAGAAAATGATGTGATATGATAGAGGTAATAATGAGGTGTAAAGAGAATAAAGTTAAAATAGATAAGGTAGTTGTATAAGTATTTGTGTGGAAATGATTGAAAAGTAGGGTTGTTTATATAAAAAAATGTGAAAAAATAATTAAAAATAAGGTAGTTATGAGGAGTGAAAAGTTTTTTATTGAAAAATTTTCATTGACATGTTTTGTATGTAACCAAACACACCCTAAGAGAATTAAGGAAAGTGGAAAAGTAAAATTAAAATTAAGTTTCACTTCGGGCGTATTACGATGTCATTTTCTTTAAAGCAATTTTGCCACCCTAGTTTTAATTAGGTTAATTTTGTAGTTGCCCCCAAAATACAAAAAGTGTGAACTAGAATAGGAAGTAGTATCTTTTATAAGCACACAAACACTTGAAACAGGATTTTTTGTTGAATGGAAAGAATTTCAAATCAATGTGGTAATTTTGCAAATCAACAACTTAGACATATTATGTTTGAATTAAGACAAGATGATGTCTTAATCGATACACTAGAGGATGAGAGGAAAGGAGTGTGAATTGATTGAATGAATCTATCGAATGAACTCATATTTATAGCTTTTGAAATAGCACATTTCATCCATCGCATCCCTAAAATCTATTGCACCCTTGGAAATCACAACTAGTTGCGATGGTCACATCTGTTTAAATTGTTTGAATTCAAACCGCTGCGTCCATTGATGACCTGTTGTGTTATAATAAAAATTGTCAAAAAATTGTACATAGCAAGACTAGAATCCAAAACCTATTCTATAACTATTAATTTTGTTGTTTATCTAGAAAACTATATAATATTTATTATAATTTTTGAAAATCCCAATATGTGAGATATCAGTATGTGCATTTGGTGTAGTGGATGGTGTGAGAGCTTAGTGGTTAAGTAAGAGAGAAAAGGGTAAAGTGTGAGTAGTGCTAGTAATTAGTATTATTAGTAGAAGCTTACAAGTTGTAAATTGTGGGTGTCCAAAATATTTTTAGCTGTATTATTTCGTTGTAATATTTTATAAAGAAGTTATTTTTAGAGCATTCGTTTCTCAACATTTTCCATACTTGGATTGAATCTTGCGACTCCGTGGTCGATCATTTAGTCTGGGAATTATATGTCGAGGATGAACCTCAAAACAGTTTATAAGAGGAAGAATTTTCTCAAAATTAAGAATTATTTATTTTAGTTTTAACTATTGTTTCCTATGTTATATCATACTTATAATTTTCTTTCTTTTACATAGTCTTTTTCTTCTTTCTGCGACTAAACAAAAATGGCCGATTGCGGAAACTATCAGGAAATTTTTTTTCATAAAACAAGTGAAGACAATAAATAAATAAAAATTTCATCTTCGTATAACGCCTGTATAAAATTTTAAACCAAAAAAATTAATCTGATCACTTCTTGCGTTAATTGAATGGAACTGGTTTGTCCGTGGATACACAGCACTATCATATTTTTTTCATTAAACATTATACTTAAATTTAGAAATTTTAGATGAATGAGGCCAACAAAAAATTATAAAATTATTTGAAAGCCAAGTCCTTTTTGTGGTTGATATGAGCATGTACCTTTTTTTAATAATCTGCCGACTTTGTTTGGTAAGCGAAACGTTGACTAAGACTACCCATGTATATCGTTGCCCTGTTTCCGTTCCCTTTGACTTCCGTGAATCGAACGCTCTGTCTCCGTCTCGATCTGCTCTCGGTCATTACTCCATATCCACCACCCAATCTAAGCCTCTTCGATTGAAAGTCCACAGGTATGGATCTGTTCTTCCTCTTCTGCCTTTCGTTTACTGGCATATAAGATCCAATTATGAAATAAGAAATGTATGTTACGTGAGAATCCTATGAAACCATCTGAAGATTCAAATACCACATTTTCACTTTTGTCCTGGAAATTTTTTTTATCATGCCGTCCCCTTAGATGACGAACTGAAAAAGTACAACTTTAAGAGAAAGGTAGAAAGATAAATGCTTATACTCAACTTCGAAGCCTAGGCCTTCTGCAATATACACATTTACGTATACTCACATCAACCACTTTGTAATTTAAGTAGTAATAATTTTGTGCTGAATTTTAAAGACTCTACTATATTTTACTAAGGACTATTATATTATACGGTATGACTATAGCTAAATTTTATGTTGCATGAGAAGCAAAAGCCACAAATTATATTTGTACATTAGATTTTTTTTTTTTAATGCAAAACAAAAAATTTGGGCAAAAATGTGAAATTGTGTAACCGTAGAGCAAATATTTACTGCATAAGCAATACTATATTAAGGGTAATAATAGGAATGGACATGTCAAGAATCGAATAGAGCCTAAAAAGAATCAATTCCGCCTTCTGAAATTCATTTGACAACCCTTCTGAGAATTCATTATTTCTTCAACATGATGAGCACGAAAGCACGATTGATAAATTGCATGTGTTGGATCGACTTAAAAGTTTTCCGGCTTGTCAAGGTTCACAGAAATGATGTCCCCAAACAAGGTGCGAATACTCTGCCGATATGGAGGCGATATCATTGAAGAATCTGGTAAGGTTTCTTATAAGGATGGCACCAACCGCATCATCCTGTTGAGGGCTCAAGAAATCAACTACCCGGGTCTTCTATCTAAATTGTTGGAGGTTTGCAACTGGACTCAGATTGGCAGGATCAAATTCAAACATCCAGAATTAGGCTTGGACTGTCTTATTTCTGTTGAGAATGATGAAGATCTGTGCAATATGATGCAAGCATTTCAGAATCAAAACAATGGCTTGATCCATCTCTTTATCTTTAAAGCTCAAGACACGCTCGCAATCCGCAATACAATCCCCAGGTATCTTTGTTAGACAAGTCATGTGCATCTCTGTTGCTTCTTTTTCTAATTTACTTCCTTGGGAGTCTTACTTTGAGCAGTGATAAAGAAATTGTTAAAGCAACGGAGGAAAATCATCCGGCAAGTAAAGAAATGCAACTCCAACCTACGAATATTAATGCCGACACTGCAGGTTTGCCAATGGAACTTGGAATGGATGTTCATAATTTACCTACCAACAGCAGTTCTGAACCCGGTTATGCCAATAATAATATGGCGTTGCCGCTACGGCCAAGAATGGAACTAGAAGAGGGCCAAGAATTTCCAGACGCGATTGCGTTCCACAAGTTCTTGAGGGAGTACGCCATACGTTTAAATTTTGAATACAAGAGGACAAGATCGGGACATGGCCGTTTTGCTGCAAAATGTATTAAAAAGGATTGCCCATGGAGGATTCAGGCTATTCGGCTCTCTAACCAGTCCACCTTCAAGATAAAATCTTTAGAAGGAAAGCATACGTGCAGCAACGTGGACAAATATTTGAAAGTGACGTCCCACTATCAAGCAACAAGGAAATGGATTGCTGATATTGTTGAACGTCGGAATTACTTCCAATGTACTCCCAAAGTTATTGCTGACGTGATTGAGAAAGAATATAAGATTAAAGTAGGTTATCACAAAGCTTGGAGAGGCAGAGAGTTGGCTTGGAAGAGTACTTCTATTGAGAAACTTTGTGAAGATATAAGGAGAACAAATCCCGGGAGTAGGATAACTATGCAGAGCAAATCAACAGACAATAATAATTTGAAACTCTTCGTTTCATATGAGGCTGCTGTCATTCCTATCTTTCAGATGACATGCAGACCCATTGTTAGACTTGTTTCTGCAAAGGTAGAAGGAAAAAGGCCATTCGTTTGGCTCATGGCCATGGGGAAAGATACACGCGCCGAATGCCTTTTACTCGCGTGTGGGTTTATTGAGTTGGATGAGCAGTTGGGGGAGGACCTGTTTGAAGATTATAAATGGTTCTGCAGGGAGCTGTTCCATATTTTGGGCCAGATAACGACTCTGGTATTTATGGTGGATTATACCCATGACGAAGGGGTTCTGGAAGTGGTGAGGTCTATCTTTCCACACTCGCAATGCAGATACGATCCGCTTTCATTTGCAAGGGAAATGGGAAACAAGTTCGATGCTCTGACGCCTTCTCTTTTATCTCGTGCAATGGCTACATTGAAACAGTCTGTGTTCGACGAAGAGATGAGTGGGATAAAGAGGCAATGTGGAGAAGCATGGGAATTTCTGAGAAATGTCAACCCTGAGTACTGGGCTGTATCTCACTTTAAAGGGGCTTTCGGTAGTGGTATATTTTTTGATCCGTGGTGGATAAAAGAGTGCAGTCATAAAAAAGGCGTGTTGATTCATGAGTTGGTGGAGCATTTGCATGGTTTGATGATGGAGACATTTACAGAACGGGTTGAGAGGAGTTCAAAGTGGACGAGCATCTTACTGCCGGAATTTGAAGATGCTTCTCTCCACCTCGATCCAGTTTCAAATCTAAAGATTTTAGAGTCTACTACTCCGGCGACGAGGTTTAGACTTTCTTCTTCCAGAAATGATCATTCCGTGGAAGTGGATATTTATATGCGGAATTGCTCCTGTGGTGAGTGGCAAATATATGGACACCCCTGCGGTCATGCCGAACGAGTTATAAAGGCTTTGCAACTGAATAGATACGAGTATTGGGATGATTGCTACAAAACTGCTGCCTACAACAAAGCGTATTCGCTGGCGGTCATCCGTCCGCTACGTAGACACCTCAAAATGAGAAGATTGGTGAATGAAATGATAGCCTTTTTAAAGTAGGAACCGAAATTCTGCTTGAGAGGCTATCATTCATCCGCTCTTGACTCTTGAGAGTATTGTGCCAGTCGTATAATGTCGCAAGTACGTTGATCATCTGCCAATTGGGTTGTGATAGCTACATCTTTTTTAATGTGATTTTCCATCTTAATATCTAATAATTAATTTTATTCTTTTAGTTTTTTTTTTTTTTTCGGGTTATGGGACGATGAGTCTACTTTCTTTTTATTATTATTAAATCAGGGTCTGCTTTGAAAGATTTGAAAATAGGGGGAAAAAAAATTGTAAATGAAAGAGTGATGTGATATGACACAAGAAATGATTAGGAGTAAATGGAAATAGAATTAAAATAAACAAGATAGTCCGGGCTAGTAAGGGTGGGTTAGAAGCCTAAGTGTTTGTTCATCTAAAGAATAGTCAGGATAGAAAATATTTTTAAATTGATCGAAATATGAAGGTAATAATAGAAAAAGTGAAGTAATTGGCAGTTAAGATATTAAATTATATCAAAAGTAATATGAGAAAAAGCATAATTTTTTTTAAACTTTTACATGTTACAAAGCGAACCTTCACTTTCTTCATTTTTTTCCCCTAGTTGTTGATAGTTATTTTACCCGCTTCTTTTGTCCATTCCCAAACTAGCCACGCATCATTCTTCGTCTCACTAGTTTAGCTAAAAGTACAAATTTTTCCGGTGTAAATACCAAAAGAATGAAAAGCCTATATAACAAGAGAATGTTTCAATGCACTGGATGCATTGAACCGACTAAATTTTGCATTTTTTTAATTTTTTTAAAATTTTTTTTATAAAACTCTTAATCTATTTAATCTATAAACTAAATTTTACCTTTTCGAAAATTATATATAATTTTTTAATTTTAAAAATGGATGATTTTAATACTTTTTAAATGATAAAAATACCCCTATTTTTAAAAATCAAATATATATATATATATAAATTTTCAAAAATGATAAAACTTAATAAATAAGTTAAATACACCTAGATTAAGAGCTTTGCAAAAAATTTAAAAATATTAAAAATAAAAATTCTATCCGGATGCATTGAAATTTAAATGCATCTTGTTACATTGAAATGACATTCTACATTGAAAAGAAATTCTACATATGTTTCAATGCGATGAAATTCTACATATGTTTCAATGCGATGAAATTCTACATATGTTTCAATGCAACTAAATGCATTAAAATTTCAATGTATCTGACTAGAAATTTCATTTTTAATTTTTTAAAATTTTTTTATAAAACTCTTACTTTATATGTACTTCAAATATGTATTAAGTTTTACCATTTTTAAAAATGTGTGTATACATTTTTTATTATTAAAATGTAAAGGTTTTAATACTTTTTACATGACTAAAATACTACTATTTTCAAAAAATATTTATATATTTTAAAAAAATAAAACTTAATACGTAATTTAAATACATATAAATTAAGAGTTTTATAAAAAATATTAAAAAATATTAAAAATAAAATTCCTAATGCATCCAGATGCATTGGAACAAAAAACTATATAAGCTATGGCAATTTAATTTGTTTAGTCATTTTCTTTACTGATAGCATTCAGAGAGGTGTTTGAGAAAGCACAACATTTTTTCAATTAAAAGTTTTCACTTTCTATAATTATCATATTTTTAAATTAATTTTTCATATTTTCTATACAATTACTCTATTTTTTCAATCATTTCTACACAACTATTCGTACAACTAACTTATCTATTTTAACTTTATTATCTTTACTCCTCGTCATTATTCTATCATATCACATCATTTTCTACTAATTCAAAAACTTTTACACCAAAAATTTTTCATCAAAACTTTATTACTTTCTAAAGACACCTTGAATTTAACATTCCCTTCTTATAATGTCAAAGGGCAGGCCTTGTCCAACTCACCAGCACTAAGTCAACCCTTATATTATTTTATACTTAAGGTGCATTTGAAAAGTGGTAAACTATTGATAAAAAAAAATTTTATAAAGACTTTTGAATTGGTTGAAAATGATATAATATGATGGGAGTAATGATAAGGAGTAAAAGAAATAATATTAAAATAGATATATTATTTGTGTGGGTACTTGTGTATAAATGATTGAACAATAAACTAGATGTATAAGAAAATGTAAAAAATAATTTAAAAATACAATAGTTATAAAGATTGAAAAGTGTTGGTTAAAAAAGTTTTTTTATTTGCCAAAAACCCCCCTTAATCTAGCACTAGTCCGCTTCTATGATACCACTTTTTATGTAATTCCATTTATATTTAAATTTTTTATAGTTGATGGAAAATCTACTTCATCCATTATATTTAACATCATTTTTAGTATCTTAGAAAGTCTTTTATTTATTTAGTCTCACTATATATAGATCATATCTTTAAATGTGTAAAAATAGAATTGCGATCCTCTGCACCCAAGGTGCATTTAACCCATTTTAACTTATTTTTTTATTTTTTTCAAATTTTTTTATATAAGTGTTAATCTAAATATATTTAACATGTGTATCAATTTTTATCATTTTTGGAGTATTTTAGATATTTATTTTTTATTTTCGAAAATCAATGACATTTTAGATAATTTAAAATTACCTACAACGTCACTGATTTTCAAAAATAAAAAATAAATATCTAAAATACTTCAAAAATGGTAAAAATTGATACACATGTTAAATACACTTAGATTAACACTTGTATAAAAAATTTTAGAAAATATAAAAAAATGAATTAATGCACCTGGGTGAACTGAATCTAAGTGCACCCGGTGCACAGGATCTTGATCTATAAAAGTCAACATAATAAAATAATTAAATGTTAAAATATCAATTTTAAAGTAATTTGTTCAACGTCTAAACCATCTAAAATATCAATACTACATAGATAATGAGTCTATAAAATATTATTATATTTTAATATATGTACAAATGAATTTACCCATTTTTCATAATTTACATAAGAATATAAATTTTCTAACAAATATGACCCATAAACATACTTGATCAGTATGAAATTTAGTCTTTTAAATAAACAAATAATGTTAAGTACAATTACTTGATTAAATTTTTCAGCAAAAATCAAAATCTTAAAATTAAAGAAGTTACATAGCTTTTATATAACTTAGTCATATAAAAGCGGAGCCCATCTTAGAATAACACATAGGGACCATTAGAGACTTTGATGGGTATGAGGATCAATCATCATTAACTTATGTCTTTGGCCATAGGATTGAATAATCAACCAATGTCGAAGACTCGATATATCCGGCGGTAAAGAATGGAACACCTTGTTATCATTTTTTGACAAAATCTTGTAGTTATATTAAAAAAAAAAAAATTGAAAAGTTTTTTTACAAAATTCTAACTCCCCTTAATACCAAAAATTAAATTCCATCGCTAATGGAAAGGACTCCTTCCGAATATGATACCGGTTTTTTTTTTTTTTTATGAAGGATAACTGACATGATTTTTAGCAAATATACTGATATATTTCATAATTTTTAGCTAACATACCTAAAAATTTAAAAAAATAAAAAAATTATAGTTATTTTTTTGGCATTTGATTCCATGCATCGGGTTACACTAAGCTTCGGTGCAAGTAGTGCAAAAATTCATTTTCGTTTTTTAATTTTTTTATAAAATTGTTAATCTAAATGTATTTAACATGAGTATCAAATTTTACCATATTTGAAGATTTGTAGATATTTATTTTTTAGATTTTTAAAATCAATAGCATTTTCATTATTTTTAATTATGAAAATGTCACTGGTTTTCAAAAATCCAAAAAAATATCTACAAGTTTTCAAAAATATTAAAACTTGATACACGATTAAATACGTTTAGATTAACATTTGCATAAAAAATTCAAAAAAATTAAAAAGTAAATTATTGCACCCAAGTACACCAAATAAGGTCTCATTTTTTATTAAGTGTTATCTACTATCCTTTATCAAGAAATGCATTGCAGGTGTCTTTGGATAAAATAAAAGCTTTCTAAAACTTATTTTTCATTCCTTGTCAGTCATACTACACCATTTTTTACTTTTTTATTCACATCTTCTGGTACAATTATCATACTTTTTAATTATTTATATATAATTACTCATACAACTAACATATATATTTTAACTTTATTCTTTCTATCCTCCATCATTACCCTTATAATATTACATCATTTTACACTATTATAAAAACTTTTAAACAAAAAAATTTTAATTCAAAAGTGTTATCACTTCTTAGACACTCGATTTAGAAGTTCTTATAAAGAAACTTCCAATCCATTAGTCAAGGCTCAATCGGAGAGCAAGTTCCAAGTATATTCGCTCCCTCGGATGTAAAGAGAAGGCAAGATCACGAGGCTATGTTGTCTATAAATCATGCAGGAAAGATGAGCTAAATGCTGCATGAATTTATTACGCTTCCTTTCATCTGTTTTATATAATATAATAACAAATGGGCTTTAGCTCCTACTACAGCCATCAAAACAGATGCAAAGATCGGAGCCCTCTACACCCTGCCTAAGTAACTGCAGACACCCCCGGCTGGGCTTTAGCTCCCACTACAGCCATCAAAGAAGATGCAAAGATCGGAGCCCTCTACACCCTTCCTAAGTAACTGCACAACAACACCCCCCCACCTACGCGCCGCCCCCAAAAGCAAAATTAACATAAATGGAATAGTAACATCGCCCTCCACCCAACTCTTCCGCGATCAGTCTATGGCTTTTGTATATATCAAGAAACCACAGCCAAGGGTGAACCATACCCATTCCTGTGAGACTTCTGCCACCTCCATGCAACCTCTAAACTCTTCTGAAGGTCTGTATGCTGGGCTGACCAGTTCAGTTCACGGTTAATCTTGGAAGGATCGCTGAAGACTTCGGCATAGTCACCAGGTCGCCGTGGAAGGTATTCAACTTGAATGTTCACTCTAGTGGCTTTCTTACAAGCATCCACAAATTCATTCACTGATCTACCTGTTCATCACAAACAAAGGACCTTTGGATATCTCTCTCTTTTTTAAAAAAAAATAAATAAATATCCAGCATTTAAGTGGGTTCAGATCTGAGAGAGCCCAAATCCCTCTTGCAGGTTGAATCTACGAAGAAATGCCGTATATTGAATCAAGACGGAATACCAAGTGGGAATCAACATTTCAATTTCATAGAATGCCTTTTTATCTGGCAGCATGTTCCAGGTAATGGAATATGAATACGAGTCCAGGTTCTTCTTTTACCATGGTTGCATGATGCAAATCATCCATTAAATCAGGACTAGTGAACCAAACAAGAAATTTGGACACATGGTGAACTCCCAACCTAATACCCGCAACTAGAGGTGCGAATCGGGGCGGGCCATACCGGGTCAAGGTTTGCCCAACCCTGACCCTACTTTTATACCGTGTTGGGACAAGATCAGTTTTACTTTTTACTTTTTTTAATAGGTTCCGGGACAAACTTCAGAGTGGTATCGGACCGATTTCGGGATATTGGGTCGAGTCAAAAAATATAAGTCAAATAAAATAATTTTAAGAATTTATATACCTATCAAACATAAGTATACGTCTATACTAAATTTAAATAATATATGTTTCAATATTTCACTAATTATTAAAAAATACATAATTAAGAAAACAAAATATTTGAAAATATAGTATAAGTTTATAAAATAGGTTAATATACAACTACACAAAAAGATTATTTATGTACAAATTCTTTTTATTGATTCTTATATTGCTTTCTGAATAAATTGATTCTATTGTTGATATAATTAAATATAAAAAAGTAAAAATTTTGAAAGAAAATAATAATAATATCTAAATATAGGCTTATAATTTTTAATAAATTAGTATATGCGAGGTGGGTTGGACTCTTCGAATCAGGACATGGTCGACCCACCCCGACCCTATATTTGAATTCGGGTCAAAATTTCTGACTCTTCCCTATATCGGGTCGAAAATATATTAATTTTAACTAGCCAAAAACAGGTCGAGTCAAAACCGGGTCACGGGTCGACCCGCCCTAATTCCCACCCCTACCTGCAACTAGACCAGAAGGAGCCTTCAATATGTGGCTGGTGCCTTCGTTACCCTTAATGATGGAAGTACAGATCTATAGGTTGCCAGCATGAATGAAATGCTATGGAAAAAATAAGGAACTGCACAACTATAAGAACAGCATAGTAGTTTTTTTTTTTTTTTTTTTTCTTTTCTATTGAGTTGGAGCCACTGCTCACAACTGATGGGAGGGGGATTTGAAACCCCGTGGCTGAGCATGATTGCCCGCATGAGCTACCAACTGCCCTATGGCAGGTGCTCAGAACAGCATAGTAGTTGTATGTAAGAAAATCCCATTAATTGATGAAAAAATAGACGATTAATCATCGTCATTATCATAAGTTGTTTCCCACCTATGTGGGGTCAGCTACATAGACCTTGTTGTAAAATTCTTTATAATCATGAACTACGTTTTCCTGCAATATTTAACATTCTCGTATCTTGTTTAACTACGCCTATCCACGTTTTCTTTCTTCTTTTTTTTTTTTTTTTGATCTTCCTCTCATCCTACTACAACTTTCATTTTAATAAACTCGACTATCTTAATCACTATCATTTCAAGCCTCCATTTAGCATGCTCAAACCAGCTCAGTCTGTTTCTCCTCATTTTATTACCTATTGGCATCATATTTAGATTATCTTGGACTACTACATTTGTATTTTTATTTTCCATTTTTTGTTTTGTCATTCATCCACCTTAACATTCTTACTTCTATTACACTTTAAATATGTTGTTCTTTAACTACCAAACATTCTTTCCCATATAGCATATTTGTTTTTATTGTTGTCATATAAAAATTTTTAAGTTTAATTGAAACTTGATTATCACATAAGAAATAGACTTGATTGGGGGTGGGTGGTGGTGGTGGCGGTGGCGGGGCGGGGGTGCGGGTGGTTGTGAGTGAATGAATTACATTGAAATGAATTTACCCTACATGGATGGAAGTAGAAAATAAATAATGATCCATAAATGTGTGTGGGTGCACTATGTCAATGTCCAACTTTGGTGAGACTCAATTACACAAAACATAGATCCTTCAAGCTTATAATGCAAAAGTAGAGTTCAAAGAGTAAGGATATTGGAATATGGTCTGCATGCAATCATGGCCATGATACAATCATGGCCATGATACAATCATGGCCATGACACCTAGCAAAGAAATTTGTGGAACATGACTTGAAAGTTAGAAAATGGAAAAGTCATATACCTTTTCCTGTGCCAACATTGTATATACCGACTTTCTTTGGTTCTGCTTTGGCAAGAGCTTTAACATGTGCATCAACTAAATCTGTGACATCTATGTAGTCCCTTATACAAGTGCCATCAGGTGTGTTGTAATCCGTTCCTTTCACCTATGAAGTGTGAAAGACACCATGTTTACCAAGAAATGCAAGAAATCGTCGCTAATATTAAAATTCTAACAATAAACATTAATAATAACATCAGTAACAACAGTAATAGTCATAGTAATCAGTCAAGAAGTACTGGTTCCACATAGGAAATTCAAGACTAATGATGAAACAGGATCTGCGTTAGTGTTCAGAGTGGGGTTGTAGACATACAAAAAAATCCTCTGGATCACTTGCATATAAACAGATAATAGGGGCAACGAACAAATGAAAAGCCCCTAGATGGATCAAAGCATGAAGGACCTAGAAGATTGGAAAATGAGTCGATGTGCTGCTTCTATTGTAACATTTTATGGGGACCATCGAACCAGGAGGCCAACTAAGACTTGGTAAAGATGCAGTGAATGTGAATGAATACAAAAGGTTGCAATCAATACCTTCAGCCCCGGAATAATCCCCAAAGCTGCATCAAAACACGCACCAGATATGCGGCCATGTTCACGTAATTCAGGTCTTGGTGCTTCCCCTAACACTCCTTCTGGATCTGATCCAATTACATTGAAGTATCTGCTAACAGGTGAAGTAACAACCTTCAGAATGCTTTAGCCATAGCGTTCTTTTTGAAAGGCTAATAATTACGTTGGCATTGCAAGTATTTATACAGTCAAACATGATCCCCAATAACATGAATCTGTACTTCACACTATCCATTAAACATTAAAAAGCCAATGGAATTCCCATATTTAACAACACGGCTCATAAATTCTGGACTGAAGCCACTGATCTAGCAGATGCCATTGCATTGCCCCGGAAACCAATCACTGAGTCTTCAGATGGTGCGCATTGAAATGTAGGAGACACAACAGTCTACTTTTAGCATGAATGATGGACAGTTGGCCTGAGTTTCTGCTATTGCATCTGGTCACTCCTAGTTAATGAGAAGCTTAGGTAATGCACACTGCAGGTTTCAGGCGCTACTGACAGCAATAGTGTTCAACAGTTACTAGAATCCAGGTTATAGTACTTTTCAGCAAATTTCCACTGAGAACTAAGAAAGAAAAAAATAACGACTGCCACTAAAACTATAGATTAGCCTTCAATGAGGATACATTCCACATGAGGGAACAAAAATACATAAAGTGCTAAATTGCACATCAGGGCTACTCATCTATGAGGATAATGAACAGATTACACCTCCAAATTAAACAAAAGAATGCCAGAGAAATTCAAATTACACATAGGCAAATACAGAAATTCATATCAAACAAAACCCCAGGAATAAGGATTTCAATGTGACAAGCATTGAACTTTGAAAAACATAAGATAAAATAACCTTAGAATCATGACAGCCATGTCTGATCTCTTTGAAAAATCCAAAATGATGTCCTCTGCCATTTTCTTGGCTTTCCCATATGGATTTATAGGAGCCTGCATTTATACACTATAGAGATCAGTCACAACTTACAAGAATGCAAGTTTACACCCAAATCATGTATCAGAACATTCCATATCAGAATCTTTCCATTCAAATCCAGGACACTTCAGGTCCAACAAGAGCCAATTTCAGCATATGTAATGGCTATAGCAGTGCCCACAATGGAACTAAGCATATGAATGGCCTCCATATAACTGTAAAGGTGCTATCCAGAAATGTAATAGCTGTTGCAGGTTAAAGCCAAGAACCAGTTACAATCAATAAAACCATGACCCCAGCAACCATCATGAAATCAGAACATCTCCCAGAATACTTGACTGGCAACATGCACTCACCTGAGGAGTTCCTTCCGTAATAGGCATTTTCTCAGGCTCTCCATAAGTAGCGCAAGTGCTAGAATAAATTAAAGTATTTACACCATGGGCTGCCATAGCCTCCAGAACCCCCAAGGTATTAGCTGTGATGTTGTGATAATACCTGCAATACATTTTGGCAGCGTTAAAGTTTGACAAAGCATGTTCACGCAATTGGAAATGGAGTTCTGCTTTTTCCATGAAACCAAAATTTTCAAGTCGTTTCGGTAACATTTTCTTTTAGAACATAAATTTCAGGATCTTGTTAAAGATTAGACATTTTAAACTTCCATTTACAATAGACACAGAAAGAAATCTTTCTCATTCTTCTTGCACAAACCCAGTCATTTTCCCCTCTGAGAATTACTGAAACAACAGAGCAGCTTTCTAATTGATCAAATATTTTGTTTATTATCAATGAAGGTGTAAAAGATCTATATCACACTAAAGTTACCAGAAATTGAACGCTTATTTTGCTCCAATCAGCAGTTCAGATGCTAGTAGTGACCTAGCCTCTATATTTTTTATGCGAACAGTTAATACAATTACTTGAAACAATCAATCCAGCAAGATTCATTCTACTTTTCTCTTATTTACCAATCATTCAAAGAAAAGAAAGTAAAGGGATAGCAAGTGCAGAGGAAAAAATAAGCAGGGATCAAGTAATGATGTCAGCATACCTGAGAGGCTCAAGGGTGCTCTCCCCCACATATGCAACAGCTGCAAAATGCATTACAGCATCAAATGCATTTTCTGAAAATATTTTGTTCACCTGAATTGTTGTCAAGGTATTTACACACTTAATTGGACATTTCGATGTGCAAAGAGGTTTACTTTATCCAATATTTAGGGTTTTATTGTGAAAAATTAGGATACAGCTTTTGCATCACCCAAGTCAGCATAAATAAACTGAAGTCTTCCAGGTTGTGGAAATTTCTCATGAAGAACCTTAATGGCACCAATGTTTCCTCGAGAAAGATTGTCCTGTTAAAAATGGTTGAAGATTAAGTGACAGGAGAGCAACAAAAACTACGACCAAATAACAAGAAATACAAAAAACACAGGAAAGCATTTCCACAGATAAGGGACAAGACATGTTACGGGGCCCGTGTGCAAGATATCTGGGGAGACTATAGGGGAAGCTCAACTGAGCAATTTCTTATGGGAAAAAATCAGGACAAATCCCTTACATCCCCTTATTTGAGCATCACATGCATATAACTTAGCAATGCCTTCCCAGTTTTCTGCCCCTTTGTTCCTAACTAGCCAAAAAAGACAATGTGGAACATAGGGATGACCAAACGGAATGCTAGCACTAGTCAAGTGCCCAACACTTACACCATGAAGAAATCAATCTAGGACAGTTAGAGTGAGACCCGTTGGTCTCCAATTGGTAATCATCAATACCATATATTAATTAGAATATCATCACTGTCAAAGTACAACACAAGAATTAGGCTGGTCTCTGATTAGTAATCATCAATTTTTTCTTCAATGCCGTATATTAGACACCAAATCATCACCAAAGCTGATCACAAGATATAGAGAGGAAATACCACAATAGTCACTCTGTATGAGTCCTTCAACAGTCGCAATGCAGCATGCGACCCAATGTAACCGGCACCACCTGTTACTAAGACATGTATGACTCCAGGTTCACGGATGGAGAACTGGAAACAAAATAAAAATAGGGTCAAAATCTGAGCAGATGCAACAAATTGGGAGAAAAAACAAACAAAACATAGAAGAAAAAAGCAGAACAAATTCACAACTCCAAAGAAATTCTCATCAGAGAAAACGAAACAAAAAAAACAAACAAACAAACAAACCAAGAAATAATTGAGATATGGATACATGCGTCTTGAAAACAACTGCTAAGATTAATCCAGTAAAACATACATGAAAACTGAACAGCAAAAACTGTTGACAAAGTTTGCTGTCAAAAATTTTCCTGATTTTACCCATTTATGACACAATCAAACTTTGTCACCTAGCAATAATAATTGACGGCAATTTTGATAGTTCAAAATGAAAATTCAAGAATGAATACTTACTGGACTTGTGCCACTAAACTCAGAGGACTGCTTCACCATGATGACACAGAGGGAGATCAATATACCAGCCAAAACAACTTTACCAATAAATTGTGGCTTTCTCCTAACATCTGAATAGTCCATTCCTGCATGTGCAAGACTGTTAGGATCATAAAAAAAGTATAAGATTCAAGACAAAAGATGCAAGATTGTTTTGAAGTGTAAACATCCTATATGGCCACCCATAAAGGGGCCAATTTATGGGCTGCCAAAAAATTTTTACTTTTTCATAAGTGTGGGCCCCACCTAAATCACACTCCCTATGAGATTTGATGATTTTTATGTACTCCAACACATGTATCCATGCACATTTTTATTTTCGAGAATAAATGGTACCCAAAAAACTCAGAAATTTGTCAAATTTTACAGAGGATGCAAGCTAGGTGGTGCCCATACTTTCATATAAAAACAAAAACAAAACAAAACAATAAAAAATATTTTTTGGCTGCACATGATCAGCCCCTTTATAGGTGGTCATATATTATTAGATGCTTTTTTGAAACGCTAGAGTTAATCAATACCCATACACCAGCATAACATCCATTCCCATCAAATCAACAAGAAATGAAGGCTACAATAGTTGGTATAAGAATCAACAAAATAATTCCTATACAGATTTTTCATAAACCTAGCAACAACATAAACGGAATTGGCCATTTTCAGACCAACAACTGGAGAACAAACCTAGCTCAAGAATAACATAGTCTTTCTGATATCTGACCAAATAGGATTCATAAATTCGTCTATTTATGAAAAAAATAAAGAAAAGAAAGGGTATTTAATATCATCCAGCACTTGACGCCTTTTCAATTTCTCAATTATTTCATTATTATCAATTATTTAATTAAGAAAATATTGAATGGATTTATCCTTTGAATCAGAAAGGAGGTGAACTGACATGCTAGAAAAGATGAAAGAGGGAAAAAAAGGATTTATGAAGGTTTAGTTCCTGAATCGCTTTGAGGCGGTATGTTTCGAATTCGTTTAGATAATGAAGAGGAAGATATGATTATCGGTTATATTTGGGCAAGATTCGATGAAGTTTTATATGAAAACTACCCAGAGATACTATACATACCTCTCGCCCTAACAGCAACTTATAATGAATTAGACGCTTTCAGACCAACAAAAGGAGAATTAGCCGGCATTAGCCATTGTGTTAAAAGACATTGTGATTTTTAAGACATTGTGATTTTTAAGAGACCTTGTAATCCCATTACATTAGGAATTAGGAAAAAATCTTCAATGAAGTTGGGTTGCCTGGTGAAAGTTCTCAAGTTCTCATAAACTACAATGTTTTAAGCAAATTAGCCAAACACCCCTTCATACTATTTATTTAGACTAAAATAACAAATGAACTTGGCATAAAGCTTACTTAAACCATGATGTTCAAAAAACAAAAACCAAAAAAAAGGAATACTTCTGTAAAACTAGTGGTGGGGGAGAAAGTGAGAAACATCTTCGCTTGAACTGGGTAGACACATGGGACCCACCTGAAAAATTCCAAGATCTGCTAGCCCTTGGTTGAGCTCTACTCCTGCTGAGAGGCAGCATGTGAACCAAACTTACGGAAATCAATCTCCGATCATCCGTCTCAAAGGGACCACCAGTAGTGCTCCGCCCAAACAAGCAGAAAGGCCTATGAGCCAAAAAATGCAAGTTGCGGATCAACCATCAGAAATCAAATTTTCTGAAGCATATTAATACAAAAATTCACTTTTCTATTGCTTTCCTGAATTCATCAAGTGGCACGTAACCAAACAAAACCGGAAAAAAAAAACTGCAGAAAAAAATTGCAGATAACGGATGAATGAATAACGATGAAATTTTAAAACAAAAAGATAGAGAATGACGCTGAAGAGCCAGCGTAGAGATATTTGCATTTTCAGTTCCTCTACGCAGGCTGAAACACCCAGTGGAATGGGTCCGCCACTCAATGTCCCATGCCCAGAAACTGACAAGCAAATAAACGAGGAATTGATACAGGCCGAGGGATTTTCGGGCTATTGGCCATCATAGATTCACAGACATGCAGCGACAGCACGGATCAAGGAACCAAAAACCAGACGGCGAAATCTCGACGCAGGCATTGCAACGAACGCCACGACAAATTTAGATTCCCCGTTTAAAATGAGGAAGAAATAAAAGGGGGGCCAAAAACAGAAACGGAAGTAGAAAAGTAGCGTAACCCAAAAATGCACGTCTCGGTTCCTGATGCAGGCAAAACGAAACAACAAGCAGACACGAGATTGAAACTGAACGATTGTCAAACAACCCCATAACCACATTCAAATAAAGGAGCAAGTACGAGAGGTTAAGAAAGAAACTAACTGAAGTTTCCGCGAATCAGAAGGATCCAGATCAAAAATTACCAAAGCAGCACAAAACGACAAACGACCCCCGTTTACAAAACCAGAACCGCCGAGATCAAAGGAAATGCGCCAAAAAGACGATGTAAAGCACTCCACGGAGAGAGAGAGAGAGAGAGAGAGATCAAAAGGGAGGCAAGGAAAGCGAGCAAGAAAACCCTATGTAAGAGAGAGGGGGGGATACCTTGCAAAGATAAAGAGGAGAAGCGAGAAGACTTGAAGCTTGACCCAGCCTTGTATGGTGTTCTGGTGGGAGAGAAGATTCGTAGACAGAGAGGAGGACGAAGAGAACAAGACAGGAGACGGCGAAGGTCGCGGGTTTTAGCAGATTTTCCAATTGCTAATCTGCGCCTCTTCCCTCCACGTTCCCCGTATGAATGTTTTTCTCCTAGGAAAACAAAAAAGAAAATAAATAATTATTTTGAATAAAAATCATTAAACCAACGAATGAGACAGGAGAAAATCACCTCTCGGTTCTTCCCGGTAAGGGGGCAACTTTGGCCGGTTGCATCCCAAGTTGGCCCGCCAAACCCACTTTTCCGTTTGCTTTTTAAGCAAACCTCGCAGCAAAAAACCCGAACCCGAAAAACCTATTTAAAAACAGCGCTGCAGTTAAACCAAACTTGAATCCGATCAACCCAAGCTCCATTTTTTTACTTTATATCTAACATAAAATATATTATACAACATATATAAATAACATTTTTTCGTATTTATGTATCCCATGTTATTATATTTGAATATATATTTGCCTGGTTGAAACCATATTATAAATAAATTATATTATTTTCAGTTATATTTATGTCTAATGTTTGTAAACAAATAGTTAAGCTATTATATTATTATCTCAAATTTCATTACATGAACGCAAATGACACCTCTAACGATTTGCTCACACAACGTGGGGGCTTTATCTACAATTTTTAAAAACAGTATTTATTATAAATATATTATTAGATTAAATAAGAGTATGTTTGATTAGTATCAAAACTTTTCAATAAAAAATTTCTATTCTAAAATTTTCACTATATGTAATTATTTTATTTCTTAATTAGTTTTTACATCTTCATGCAAAACTACCGTAATTTTTAATTACTTATACACAACTAGTATACTTATTTGAACTTTATTCTTTTTATTTTTGTCATTATTTTGATCATATTACATCATTTTTTATCATTTTAAAATTTTTATTCAAAAATTTTATAACTTCACCCACATCCTAAAAGTAGAGATTTAAAATATATATATGGCACCCTAACATGGACAATATTCATTGCAATTTACAATAAAACTCTCCATCTTTCAATGAGTGTTACGACATACTCACAGACAAAGTCTCCTATGCGAAATCCACAATAATCATATTTAACATTGACACTCGCCATTAGAATTTTTTATTTACAAAATCTCTTAAAAATTATAAAATTTTGTTCTTACTTTAGGGTATGTTAGAAGAGCACTTATCATCTACAACTAATCTAGAATCTCGATGATTTCAAATCAATTCGAAAATATTTTTTGAAAATTGGTTTATAAATATATTAATCTAATTATTTTTAATCTATTTCTTTAAAATGACTTAAATACTCATGTACATAAGTATTTTAAGTCATTTTAGATAAATAGATTAAATTTGACTAGATTAATATATTTATAAAAAATTCAAAAACTATATTTTCAAACCAATTTGACCGGTCATAAATGATGAGTCAACCGCTGGAAATATCTAAATTGAATTTTTAATTGCAATCACGCAAAATACTAAGTTCATTTAATTATTAAAAAGCATGTTTGCTTGGAGAGATGCTTTAGTGAAAACTTTCCTATGGGAACTTAGGATGGGAACCCCTTTAAAAAATATAATTTTTAATTATTCTTAAAAAATGATACACTGAATTTTAAAAAAAATTAACATTTGATATTGAAAAGCCATAAAAATCAGATTACCGTATTGATTAATAAAATGCAGTTAAAGAATTTCAACGGTAACTATAATTTTAGATATGAATAACGTGTATAAGTTTACATAATCCGAAACGTTAACTAGATTGTGTAGAAAAGTTTTATTACGTTATTAAAATTATGCCATGTCATTTTTTATATAATAAGTATATTTTTATAATTTTTTATTGCTTAATATCATTTTTAACATCTAATTCGAACGAATTTTACTATCAATGTCGAAACAGCATATTTAAGTTTAATGTATAATTTAATTTTTTAAAATCATCTAAAAAATATAATTTTTGAAAAGTACTCACCAGACGAGTTCCACCCGAAGCTACGGAGTTACTATATATTATTATTTTCTTATATTAAGAATTAGTGCCTCCAAGAGCACATGGAGTTATTATCAGGCTCTGAGTGTCAAGACATTGCCTGGCGTGCGATAATTTGAGTTTTCTTCCATGTCCGCGGACGGCGGGGATCTTCTCCGATCACGCGGAAATGACGTGGAGGCAAGGAACGATTCATGGGGTCCGAACCACAGGCCATGATTTTCGATGGCGCGTGCGATCCATCGATCTCAACCGTTTGCCGAACGGACGTCATCGTCAACGAGCAAGTTGGACGCGATCAACCACGTGCCGCGGCGGCGAGAGAGTCGGCGGTCGGTCGGTCGGTCGGTCGCACAAAGTTTCCGGGCTTGATCGCATGGCCGTAAGCGGCAGTCAAAAAGAATTTTGGTTCCTAAGTAATTAAGATTTTTAAAATATAAAAAGTTTAGCTAAGTAACTGAATACGATCATTATCCTTTAATAAATGCATATGCAAACATAAATAAGGCAAGGATGGATTTCTTATCAGTCATCATCTCCTTCGAAGAAATTTTTTGAAAAATAAAAAACTACCCGTTCAAATTCTAAAATACTCTTGCCGGATTCGCCAATGCCAATTGTATCATAGCAAATAAAATTTACACTAACAAAAATTATGAATAGTTTAAAATAGAAATGATGACTTGTTCACCGTGTTGGACCGACGCAACGTGACAGCTGCAGAGAAAGAAGTAGGGAGTTTTCATAGATACAGAAATGCTACTTACAGCAAATCACATCATTTTTCAGTAGGCCATAGCCGCCATACTCGTTGACTGCTTTGATATTATTTTATTTTTTGCAGAAAAGGATGCAAATGGGAGGCAGCCAGGCAGCCAGCCACGACAGCGATGCGGTGCATTGCATGGGCCGGCGCTGTAACAGATTGAAGGACCGAAGTCGGATCCTGAATGTCTTCATTTTCTTGGCCATTTAGTTAGGGCGTCTTTCACTTGTTTGGTGACCTATGTGAAAGTAGAAAGAGGAAAAATATTTTAAAATTATGAAAGTGACGTGACTTGTGCGTGAAGATGATTAAAATATAAAGACCAAAATAAAAACTAAATATAATTAAAGTAAATAATTAATTAAAATATACGACGAAAATGAAAATTCGTTTCTTCATCAAGCTCTGCCCTGGTGGCCCATGCGGTCGAATTCCTGCCAGTGTGGTTGGGTGTGGCATTTTCACTGATAATAAAGGTCTACAAATTTTCCCTTGTGTTTTCCTCCATGTGCGAGAGTGATATGAAATGTAATTCATTGTAATATCAGATATTTCAATATGTATATATACCAATAAAAAAAAATACCTTACAAAACATGATGTCATGTCAATCATATTGCTCAGCTTGCTTTAACGGCTCTGATTTCTTTCTCGTCTCTTCTCACAATGCGTGCCTGGTTCTTCTATTCAAAGGAAAATGCTGGCTCATCACACCTCCACAGGAATGTTCTCCTCCCACGTTAATGCCATCACATGGGCCGCATTTGACAATCTGGTTCATGGCTCTACGTTTTGGTTCCCCACATGGGGTGGGTTTGATTCCTTTCCTGATCTTTTTAGCAACCACAAAGGCGCCCATCTGCATCTTTAATCATGCAATTTTAATGGCTCATCGGTAACTAAATCTCGTACAAGGGATGTGACAGAAAATAATGGTCATAAATTAATCGAGTGAATAGAGATAAAATGTGTAATAAATTTTATTAAAAAAAAGCTTTAAAATGATAATTAAAAATATTAATAAAGAAAAACAAACTTAGGGTCTGTTTGGAAAGTTGTAAAACTTTTTATGAAAAGTTTTTATGTAAAACTTGTCAAATTAATAGAAAATGATGTGATGTTGTAGGGGTAATGATCAGGAGTAAAGAGAATAAATTTTAAAAAAATAAGTTAGTTGTGTTGTTAGTTGTGTAAAAATGATTGAAAAGTAAGGTTGTTGTATAGAAAAATGTGTAAAAAATAATTTAAAAAATAATAGTTATGAAAAGTGACAAGTTTTATATTGAAAAATTTTAACTTGACAACTTTTCTAAATTACCAAACACACCCTTAAAGAATTATAAAAAGAAACAGAATAGATTAAAAGAAAATCTTATACCAGTCAACGTCCATTTCAAGCCGATATTTTCATCGTTACTAGTTTACCGTAAGCATCAGTCCGATGTTTCTATTGCCACCTCCGGCTCGTTGGGTAGACTTGCTCTTGATTAATAATAATCATACGAATTTATGGTTTATGAACTGTAATCCAATGCAATGGAATAACTTACCTGTAGGCCCCTTTTTAAGAAAATTTGTCTCCATGACCGCATGATATATTTTTATATTTCTCACACAATTCCACCCTCTCAAAGGCTAATGATTCAGTACTACAACAAGCCAATGCAATACCTTTTTTATTTTAAAATGTCGTTTTCAAATCTAAATTATTTATCGTCTTTATCTATTTTTATTTTATTGTGATTCCAAAAATCACATATATTAAAAAAATTTATATATTATATATTATTTGCGTTGATAAAAATTTTAAAAGTTATATACCCAATCTTAAAAGAAACTAATTTTTAACCAATATAAGTTTTCAATTAAAAGGATTTTGATAACATCATAAAATAAACAACTGTAAGTAAGGTAATTGGCTTAGATTTCAAATAATATTTTAAATATCAAAAAATAAAAATTGTATTGAAATTTCTTTGTAATCTGTATTATGTGTGGAAGCTGTGAGTAACCCATGTGAGGAGCTTGGTTTTCTTTTTAACGATGTATGTAGATATTGAAATTTGTAAAGTTCATAATTTTGATTTGTTTGAAATATGAGATAGTAAAAATGTAACATTAAAGTGAAGATTTCAATTATAACAATAAAAATTAGTAATTAGGTCAAGTATGCCATCCAAGGAGATAATGGAAACCATTTTATTTTCACTCGTTGCTTAAAAATGATGCCTCAAGGTGTATTTGTTTAATAATAAAACCTTTTGAAATAAAAACTTTTCAATATAAATTTTTTAATATGTATGACTATTTTATTTTTAATTATTTTTGCATCTTTTCATATAATTACTATATTGTTTAATTATATTTGCGCAATTATTTATATAACTAATTTATTTATTTTAACATTATTTCTTGTACTTCTCGTTATTATCTTTATTATATCATATTATTTTTTTCATATTTCAAAATTTTGTATACAAAAAGATTTTTATTTAAATGTTCTGTCACTTCCCAAACACACCCTCATTAAGAAAATTATTCTTTGTTTGTAAATAAAGATAACACACCATATAAAAATACTAGCCATTTTATTTAATTTCCCCAAAACTGCCATCAAATTGTTTTAGCGATAACTAATATTTTATTTTTGATTAAAATTCAAGGCTCGAAGATACTGTAGATTGTCTAGTTTAATATCTGTAAAATTCTCCACAGAATCCTTAGGCACTCGCTCTCATTATTATATACTATCTAAATATCAAAAATAAGTGTACTCCTCTAGGCCACATTCGAGAATATACATGTTTCATTTTGTAGAAGCCTAAAAATGAATATTCACCATTACAACTCCATTTCTCTCCGGGCTCTCCAAAAATTCTTACCCTCGACTCAACTCAAGAGGAATAATTTTATCAATTACTTATTAATTTTTTCGTTCCAATAGAACTTAGGTGAAATACAATATTGTAGTCTAAACAATTTATTGACCGCTAATACCATGAAAAATAATTAATATATGAAAAAATGGAAAAGGAAAAAGCAAAATTTTGTGGGTGGGACCAATTTGAATGGAGATCGTTAATTAGCTACGTGGTCAATCGTACATCTTGGACATTTTTTTCTTCTCCTGTATATCTAGAGAGTACTCAGTGCTTTGAATGGTACTCAAGCTGGGGTTAGCCCAACTCACAAACAAATGTGCCATTTTGCATCGCTGAAAGGTCGCCCATAGCTTTGTCTATTTATTAATTAGTGATGCTTAGCTAACATCGTAGACTTGGTTCCACAAACTACATTTATATAAACCAAAAGCTTTCGCTCTCACGGCATATCTGTATATATATATATCAAATGCGACAGGAAACCGTCAGTTGTGGGTCATACAGCTGAGTAACTGGGTTGGGTCGCATATCATGGAAACTACCAATTAATTGACACAGTTGATACGGAAGTTTATATAATAGCCCGATTTAGATTTTTTTTATATCTCTTATCTTATAATTTAATCATCCAAGTATATTTTTTTTCATTTTTTTTCCTAACAAATGCGTACTTAACTGTTAATCTACAGAAGACACTGCACCCTGAAAGTAAGAGACAAAACTCTCCTTGCCCCGATAAAAACGGGTGACTAACACCAAGGTCAGCACCAGCACCAGCACCAGTTGTGCCAGGTGCTGGGCCATCCATTAAGATAATTTTAACCAGAGGGTGATGGTTTTCAACCAGAACTTTTTAGTTTAAAATTTTTCAATATAACACTTTTTGTTTTTTATAATTATTTTATATTATAATTAATTTTTCACTTTTTTCAATATAATCGTTTTATTTTTCAATCATTTCTATGTAACTATACGTATAACTGACTTATCTATTTTAATTTTATTCTCTTTACTTCCCATCATTACACCTATTATATCGAACCCTGGTTCAATGCACCTGGGTGTACTTTACCCATTTTTTATATTTTTTTTAAAACTTTTTTTTTATAAAAATGTTAATCCAAGTCTATTTAACATATGTACAAATTTGTACCATTTTTAAATATTTTTTTCGGATTTTTTAAAATCAGTGGCGTTTTTAGTAATTTAAAATTACTAAGAATACCACTGATTTTAAAAAATTCAAAAAAAATATCTAAAAATTTTCAAAAATTATAAAAATTTATACACGTGTTAAATACACTTAGATTAATAGTCGTATAAAAATATTTTCAAAAAAAAAAAAATGGGTGAAGTACACCCAGGTACATTGAGGCTCAATGCACCCGGGTGAACCAGCGTTCTATTATATCACGTCATTTTTTTAATTTCAAAAACTTTTATACTAAATTTTTTTTATTAAAAATTTTATCACTTTTCGAATACACCTAAGTAAACAAGCATGAAAGGGAGAGCACCCATCTCATCAGCTCTTGAGGTGGAACGGAGAATGGAGAGGCATTTGGTGGGATTTTTATGGCTCTGGCCGAAGCGACCTAAGGCCTCTGTTGAAATTTTGGCTTTGTTTGGCCATTTTCCAAGCTACTGATATATACGAGATCCCACAACCTTTGATTTTTGAGTGAGATCCGAAGAAATGTCTCACTTGAAGGACGGCTTGAATAAGACGTTCAAATGAAACCAAAAACTAACATATTCCATAATAATTAATATCGTTAGGTGCTTCTTTGGGCTTGCTTAGAAGATAACCCTCCCCTCCTCATTCATGCTTCATGCTCTTTTTGGCTCTTTGTCACCTTTAGCTTTGATCGTTCACCTTCCGATTGGTGACAGCTACCCACCCGTCTACGTGGCCACACAATACAATACAGTGGCTGCATGTAGTTCTCAAAAATCTTCGTATTTCGTGGGCGCGGCCAACCCCATTTATTATTTGACTTGAAAGCTATGGATGCGGCACTGTACCCACAATGCACGGTACCGAATTTTGGACCGTACAGTTTCGCGCCGGTCCAAACATTCCTGATTCCACATACGTAATAAGTAAAAGACGGTATTATCAAAAAAAAAAAAAAAAAAGTAAAAGAACGTTATTAATATGGTGCACTCCGCACGCTGTCTTTCATGCGGCGCGTTAAAATACGCATTTTTTTTCTTTTTAATTTTTTTTTATATACCTAAGCGTGAATTTGGGCTTATTTTATTCATTTCCAAAAATTAAAATAACTACAAAATAAATTGTAGAATACAAGAAGGGATGTAACGAGATGTAGATCCGACGAAGAGAAGTAGCTGTGCAGTGAAAATGAAAATTTATATTGATAGTGTTTGGTAAAGCGAAAGAGAAAAAAAAAAATTTCTTACTTTTTTATATCCTTTCTTACAATTATCTATTGTATTTCAACTTATTTCCTTTGCTTATAATTTTTTTTTTTTTTTGGGATATAAGGAGATGTCTCCAACCCATCCCGTAGCGAACATCATTGGAGAGGATGAGGAGGAAACCCCTATAATTGACGGTCATTGCGCATAGCATCTGAAATACATATGGGAGACACAGGAAATTGTAGATACCTCCTTCGACAGAACAAACTTTGTTATGGCTCGGGCTACGCAATTACCACTCGTAAGGACATGGAAAACTCATATTTTTTAGGCTAAAACTGTAGTCTTTAATTCTATAAATAAGATGACCAATGGATGAACAGATGAGGTGGTTAAGTGAGCAAGAGTAAGGGAATCCATTCTGAAAATGACATTGGTGTAATGGGATTCCACCACCCAAGTGATTCCAACGAGTAAACACTTGGTTTTCATCCAAAGTAGTCTTCCCAACCCTTCCAAGACCAACATTTTGCGCCCAGAAAGAAACTTGGGGAATCATGAATAATAAAGGTTGCACCCCCATGCCCGTATTTTTGTAAAAGGCTGCATCGATATTTACCTTAACTTGTTCGAAGTATGGTGGTTTCCACCTGACTTGTTTCTCATGGATGTACGCAGGGAATCTCTGTTCCTCATGGATGTGTGCGGGGAATCTGGAGAAGACATTGGCCTCTTGTAGTTGATGGAGCAAAAGAGAGTTTGGAATGTCATAAAATGGTGAGGATTCACCCACAGTTTCATGGAGATTTGAGAAATGCCAGATCATCCGGTACAACAATACAAATCGCCTCATAGTAGGTGTTTGGCTTTGAGAGGACATCTGCTAGTTGCCTCCAATTTTTTCTCTTTCAAATTCACAACGAAAAAATAGAATTAAAAATGAAAAAGTAAAGATTGTTATATATTAAAAATAAGAAATTATAAATATATTTGTTTACAATAATCTTTTTCAAACTAAAATCTTTCAATTTAAAACTTTTCGTTTTTCATAATTACCATATTTTAAAATTTTTTTACATCTTCCTATCAACTACTGTACTTTTCAATTATTTCCAGATAATTATCTATATAACTAAGTTACCTATTTTTACTTTGTACTCTTTACTCTTTATTATTACTTCTATCATTTCATTTTCTATTAATTTAAAATTTTCTCATCCAAATTTTTTTCACTTTTCAAACACAACCTATTTTAAGGATGGATTTGGCAACATATGAAAAAAAAAATTCTCCCTTCCTCCCCCCAAAAAAAAAATATATATTTTCCCACGGAACTAACTTTTCAATCATTTCAATATATCTTCGTGTACAATCATTTTACTTTTCAAACATTTCTATGTATTTCTTTATACAACTATCATCTACTTTTAATCATTACCCTAAAATTTAAATATAACAACTTTTCAAATTTTTTCTTAACTTAACAAATACAACTTGAAAATAAAGAAAATTGTTTGGGATGATTAAATCTCATCACATTCCCGTCCCATCTTATTCCTATCACATGCTCCGATGTAGGCCTAAAGGTATGGAGTTATTTACGTCAAGGGAAAGAGTGAGTGAGAGTTCAGTTCACGTGAGAAAGAATAAGGAATTTGGGCGGTTAGGATCCTCGGAAAAGGGAGTTTTTTTTTTTTTTCGAAGAAAAGCTATTGGGTTCCGCGACGTGGACCTCACCGCGGGGGAGAAAAGAGGAGGCCATTTCCATGCGTGAAAAAGCCATCAAACCGAAAGGAAAAGTTGCCATTCACACTCCCTCACGTTTCTTTCCCGCCTTCACTTCCACTCTGCATAATTCATCGCATTAATGTCGATGACAGCTAAGTGCAACCGCTTGGACCGCATTCTGGAAGAGAAAACAGATTTTGCAAATTTGGGCTTATTGGATGATTTTTTAATATAATTTTTTAATTTTCAATATAAATTTTATATTTTTTAACAATATCATTATATTCTCATCATATATACAAATGCTGTTGAAGAATCTTGTATCCTCTTAAACAACCTCTTAAAGCACCTACATAAAAAGAACCTAATAAATATTCATGGCAAGATGTATCATCGCCAACCTTATCATCCATCAGCTATCTTTTTCTTTACTATTGACGTGATTAATGGTTTTTTTTTTTTTTTTTTTCTAATGAGGTGCCTTAGTTTTGCCATAAAAAGGACTATAAGAACGTTTTTCGGTAGAAAAAGTTGTTTGAAGGAAAATTAAATGTACTTTGAAGAAAAGGTGAATGTCGGTAGAGTCGTACGTGTTGCATATCTTAGAATTGCTTATCTGGACCAGAGTTTTATAGAATGACTTTACGAAATTTGCACGTGAAAGCCCTTCTGTTGCGTGAAAACTTAGTGCTGAATTATCATGTGAGATGATAAAAATGGCCTTCCGATACCTAGGGATGTTGAATAATCCCTTTGAAGTTTTAAATTTTGTTAGGATAATTTTTCAATAATTCTCACATAGTTTGATCATACTTGCATACATACATAATTTTAGAAATTACAAATTATTCCCACATGGTTCGATTACAGTTACAAATATATCTATGCTGTTATGGCGACATTACCACACTGTCACAACATTGGTATATTTACAAAGATATGTACACTATGTAAGTATATTTACAATTTTAGAAATGAGTTAATATATTTAGTTTTAGCAAATATACTTATTTAGTTTGCATAGCTATGACGTTGTAGTAACAACATCGTAATGACATGTATATATTTACAATTATGATAAAATAATGTAGGATTATTTGCAATATTTAAAATTATTTAGATATATTTACAATTATAATCAAATTATATAAATATATTTGCAAATCTAGTCAACTTTCATTTACATATAAGATATAAAAAAGATAGGGTCAATTTGATAGTTTCATATTTTAATCCTAGATTGTGTTGTCGTTTTGGATGGCAAAACAATTAACGGAGGACAACTTTAGGAAAAGAGTAAATGATGTAATTACCTCTACACTACTTCAAATCTCATGTCTCTCATCTTAACACTCTTACGTACACTCAGGTTACCCACTGAGTCATTTAAATAATGACTAGGACTTCACTCAATAAGAGAGACAAGGCGTGTCAATTTTCAAAACAAAAAGCCTTCAACTATAGATATTAAACGTCGAGGATAAAAAATGTAAAATAAACAAAATCATGATCCATATATGCTTTTCATGTAGAGGACATTGAGATGGGTGAATTTTTTTTAAAAAAATTTCATCATTTTCTTCGAATGTATACAAGAATTTAGAAGTGGGAACATTCGAGGGAACTTTATATCCAAGAATCCGGAAATTCTTCATGGGAGTAATGTACATTTTTCACTTGTACATGAGTTCAAGTGCATATACTTTGTATATTTACTTTTTTTATATTTTTGTATATATTTTAAACAAAATTCTAAAATAAAACTTTTAAAAAACATTATCTTTATAAATATATATATACACACACACAAGAATAAAAACCTGTTAAAGTGATAAGAACTGTATACATGAAAGCCCTTATAAAAAACATAAAAATACACCAAATTGTTGGTCTGAATGTATGCATGTCCTTCTGGCCGATATTAGATGGACGGTTATGACAGTTCGGTCATCCTGAATTTCCGGACACGATATAATGCCTTGAGAAAATTGGTCTGAATTGGTCTGAGAAACGACATCTGATCAACCGGAGGTGGGTTAGGTTGTCCACATCATTCCTCATGCATGCATGGATACATGTACTTTGCTTGGGAACATAGCTGCTAATCTAACCCCGATCACCATCAAAACCACCACGTATCTTAACAACACACGAAAGGCAATAAGATCCATCTCAAATCATTTTAGCCCTCCCTGCAAATACCACTAATCGTAGAATTTTACGGAATGCGATGCCGATGATTTTTTGCACCTGTTGCACAAGAATTTTAATTATTGTGACGGCTACGTACTCGGTCGGTCGGTCAAGAAAATAGACTACTATTACAGACCGTACTCGTACCCAAGTTCACGTGACGTGCTGCCTTCTTGTTACCTTTTGATGCGCGGATGCGTGATGTGCGGTGCAGTTCGTTGGATCTTTATAATTCATTTCTCACTGTTGATAACAGTCGCTGCATGGGATATAAAGGTGCAACGGGAAAAGTGTCTCTGGACGTTGAAAATGGGAGGATTTTGACTGGTGCCGACACGGTGAAAATTTGGATCGAAATTCAAAAAATTGATTTGTTACCGGTTCATGGCTTGGATGGGAATTTTATGGCAAATGAAAATATTGGTTCTGATTTTCTAAAAATTAAAAATTATTTTTTGAAATTGAAGATTTCATGTCACTCTCACCTCATCCAATCCGTGAACAAGTAAGAATGAGATAATGAATTTTTTTTTAAAAAAATTGAGAGTCTTATCTCTAGAAAATATATATATATATATATATATATATATATATATATATTAAAGTGTGAAGAAAAATTGCTGCAAAATTAGAAGCCATGGACGTTGGTGGAGTAAATGTGAAGGAAAGACCACTTTCAATGCCTGACCTAAAATGTGAGCGTTGGCCCCACCCCATTGCTTGCTGTTAGGTCATGTTTGGAGATTACAGGACAAAGTCCCTATAAGTTTCAGATGCAGTAGCTGTTTAGCACCAGAGCTCTGCCAAGATGATGTCTCAATCTCTCTATTCTCTTTGCTAGGTCCGTACTGTGGTCTCACTCATGCATATTTTGGGTTATTAAATTCAACTTGTGAATTTGATGACACATATCAATTGATTATTACGAATCTAAGCAGAAAGCAAACCAATCAAAAAAAAAAAAAAGCAGAAAGCAAGTGGTTGGCCTGATTTATTTATCCTTAACGACCTCAACACATTTTTTTAATTTAACTTTCTCATCATCTATCTTGTTTTAACTTATGAAAAAGGACATAGTTTAGTGGTTGCCGATTTCATTTTTTTAAAATTTATTTCTTTCATCTTTAAGTAACGATCTTCTTAGTCCAGGTTAAGCACATGACCCGCTTGGTTTATTTTAAAAAATTTATTTAAAATGCTTTTTCTCCTTTTTTTTCGTACATTTATTTATCTAAATGTATTTAATATGTAAACTAATTTTACGATTTTTGAATATTCGTATATATTTTTTTCGAGATTTCTAAACATACATGTTTAAAAATCTCAAAAATATATATATACATATTCAAAAATGATAAAACTTGGTTTATATATTAAATACACTTAGATAAATAAGTATATGAAGAAAAAAATACAAAAAGTGTTTTAAATGAATTTTTTAAGATAAACTAAGCAAGTCATTTGCTTAGCTTGGGTTAATAAGATAACTTCTCTTTATTTTTTTAAGAGTATTATTTGCGCTGACCAATATTTTTTAGTCCAAGATTTTTCCATGAAGTTGCAATGATAAGTAAAATCTTTCTATCGGGGCACATCTTGAAGGTTAAATAAAAAAATAAATTTGCCCATTCCATTTAAAATTATTTGTTTAGCTAGAAAATTGATTTTTAAATTAAATATTTTGTGGGGCCCAACTGATGATATCTGTATTAAAGCTATTAATTCAGCATCGATACCATATAAAACATTATTCTTATGTGATACATGTTTATATAAATTAATATCATGCTTCAATAAGTTTGTGTATGATATAAATGATTTTTATATTGTATATATAATTATGAATATTCTAACCAAGTACTCCTAGTCAAAACTATGGTTGAAATAATTTCTAGTGTCATTAATAAAACATATATTTTAAACAAAATAAGTAGATTAGAATTTGATTTTAAACATCAAACGAGTTAAAATAGGTCAACAACATTGAAATATCAAATATCCCCACTTGATTGATGTGAATGTGTGCAAGAATATGTCACGTCAGAGGTCCTTTTAAACTTGGTAGAGGCAGTTGTTTCGTTAAAATAGGGCATTTGTTTCGTTATTCCATCTCCGAGTTGCCCTGTGTCAATTATTTAGTTACCCAATGGTATCACAGAATAAAAAAGAAAAAGAAAACGACAATAACGTACTTTCCATAACATAGTGGTTAGAATTTATTGAGTAATGATTTAATCTAATTTGGTAATCCATGTGGCCCTTATTTTTTATTTTAGATTTCTTCAAACCTAAATTATTTACTTTATTTAATACCACTTGTTTTATTATGCTATCAAAAAATAATGTTAGTTGAAAACTTAAATTAAAAATTTAACATCTTTTGAGATTTAATATATAAATATTAATGTTTTTAGAAAATGTATAGTATATAAAACTTTTTAATAGTATGATTTTTAGAATCATAAATAAATACACATATTTAAATAGTTAATTTTTGTAAAAAAAGAGTTTTCAGTACACATGATTCTTAGTATCATAAATAAATACATATGATTAAACATGATAAATAGTTTAGATTTAAAACATATTTTATAATAAAAAGAAATGATACTATCAACCTAAGCTAAGTAAATGAGTTACTTACCCTACCTCAAAAAATCATTTAAATATTTTTTTAAAACTTTTTTCCCATAAACTTGTTAATGTAAATATATTTAACATATAAATTAAGTTTTACCATTTTTAAATATATGTATATTTTTTTAGATCTTTAAACATTGGGGTATTTTTAAATGGTTGAAATAAACTTATGTTTAAAAATCTCAAAAGATATACACATGTATTTAAAATGGTAAAACTTAATTTATATGTTAAATACACTTAGATAAACAAGTGTATGAAAAAAAAATATTTTAAGTGAGTTTTTTAAGGTAAGATAAATAAGTCATTTACTTGAATCAGACCAACAAAATCATTTTCCGATAAAAAAAATTGAATGCAGAAAGCTAATAGGATCTTTTCTCAATTAAAAAAGACTTAACGCAGCTAGCTCGGCTGTGTTTCAATTTTGAATAGTTACCCAAGTTTATAACATCTTAAAAGAGACGAGTGTAATAAGCACATGAAGGACGAAATTGAAATAAAACGACCATAAGACTAGAAATAATTTGACTATAATTCAGTTCTGTTTTAATACAACTATACTTGTTTCTCCTGTCAAAATCAAACTATGCCCATGTGCTATGTACTTTATTGTATTGTCTTTATCTTATTGGCTTATTGCCTTCATATCGCATTCACAAAAGTATGTAGCAGGCACCCGTGTATTGATTAAAAAAATAAATAAAGAAATAAATCTCAAAAAAGGACACCATAATGTATATTGAATTCATATTCATAACTTGACAAGACGCGGATTAGACAGAATTTCTAATTTTGCAAAAATATTTTCCCATTACCAAAAAATAATCCTCCTTTTCCCAATTGAAGTGAGTCGGCGAGGTGGTAAAAGTTAGAAGAAAGAACAAATAAAGGATCATGATATTGTGTATTTAAACTATGTATCAAATTTTACTATTTTTGAATATTTATAAATATTTTTTTGAATTTTTTAAAAATAGTAACCTTTCAATAATTCAAAAAAATCTACAACCTCCAAAATTAGGTGGGTATATTAATAATTTCATATATTAACCAACCATGTTAACTCACAGATTGAGTGTATTTGAAATTAACTGACAACATATTAGATATATATCTAAAATTTTAGTAAAATAACGAATATATTTAGAATTAAGGTCAAACATTGCGAGTATACTTGGGAAAAACTGAAAATAAAATAGCAAAAATGTTGACGCATTGAGGGGAATGCCAGGAAGTACATATGATGTAAAAAATGGTCAATTTCATCACACAGCAAAAACTACCCTCGGCAAGATTATCTGATGAAGATCACAAGTACTAAAAATTCAAGATACGCTTATAACATCATCCATAACATCATCCATAGGCTTTTTACACAGAGCAGAAGCATCAAATACAAAGACAACTCAAAAAGAGCACACAGCTGGGACAGGGAGAAAGTAGAAAGGATCCACATCTTTGCCAAGATAGATAGAATAAAGGCTTAAGACTACAGAGATGTAGAGCTTTATCAAAAAAAAAAAAAAAAAGCTTACAGGCCCTTCATATTCAATGACAACAATAAAAATTAAGTAGAAAGATAAAAGAAAAAGAAACCCCCCAATCTGTCCATACGGAGAAAAAGTACAAGTGGTTATTACAGTTGGTAGAAACAGTACAAAGTAGCTCGCCCACCTATTCTTTCACCTGACAAAACCAAAAAACTGAAAAATCCTTCCAAATTGTGGGCAACCCATATCCTTTTATATGAAAAAACACAAGGACGAAAAGGCTCCCAGCAACATCCTGTACACTGTAGCACCTACTATCCATCTGGAGGTCTTCATTCAGAGCATACCAAAATCAAGCTCCCTTTGAAGAAAACCACCAGCTTCAAGTTCTCCTCCCACACAAATGCCAGCATAATAATACACATTGGCCATAGAGCTATTATAGGTTCACCATTAATAAGGAGAAAGAGAAGGGGAAAAAGAAAGAAGAAGACAAGAATAGAAGATACTAAAGAAATGAGAACCGTAAAATCTAGACTGCTCTACTAGCAGCCCGCACCCCAGAAAATGCTCCTGGTACGTACACCAGCAACATTCCATTTTGGATTGGCAAAAGACAAGATTGCAACATAGAAAACTCACTGGCACAATAGTATTCCCTTGCCTCGTTGAATGGAACCACTCTATGCAAATATCAACCAGGAACTGATTCAGAGTTCATGTGGCTACCACCATGGGCATTGAATCCTGATACAGGCATGGATCTTTGGGCAAAATCAACCAACAGCTTGCGCTGATGCTCATTCGTGTGGGGAATGCTGGCCCGAAGGAGCTCGACTGGCATCTCCCTGCTTATAGCCCTAGCCGCCTCCGCCCCAATGACTGCTGAATTTGGTGTCTGCATGATTAACGATTGCGTGATAGTGTCGTACTTGTTAAGGCAGTATTTAGTGACTAGCCCAAAGAAAGAATCAAATGATGCCTGCCAAAGTGCACGGTTGGGTAAACTGTAATTTCCAGCAGCATGAGGATCAGTAAGAAGTTCAGTTGCCCTTTCAAGAACAGATTTTATAATCATAGATGCTCCATCACCAGCTGGACTTCCAATTGGACGAAGAGGTGGTTGTTCGGGAGAGCAGACAACAGCAGCCAGGCATGCGCTTAGTGCACTAAGATCCATGCTGTGAACACATGAAGAAACTGTCCTTGCAAGGCCCATTGTAGTCTCTGCAGCACTTGGATCAGATGGAAGACCACCAAACAAGAACCTAAGATGCCGAAAGATTGCCATGCAGACAATCCGTGTAAGCTCACTTCCAGGAAAAAGGAGCTGCAGGTACCTTGACAGGAGTTTTCGACCCTTGGATAGGGAAACTATACGTAAGAAGATGAGGTCATCCTTGGGGCCCAAGCCAACAGAATTCCCACCACCTTTGCCTGGTCCAAGTGGGTCTGAAAGCTGAAGTGAGGCAGCAAGGCCTTCCAGCAGTGCTTGACGGCGCCTCCTGATCTGAGACCCACCATCCTGAGGCTGAGTGAATTGCAGAAACCTATCTATATCATCCACATCAAGTAAAAGACAAAGCCCATCTTCAATGGTGATTCTGGCCGCAAGCATTGGTTCCTGCTCAAGGGGCTTCTCAGATGTTTTCTGATCAAATGAACTGTCACCAGGAGCAGACGGAGTTTCAACTTCGAGGAGTGGACGAGGCCTGCGGATGGAAGAGAAAGGAACTCGTCCAAGAGCATCAACCTGAAGATACGCATGTGGCTCAGCATTTGCACGGGATCTATTAGGTACATCTCTTGATGGGCAAAAATGATGCTTCATTCTGGACCCAGCTGACCTTTTGGCCAGACAAGCTTGATGATAGTAGTCATCTACATAAGGATCATTGCTATGAGTAGCAGCATGTTGCATTCTCAGAATGCTCTCAATTTCCTCGGCTGACATGTACTTGGACCTAAAATGAGGCCATCCATTATCAACCTTATGGCTAACTGAATCTGAACCATGTTGTGGAAACCGGAGGTTGTTTCTACCTCTCTGCAATGGTTTAGACCTCTGGTCTTTCAGATCAGTCATCCCAAGCATTTCGTACTTGACCAGATGCGGGGGTGATGGATGCCTCCCAAATAACTGGGGTTGCAGGGCAGACAAATGTGGAAAAGACGACGGAACTTGGTGCAGCCTACTCTGCTGTTGCTGTGCTAGCAGTTGTGAAGACATCAACCCATTTGGATGGGGTAACTGTTGATGTAACAGGCCAGGCAAGAGACTGGGATGTTCCCCAGAGTACAAACTTGGCTGATTCAGCCATGGATTGTGTGGTCGATTGTTAATTGGGATGTTTTGAGGGTTCATCTGAGGCATATTTCCACTATATGGTAACCCATGAGGGGGGCCAGGCAAGTTAAGCTGTGGACCAGAGAAAGGAGAGAGGTTTGGTGCAGATAGAGGCATCTGGAGACCTGGAGGAATGGATGGATTGTTCAGGTGGGGTGAATGGTTTGGGGATGGTTGAGAACGGCTGGGGGGAGGATATGAAGTATGCACTGACTTTGGCACCAGAATAGGTTCACTGGAGCCAAGTAGTTCTTGAGGATTATGGGGATATGAAGATGTTCTGTACAATGGCTTGGATTCAGTAACACGCGGAGATGATGAATGCGGCTGTGACCACCATCTCTTAACTTCCTGCATACTTTCACCATCTAATATATTCTGATCTAGCCAGTTAGAAAAGCCTGCCTCCTGTGACCACTCTGCAGTGGAAGAATCTGAAAGACACCATATTTGGGTGTTAGAAACAAAGTGCCTTCAATTGATTGACAGAATTTCTCTACTGCATGTACCCAGTCAACATTGAAAAAGATTGCTAACTAACGCCCAAAGAATTCAAGAAATATACATAAAAAGTAAGGCAGCGCCGATCATCATCATTAATCATTCAAGCCTTAACTAGTTAAGGCATTCAGGAATTCCCTGTACATGGCCTGCGGCAGTTATTTCAACTTAGTATCTGCAAATGGATAAGCCTATTCAAGGGGTTGCAAAATGACAAAATAAAGGAGCTGAACGCGAGGCTGGTCCAGCGCAGCACACATGGCAGAAGCAAAGCTGAGGCAAGCCGCAACCCACAAGCCCCAGCCAAGTGATCCATCCAAGTATCTTCCCCAGTTGGGACATGCAAAACTGTTCTGGCCACTAATCAGTAATTACATCAAAGATAGGAAGAAAATGAAAAAAAAGAAAGGATTTATTCATTTATTTATGTTCTTTTTGTCACCTTTCACAACCACAGAAGCTCCCCAAGCTGACCACATCAGCCAACATTGAGCTGTACAGCTATAATAGCACAATATATTGTGTGATAATTTAAAGTAAAGAAATTCAAGATATGCAGACAGAACAAACCCATAGATACATATAAAAGAAATTTCAGAAAGGATAACTTCAAATTTAACATTTCCCAATGAGTTTCATGGTAAATAAAAATTGTAAATTCTATCATTTTAAAGCACTCACTTTCCCTTGAAAAGGATCCCCTCTCGCCAACATTTCCCGTACTTCTTGGTCCGCTTACTAACTTGTTTATCTGCAGGTATCATGCGAACCATGTTAACATAATCTGCACAAATGCAGGAAGCTAAAACAATGCAGCTCAAATTTCCATTATTTATGGCTCAGCAGAAGGAAAAACAAATAAATGACAGGACATCAGACCTAAAACAGAATGCCATTTTACTATTAGAACTCAAAACCAAAGATAAAAAATAAATGAAAACAAGGAAAATCAAACAACATGTATGGACAGCTCAAAGATGGCAACCACAACCATGCGTCAGTCTGGCACATGTAATGCACATGAAGATCACCTTACATATGTATTGCCAATAAAGTGCTCAAAACATTTTGTATGAACAGGACTACTGAGCATCTGGCAATCTAACATCAAAAGACAATTGCATAATGAATATTTATGCAGGATGGCAAATGGTGACAAATAGAATAGAGAAACTGACCCTCCCAAATGTATTTGCTAGATCATCCACCTCTGACAAAGACCCCAAGCCTTCAACCTACAAAACCAGTGCATGATTTTCATCAGAGAGATAGGTTGTGTTTGCCAGGATGAATTTCACAACCATCCTGTGAACAAATATAATTAAAAATCCTCAATGAAGCAATTAGAAAGGGGAATAAAGCTTTGAATGGCAAACACAAAGATACGAGCATTATGAGTCCAACTATCACTTAACAATATTTTGAAAACTATACATGATGACAAACAGTCACCAACTGATTAGAATATTAGATCACCTTTTTAAGGCTTTGTTTGGCCACACTGTGGGAGAGAAAAGTGCAGGTTACAGGTATAATCATGCTTCTAGAAAAATCTCATTTGGTTTGAAATAAGGGATTCTCCTAATGTTATTGCACGAAAACCAGCCAAAGAACTGTTCAGCAGAAGTGCTTTTTAATTTGGATTGTGGGAGAGCCCTACACCACCAAGCAAAAATCGAACATCCGGCTGGGCCAAACAAAGCATAAAACTGTGTGACGCAGAGCATCAAATTGTAGATCCTTACCCAACATAGATTTCTTTTACCATGACCATACTGGACAACCAGCAACCGATAGAAGGTCAAACTTGGACTCTCCAGTCCAATGCAATTCAAAGACATTGGTCCTTGTAAGGCCTATTGCAGTTTCCAACTGATCAAAGGAAACTTCAGTATGCCTCTAGAAGGAAAGACTAAAAATCCCACCCAAGCAATTGATGAACTAAATGACACACAGATGAAATAAGCCAAAACCGAACTTGGTTATTGTAGTGAATCTTGCAGCCAAACCACGAATTAAAAAAGTCACATATCATTTTAAACACCAACAGAAAATGAAATTGTCTTCACATTCATTGACATCACAAGGATGAAAGATACTCGTCTAGATCAAGGAAATTACCATAAACAACCAAATCTGTGTTGGGAAGTCCTGAACATCCTCAGGTACCCAGTTTTGATATAGGGCTTAAGAAAATCATAGGGACAGCACCATCATCTAAATAAATGATACTATCACTGTTGCTGTAGTTTCTAAGAGTATTAATACTGATGAGGATGTAAAAGCAACAGTGAAAAATGTTGTAAGAGGTGATGAGAGCCACATTTTTAATCCCACAATTTAAAAGTGAGATATATTAATCCTTAACTGCCCATTACAACCTACTTCCAATTCTTACTTCCCGATTATCTATTTTGACTTATTTGTGGTTAGCATCACCACCTATATTTTGATCAAATCACATACACTTTTTTGCACTTCATTAGTTTTTTCCATCTTGTTTACAAGTTTTTTCACACTATCCAAGCAGCAACAAAATGTAAAAAAAGGCGTAGTAAATTAGTAATTAAGGATTTGGAGAAATTGCTGTATGATCTGTGACTAGAGGAATCATGCACTGACCCAACACAGGAAAACCTAAAATGCTGCTTGGTGATTGTAAAAAGAACAAGAAGAGAGGGGAGAAGAACAACTCTCGATGAGACAGACATCTAGATAAATACATGCTGTCACATCAGAAAAACATATAAAGAAGATCCAAAAAACTTTCAATGACATAAAGCATGCTGTCAGTTCAGTTATATTGACAAGAAAACACCATGAAATACCGCTATAGATGCAACTTTGTAAACTAAAGAAATGAGTGAACCAAAGTCCAGCTTGCTGATTCTGCAAGCTCAAGAGTCAGCAAAGACAAAAGTTCACACAAACTACATTCATCCATCTCTATTTCAATGAATATATATAAAAGCCCCAACAAGAATGCATACAGGTGTTACTTATAACATATACAAACCCACTGACTTCAGTACAATGTGTAGAACAGCTGCAATCCTCAAGACTATTCTAGAAAACAAAGCACTTTAAGCTACAATCACTAGATCACTAACAGGAAGTACTATTTTTCTCATGCTCATGTTCATAAACACAAACAAACCACAGTTAGCACCTCAAATTTCTGTAGCGTGTTCAAGACACAACGGATCGGTAATAGACAAATTAAGATAAGCATGAACTTTTCTGGAATAGATACTGGCTGGTCCACAAGTATATTTTCATTTCTTAACTCCTCCGATGACCAGGGGGTGCCAAAGAAAGAAGCCTAAGTACTCATACATTGACGCACCTCCAAACTATAGAATGGAAGTATTTACAGAGCCAGCTTCAAAATGGATGCACACAATGGATGCACACAATGGATGCATAAGTTTTAACACTGGCTAAGATCAAGTCCTATATTTTTGACAGCCACAATCAATTTCGATCAGTATTACAGCACCAAGGGTTATACAAAGGGGAAAAAAAGTCTGTGAACTCATGCAAATGTTTGATTAAAAATGTCTATCCCACATGAATCTCTTCAAACGGAAAAGGAATTAGTAAACTTTTAATACCAAAAGGTAGTTTTGCAGCACCTTTTACACCAAAAGGCTGTTTAGCACATGCGTCACCTGGTTAAAACATTGAAATTTTTTTTCATTTTACTGCTTGTAATTCACAGATGGCACTGCTTCATTACTTCCTGGCATCTCCATTAGCATCCAACCGTCCCAATTGAACCCCACATAGTCAGTCAAAATCTTTCTTCCATTTACACAAAAATGAAAAACCTGCTTTCAAATTTTAGGAAAAAGCTTATCATTTATGGTTGACTCAATATTCACTACAATCTAGTCTTTGAAAAACCTCTACTCAGACATGTTACAGCCTCTTAAAACAAATTCATGGTGTCCAGTACCTCTTCTCGGTCCCCGAGGGAAGAAAATGGATAATCATCATCCTCAATCCCAGCTAGTGCAGCATCATCTTCATCATCTTCTAATCCACCTAGTTCTACTTCCTCCAAAACCTCTTGACCAAAGAATGCATACTGTGATGCATCGAATCGTGCATTGTCTGAAACACACCAAAAAAGAAGTCAAAAACCATGATACCTCAACCAGGAAGCTGCAACAAATAAATTTTACCATAATAATCTAAACTAAGAAAGAACAATGAAGCCAAAAAAATAATCATGGAATTCTATGAACAGAATAAAGGAACAGTTACATTTTTCAAGAAAAGATAAACAAAAAGATAATATTTTATGCGATCTTAGGAAACTAGTGTAAGATTATCGTCAGGAATAAAGGTTTTATCTCCAGTAGGAAGGCCTGGAGGTGTATGATTTTTCCCTCTTGGTGAGGGGACCATCTAGTTGGATTGGTTTTTGTTTTCACATGGAAGTGGTTTCTCCACTGTCACATTAATAATCATCATATGATTTTGAGAATAAAAATCCATAATTGGTATGGAAGATCTAGCATTTCCTCCTAAATTCAATAAGTGAATCAATGAGCATTCAATTCGGGTGTTTGGAAATAAGAAAAAATGTAAATCTAAAACTTTTCACTCTCCATAACTACTATTTTTTAATCATTTTTTCACATCTTCCTAAACAATTACCTTACTTCCTAATTATTTACATACAATTACACATACAACTAACTTATTTATTTTAAGTTTATTCTTTTTACTCCTCATCATCACTTTTACCATATCACATTATTATCTTCAAATTCAAAAACTCTTATACCAAAAGTTTTTCATCTAAAAGTTTTATCACTTTCCAAACACATCCTCAATCTAAAACATAGAACTCTGATAAATAGAACAGAGTTTACAATTTGATGAAATCCTTTTCAAATTTATACATAACATCAACAACTATTATAACAAACATCATTGAAGACACTGGCATCAAACCTAGAATATGACATGGCCATCGCATCCTAAGCCATGAAATAACTCACTCCTAAAATTAAGAGGCATCCCATGTTGGGCTGCAACTCAATCCGGGCTGGGAAACAACTTTGCCCGCCAAACCTAGGTTGCGGCAATCTTTAAACTGCCTTTGTTTCAGCCTGAGCACGAATCTTCAACCCGAACCCCAAGACTGATTGCAAACCTAGTCAGTTTCAGGTTGGGGGAACCCGAACACTCTGAGCCCAAACCCGATTTCAATATTTATGTATTTTTTAATGCCTCACATAAAACCCTTGTTTGCCAGCAACCCTAGCCCACATTCGACCAATCTTCCTCCTTAGCCCTTGCTATCGTTCGCCAGACCCTCTCTGTTCGTCGGGGCATTACTGCCTTCATTCACCGTTAGCCTAGAGCCAGCAGCTACTTCTCTCTCTGTCCTGCTGCCGTTTGTTGAAATCCTACAACCAGCCAGCCAGGCAACAATGGTCGATTCATCTGCCGGCATCTGCATAAGATGACAGGGGCATATGCATTCAGTGACTCTTCTTCTCTAGCTCCGTTCGTCCTCCCTAAACTTTTCCTTGCTGCCATTTGTCAAAACCCTAGAGCTAGCAAGCCAGCCAGCAGCTGCAGATTCATCCACTGGCATCTGCATTCGGTGACAGGGGCATCTAAATTCCGCGAATCTTCTTCTTCGGCTCCGGCGAAAGGTGAGACAGGAGCGTCCACTTCTATCTTCTCCTCCAGCTCCGGCATATCTTGCAGATACTTTATCTTTTCTAATCCACGGGAAACTGATTTCTTTTGCAAATAGCACCGTGGCAAGCCGGCAACAAGCAACAACCCTCCGATCCTCTCTGTTGTTAGGATTTCTACTGAGGTAGTAGTCACCTCATTTATTTATTTGATGTTCGATTGCTTGCAATTCCAAAAATCTATGCCCTACTGCCATTGTCTATGCTTGTTTTGATATGCATTAGTCAACATATTAATTTAATTTGTATTGACGTTATACGAGTAGAACTATTTGTATTGATGTTCTCCCATTTTTCTTGTTGTCCTATAATAAATTGTCATTTGAGATTTTTTTAAGTGATAGATTTATGATTAAATAAATACAAAATGAATAGTAAATACATATTGATAGAAGAACATCAACCCGAGCCCGAATTGGGAAAATAAAGTTAGGGTTGAGGTTTTATAAATAGGGTTCGTGCTAGGGTTAGGGTTGAGGTCTTAGAAATAAAGTTAAGATTAGGGTTGATATAAACCCGAGTTTCATGAGCCCAAGTTACACCCCTAATCCATGCACATGCGCAAGTGAGAAAGGAGGTTTTCTCATGCATCCTAAACTGTGGGGCATTCTGTCGAATTTATCAACCGTTACAAATATCAAATAAAGATCATGCAACAAGTCATGGAGTAATGAACCAAGAACAGGCATGATGAAAACCAAAGAATTTATAAACCTTCTCAAGATAACTTTATTAGGTAACATGAGGTTGAGGATCAACTAAGTTATCTTCAGAGAGTCCAGTAACATGGCTGCTTGTCAAGCTACTTGTCAAAAAGGTAAGGCAACAGATAGCACACACTCCCAGCCTATATTTGGATCAATCGTTAAGACACAAGTGTTGCCAACAGCTTGGCCCCATGAGATTGATCGCTATACCGCTATCCAACTCTGGCTAAAAAGGGGGTAATGCTAATGCTGTCCTAACCACCAGTGATTGCTACCGTCCTAAGCTCATTGCAGGGTAACGACCTGGAGCATACACTGTTGGAAAGAGTTCTTAAGATGGCCTGAGGATCATATCTGAACTAATATCCACTCTGCCAATACCAACACCAGAGTGCCCACAATTTCACATTCTAAAAAGGTCCTTATTGTTCTATAGAGGCAGCGAATGATCTAAAACGAAATGCTCAAGAAGTTTTTAATAATTATAACACCACATGAACTGTGGGGGGTGGGGGGGGAACGCAGGTAAAGCACCCCACGGAATGGCACTAGCTCCAACAATAAGTATGCAGTGGATCTAGAAATTCTTCGGGAATGTCTTCGCCAGTCACCACAAATTTTTTACCCCCATAATAGACGAAACGTATTGCATTTATCGTTGGAGTAAGAAGGTTGCCGTATTGAAAGGAAGAAAAATACAAACAAAATCCCCTCATAAATACAAAGAAGAAGAGAATTCCAGTTTTAGACTTTCATTTATCTCGGACACTCATCATCATCATAAGCCATTTCCCGCCTAAGTGTGGTCAGCTGCATGGACACTCATAATAAAAGCGATTATCTCGGACAATGAAACTTCAAAAAAAAAAAAAAAAACTATTTAGATAATTTATAGTAGAAATTCGCGCAAATTTTTTAAAGGAAGGAACACGCAAAAGAAATATTCACGGTTCTAATTGTCAGATTTACACCTTCGACTCCTCACAATCACCGAGAACGCCATCCACCAACAACATTCCCAGTCAAGCAATGAGATTTCAGGCAGAAGAAAGATCCAATAACCGAGAATTCCCCAAATTCATCAAAGGATTTGCAGAAGAGGCAGCGAAGAAGCCGATCCACAGAAAAAAAAAGCAGAGGATCCGAACAAACCTGACGACCCATCGCCGAATTCCCGGAAATTGTTAGGGTTAGGGTTCCCGTCGACCTCACCCCCGCCATGGACGTATCCTTCCATCTCTCTCCCCGTCCTATTCCTCGATCAGCTAAAACCCTGGCAATTTCGAACGCGAAAATCTGAAACCTACGCTTTACAGATAGAAAAGGAAGAGGAGGAAAAGAAGCAAAATCGTAACTTTGGTGCGATTTTAGTGTTTTTTCCTCCTCCTCATGATAATACGGGGAAGATGAGGTGCGTATGTGCGCACGCGCATGAGCGAGAACGAAAGAAAGAGAGATTTTGTATCCCTCCGAGATTGATGCAGTCGGAAGCGAACCCTAGGATGAGAAGGAATATATACAGATCGGAACGTAACGCCTACATCTATTGTACACGTTGCTTTTCTGTGCAACATTTTAGTGCCTGACTCGCGAGTTCTTGTCCGTGGATTCGATCATGTTCATTGAAAAAGTGGGCCCCGCGTGACCAGGATCGCCGGTTATGGACATTGCAGCGGTAATGGGTCGTTGGATCTAAAACTCATGCAAATCAAATAATATTATTCAATAAACTATTAATATGAGAATTTTAATGGCTTGCTTGTGTATGTTAGTGTCTACGGGAGAATTCAAGAAGCTCGGATGGAAGAGACAAATCGGACCAGAATGTGATGATATGTATTAAAGATTAAATAAGTTTTATAAAAATATAAAAAGTTAGTATCGAAAATTTTAAGAATTATCTTAAATTTTAAAAATTAAAAAGTTCTCTTTCAAATAAGGTTACAGATTTCACTCGAGTACGGTAGATTCTTTGCAACACTTCACAAAGTAAAATTAACATTTATGATATTATTTTTATGGTAGGAGAAGTTCCATATATATATATATTAACTAGATGGATCTAAAAAAAATCTTTTTCATGCTGTTAAAATATAGCATGTTATTTTCTATGTTACCTATTTAGAATAATATTACCGTCGGATTTATATAATTTTCGTTTCGAAAGCTCCAAATTATATTTTCAATATAATATATAGCAGGATTTGTGAATAACGGTAGAAATACCCGTTTTTAATTCACACCTACAGTGTTACCAGAAAGCCGATCCAACTGTAACTGCATCTTTAAACTAACAATTATGGTTGTATTTTTTATTTTTCAACAAAGAAAAAGTACGGTTGAATTTTTTTAAAGCAAAGCTCGCATTTGCTGTATAAAAGCTTTAGCCTGGGCAAAAAAAAATGAATGAAAACAAAATATATTAATTTTTCAAAATGTTACTTATTTATTTCATATTTTACATCGCCACCTGCTTTTTTCTCTCTTTGTTTAAAAAAAAAAATTACTCTGATCCCCCGGTCCATCAATGGGGCAATGTTTGGACTTTGGCCACATGATTAGAGTGAAATCTGGACATAACGGCTATAACCGTATCAGGTCAACCCACGGCCCGGATATTAGCATGTGGGGTTAATAATATTCAGCCTACCAACCCATTTAAATGTCCCGTGTCAGCCATTTAATTAATATATTGTCATTAGTTCCTCAAAAAAAAAAAAAATTGTCGTTAGTTTATTTTGTCCAATTTCCCAACTTGCAAAACTCGTTATAATCCATAAATAGTTACCTTTTTTAATATTTATTACGTAAATTGTACATACTTATTAATGATGAAATCAACATTTTAATAAAGGATATGTATGTATGTGTATACATGAAAGTAGATACCTTAAAATTTAATTGGATGATTAGTATTATAACTTTTTATTGTTCATTTATATTTCTGTTTCAAATAGTTTATTTTTTATAATTTAACCTGCCATTAACCTGTGTCGCTGGCACACATCCACAACATGACTCGTTTATGTTAAGCTATTATGGTCAGTGTATAAAGTGAATCTTACGGAAGGTCTGTCAGATGGTTGAAGTAGGCTCAATGGAATTCTAAAAAAAGGTTCGGAAAGATTGCTAAAGTGCTCAATGAATTCCAAGAGGGTCTGGATCCAATAAGTATTAAATGAGTTTGAAGAGTATGGGCAATCCCTGGAAGGGTAAGATAAAACAAAGGAGGTGTGAGACAAGCCTCTAATGGTTTGTCAAAGGAGTAGGAGTATTGAGAGAGATTAAACAGTTAGGTGAGAAGTATAAAGTTGGTAAAAGTCTACTGGTATTAGAATCCTGATAAAAGTTTTGTCCAAATAGGAGAAATTATCTCCTATTTGTAAAAACTTTATATGTCCGATAAGCATGCCCATGTTTTTTTACCAATATCCCTTAATTTTACAAAATATTATAGGATTTAGTGATAGTTGGTTAGGGAATGTTGTTCCTTTTGTGTAAAATAGTTTTCAACTGGTCTTTAACTTATACATAATTCTACATATCAATTTGTGATTGGTTAATATTATAAATATTATTTTATTAAAAGTGTACACCTTAAGTTAGTGCGAGGTTTTTATAAATAAGTTATAAATTAATTGAGGTTAGAGTTTTTAAAATAGGTAGGTATGAGGTTGATGTTAACTTTCAACCTAAATAATGAAACTCATTTACACCCATAAATGAAATAGAGCTAAAAATCTACGTCATTAATATTTTTCATTTCCATCTTATATTTCGATTATTTTTTCATTTTTCCAGTATAAGTACTCTTTTGTTCAGAATCTAGATGGAATAAATACGAGATAAAAATTTAAGATGAAAATACACTTAGAACATGAAAATGAGTGTTGGGATTGGGAAAATTGCAACGAAAATAAAAAAGGTAAATTATTTTTTGTTGATGGAAAGATATTTTTGGCAAATAGAATATTCCATTGTAGATCATCTCATATTGACTACAAACTGACTTTAAGTGCGTCTGAGGAGTGATAAAACTGTTAGATGAAAAATTTTAATGTAAATATTTTTAAATTGAGAAAAATAATGTAACATGACCTAAGTAACGATAAGTAATAAATAAAATAAAGTTAAAATAGATAAGTTAATTATACGAGCAACTATATAGAAATGATTGAAAACTAAGATAATTAAATATATGAAAAAATAGTTAAAAGTAAAAATAATTACTGAGAATGAAAAATTTTAATGTTAAACAAACACGACGAAATATTTTACTTTATTCTCATTGTAGTTGTGGATCAATTGAGTTTATTTTGTTCAATTTTAAAAGTTTACATGCATCAAAACACTTCATACATATTGTTTATATCCTTAAGAGCAAATTTTATATATACTTGTGAATTTTATCTTTAATTCCATTTATACCTGCAAAATTTCAAAAATGTCTCTTAGATTTACAAATTTTCATCATAATTCTACATATACTCATATGGCTAAAAATATTGAAATATGTTAAATCGTCTATTAATTCTTTTATAAAATGACGAATATGTCAAAGTCTTATTACAATTTGAAATTATTTTGCTCAAAATTAAATATTCATAATCAAACAATTATAATCTAATAGTTATAAAGATTCATTATAATATAAATTATTGGTTATAAAATAATATAAAAAAATGATTAAGGATAAACATATTTATCATTTCTTTGAGGGTTAACGGCCTTTTAATAGATCCCCAATGACATAGACGTATATGACATTTTAAATGAAATTTGAGAGTATAAGAGACATTTTTAAAAGTTCATAGATATACATGAAATTAGAAATAAAATTAATGGGTAAATGAGAAATTTCACCGAATTCTTAACCGTTACCTTTATTTTTAAAAAGTCCTCATTATAGAAATCAGTAATCACGTGACTATTTTAACTTCTCTTATTCTCACTTCACTTCAGCACAAAGTAAATTGCCGGGGATTTGAAACAATCGAACAATTGGCACTCGAAGTAAGATTTTGAAAATAAACAAGAATATTCATGAATTTTAAAACATGGGTAGATTTAAAGTGTAAAATAAAACAGGGCAGTAGCCCGAAAACATTTAAAAAAAAAACTAGATTTCTAAATCAACCAACGGTGTGGATTGATCCCCGCATTTCCGGTACGTAATTACATATATCTCGATACATTTCATACTTTAGGAAAATATAAGATATTCTTATAAATCTGGGAACACACATAACATTCTAAAAAAATTTAGAGACATAGTTCCACGGAAAAATTTGAAAAACGCAGCTTTCAACAAGCCACTAAAAGACTATTTGCTCTCACACACCCTCTACCCAAAAAATTACCTATTTTCACACTTTTTTTTGACCGAAAATTCTATCCGCGATTCGAACCCGTACCGACAGTGCGACGCAGTATTTGCGTTGCTGTCGGTAACCAACCGAAGCCAGAGCAGGAGACGGGATTGAAACCCGGTTGGTGGGCACGAAGCTCGCATGCGAAACCAACCGCCGTACGGGCAGTTTCGCGAGTCTCCACTGTTGAATCTTGATTCTTGAGAAGGGGATGGATAAGAAGAATGAGGCTGGCAGGAAACGTGGCGCGGGTTTCACTTCACACGTGTCGAAGCGCAAGACGTCTGAATGTTTTTGAATGCAAAACAACAGCCGGAGGAAGGTGAATAGCGTAAAAAAAGTCTATTTGGGCATACTAAAAAAAATTTCATAATTTTTCGGTCATTATGATTATCTTATTTTTAATTATTTATTCATATTTTTTATACAAATACAATACTTTTAATTATTTCTTATCTTATTTTTAACTATTTATTCATATTTTTTATACAAATACAATACT
>JAXCLR010000081.1:6710786-6722941 GCA_035584095.1 Annona squamosa
AGATGCCAGGGGTAATTTGGGCATTTCTGAAAAATTATTAACCACTGTGTAACGGTTCCGTCACTTAACGTAACGGTTACTAACGGCGTGGGCTTATTTAGGATTTTGGCAAAACGTAGTAGGTATATTTGGGATTTCTGATACGTAGTGGGCATATTTGTAAATATAGTCAAACGTAATGGGTATATTTGGGAAAAGCCCTTCTTTCTATGTAATTCCTTCCATTTTAAACATCGGGATAACTGATAAAAAAATCTATTTCATCTATTATGTTTAACATTACTTATATTATCATGAAAATTCTTTCATTTGTCTAATATAACTTAAGATAAACCCCATCTAACAAATACGTAAAATCAATATAATAAAATAATTTATTTTAAATATCAATTTTTAAGTAATATTTTTAATATCTAAACTATCTAAAATATCATTATTATATAGATAAATGATTCTATAAAGTATTAGATTTGAATGAAACTTGGTCTCCTAGCTAAACTAACGAATGATGTTAAATATAATAAATAAATTAAATTTTTTATAAAATATTAAAATCTTAAAATTTAGAGGGGTTTGGTAGAACGGCAGCGGACCCGTTCTAATATTACTTTTCGGTACTATATATTATAACATCTCATTTTTCAATACATAGTAACTTAATTTTTTTATTTCTGATATTACTTTTTCCATTCCCCACGCAATTTCTTATTTTCGAATCCATAACGATTCTTCTCGTTTAAATCCAATTGCATTACTCTTCAAAAAAAAAAAAAAAAAATTCCACTTGCATTAGATACCTAGCCCTTAAAATAGTACATCTACTATTTTTTATCATTAATATGACTGACGGCATCTTATACCTTCCCTTCAATTTTTGTTTATTTCTATCAAAAGCCGTCACTAGTGACTAGACAGATGACTTGTTAAAATAAGAAGGTAAATAGAGAGACTCAGAAATTTCAAATTTGATTTTGCGACCGTAGACTAAGTCCAGAACTCGGTTTGAATCGAGTGCTATTGTTTATCTCAACCCAACAACCCTGCTTGATATCTGTAGGGATACACCCTTAAAGCATGTGTCACCACATGAGTCTCAACCAAACCATTCGGTTTAAACTACTGACACATGGTGCGAAATGAGGCATAAGACCGAGTCCTTCGTCATTACTTCACATAATCTCATAATAAACAGGAGCACTAACTCACATTCCTCAAATATCAAAAGCGCCCAATTATTATTTTAAAAGCACAACTCGCTTGTTGGAGAAGGGACGAAAGTTAATTTCATCAAGCCCTATTTTCATACCCCTCGGATATTCACTAGAAATTCACGAAACCCCAAAAAATACCTCCTAGAGTCCTTCGTTCGAACCGTAGCCCCTTTGCTATTCCATTTTTAAGACTGCTAGACATACAAAGGCTTATCTCGCTCCTTCTGGGATAGTTGAAGACCTTTTGGGAATCTTCTAAGGGACTTCGGGAACATAGTCATACCCTTTGAGTTCCCAGTTATCCCAGTTAACCCATTGAAACTTGTTTAAATCTTCTGTCAGGATTCTGTAGAGTCCGACTCACCCTTCTTACAGACCCTCTGTAAAATTTACCTTCTTACAGTATCTATAGAAAAGTTGGACATGATAGAGCAATTTTTTAATTACCCAGCATACATCTAACATATATATATATGACAATTAATTTTTTCCCGGGAGTCAACGCAACTGGACAATTTTTTCTTTTATATAAAATAAGGGGTTAATTCTAAGTCATACACTTGGGAAAAAAATCACTTAGAGAACGAATTTACTACGTACACGTAGAAGCTAGTTTTGTATTTTGTCAACTTTAGGTATTTTTAATGTATATACTTATAGTTCTTTTAATTCATATTATATTTAAGCGTTAAAATATTCTTACAATTTTCTAAAAGAGATAACAAAATTTTATCAATTAAACTCCCATAGAGGAGAAGAAGTAACAGCAGAAGAGAAATAAACACCAATTTATGTCTATGTACGGTCATACCAATTCATGAATGTCAATTCATGAATATCCCATGTTTAAAAATTTTTAGATAAAAAGTTTTTGATGTAAAAGATTTTGAATTAGTGGAAAATGATATATTTAATATGGCAATGATGAAAAGTAAAAAAAATAAAATTAAAATAAATAGTTTAGTTATAAAACTATGAACATATGCACTTCGGCTAAATTTTGGCTGTTGCATGACGTGGCAAAATTTTGGCACGTTGGATCATTTATACGTGTTGGAGGAGTGGAGGAAGAAATTGAAATTTTAACAAAAATTATAATTCCCTCTCCCCAACTCGATCGACTTCCTCTTGCTCATTTCTCTTCCGCACTTCTCTTGCTCTTCCATGTCTATTGGAACAGCAATCGCACATGAGATGATATCATCAGTTAAAAAGAGAACTGAATACTCCTCGCAGGAGAATTCCACCGTTTACAGATCAAATCCAATGAATGGTTTAGATTTTGAAGGCTTTTGTTTATAAAATTATGAATATAGTTAATTTTTATTAGATGTATATATATATATATATATATTTATAAAGTTGAATGAGTTTGTGCTGACAATTGTGTCCTTTTAATAATGGAAGTCTTTTTCTAAAACAAGTAATTTTAATTAACTCCTTCATATCCTAGATTCTTGACCCAACAGTCAACCCTACTACAATAATAAAATTTGTCATTAGTAGGAAAATTCATTACAATGTAATTGGTGCCAATGGTTTGTGACGTTTACTCACGGGAAATAATATTGCGTGAAACAGCCCAATGGTAATTAACTCGCTTACTAGGAATTTATTATTCTTTAACTGTGCATGCCAAATGTCCAAATTAACCCCTTGACTTTCCATACCCTGCTCAGAACCCCTGTTAAGTATATTATTGTTCATATTTACACGGTTAAATTTCATGCTTGACATGCGATAACTTTCTAAACTTTAAAAAAGATTATAATTTTTTTCAATTCTTTTTAAAATGCTCCTTCGTTACACAAAAAACGAAACAATCCTAAATTTTGAAACATCTCCCTAACTATATGACATTTGGATTTACCCTGGCTTACTCTTTTAATAAAGGGTATGTTTTTTTACCCTAATAACTTTTCATTCTCCACAAACTTCATGTTTTTATCATTCTTATATAACTACTTTACTTTTTAATCATTTATATGCAACTACTTATATATTTAACATATCTATTTTAACTTTATTCTCTTTATTTTTCATTATTACTCTTATCATTTTACATCATTTTCTTTTATTTCAAAAATATTTACACAAAAAACTTTTCATTTGAAATTTTATCACTTCCTAAATACACCTAAAATCCAAATCAATTACATATATACCTTGCTTGTCAATAATGATGTTAAATCTTACGTAATCAGAAATTTATGTAATCCATAGTATTTTAACATTGTTTCTAAACAACGTTTTTAGTATATTTTTGTGAGCTGGTACCATCTGTGGTACACTTCTTTAAAATCAAAACCGCCAAATATTGATATTTCAACATCTGGTCCAGCAGACGGTATCGATCGACATCTTTCCTGGCTATCTTAGGAAGAACATTCTTATTGAGAAGAATATATATATATATATCTATTCGAAAATTTTATTTGAATAGCAGGGAAATGGGGATAAATCATTAAATCGCAAATGGAGGAGATCAAACCAAAATAATTAAAAGTGCGTACCAAGCGAGATATCTAATCTATTATTGAAGTAGTGTGAGGCTGATTCTAGCTAGCTAAGCATATGATATGTATGATGATGCCCTTTATAAATTAACGAAAAGTACAATTACGAACATAAAAAGATTAAGCAGCAACACAGTAATTAATTCAGATGACGTTCTGTCAATATATTAGAGCATCATGTCTATGGTTTTTTAACGACTCCTTTGCCGCTTTGACTCGCCCCTACGCTCTCACGTGCTCCATCGCGGCCGCCGCTGGCACCTGGTGTTGTCGCTGCTGCTCCTGACGAGGCTTCTGCGTCCTCAATTGGCAATGCGCCTTCCTTGCCTTCCTCTTCATTTCCAGTGCCAGATGACCGCTGCTTCAACGCCATGTTGGATGCTTCTTCATCAGGTGGCACTTGGGCTGTCATTGGTGCGTCGTCACTTGTTGTGGGGTTGCTTATATTGCTGGAAGCTGTGGAATTCTCTTCATCCATGGTCATCGCCACTGCTGGAGCCAAATTTCTGAATACGAATCAAGAACACTGGGCATATATAAGAGCTTCTATAATATCTTTGTTTTAATTTATTCATGATTATCCCTATATCTATGCAAACTTAACATGTGTATCGGTTTGTGTATGGTGTGATAGAAGAACAGACGCGATCCTGTACAGCGTCCCATTTTTATCATTTTTTTCACCAACACGCCTGCTGAGATGATGCAGTGGGCTGTCCCACCGAATTTCATTGTAGATATTTCGTGTATATATAGATGTTTCTGTTTCTTGAGTACGATACTCTCTCATAAAAAAGAAGCATGAAAATTTCGCTTGTATAGTTTTTACATTCCTGTAATTTTTAAAATATTTGATTTTGAATTTTAAAAATAAAAAAGAAATATGTTCTTGCATGAGAAATGCTTTACTTTTTTATTTTTAAAGTTCTAAATAAAATGCTTTAAAATATCAAAAAATGTAAATAAAAATATAATGATTGAACTCACATATGAAATTGAAAAAAAAGGAGATTAAGTACCCGTTTCACTGAAGCTCAGTGATAGAAACGATCAGAGAGCAACAAGCTTGCTTCTAACAACCTTTAAAAACAAGATCGACCAGCTGGGCAGCTAGCTGTTGCCTGTGAGGCGAGGAGATGATAGCTAGAGCCATCATCTTCTTTCTTTTATAATGTCTGCTGGTGGACCGTGCATGATGGTAGTCAGAGAAGAAATCAAGAGTCTTGGTTCCGTCTGTGTGAATGGGATTTTTTAATTAACTAATCGGGTCAGGAAGGCGGCGAGTCTTCCTTTAGCTTTCAACCCCACCTTAATCCAGTACAACCGTCCTCAGACCGTGCTTTTTAGGCATAAATACACGTGCGTTTCGACCATTTCTTACCTTCAGTTACGATGACTTTATTCTCTGGTTTAGTCCAGTTTCTGTTTTCCATCAGGCTAGACTTCTGGTTTGATGCGAACTAAAGAAAAGGATGTAGACAAATATGTAATGGTTAAAAAAAAAAAAGACTTCTCTACATTAGATTAACTATAAAAATATGTAAAGTCGGAGGCTCGGATGTCAGCCTTCCAAGTTTCAAATCCTGCTGATGGAAGGTATAGTAATATGATATTTTGCAGAATAATCCCTCTATAACGAGGGTTGCAGGTATAGTAATATGATATTTTGCATATTAGTCCATCTATAATGAGGATTTTACAATTTCCCTTCATTGTGAGGGTTTTAGAATTTCCCCCTTGTGCTGAAAGTTTAGGAAAAATTTATTTTCATAATGTGAGGGTGCGAATGTATTTTATTGCAACATTGAGATATCATGATATATATATATATATCAAAAAAATTTATAAAAATAATACAGGAAACGGGTTGGCTGATCATATTTCAAAGACAGGACTTCGGATATTATTTGGCAATAGATACACGTAATAGATCACGCGCGTTAAGTAGTAAGTCTACAACTTGGTTCGATTCCCTGGAGGAATGGAATGGGAAAAAACTAAAAAGTCGCTGGAATAAAAAAACAAGTTGGGTTTTTTTATGGATAAAAAAACAAGTAGGGTCTTGTATTGAAAAAAAAAACAAGTTGGGTCTTTTTTTTGGATAAAAAAATAAGTAGGGTCTTGTATTAAAAACAAAAAAAACAAGTTGGGTAGATCTCGACATCAGATATCTCGGACGAGGCTATTGAATTAAGGAAATAAAAAAAATAAAATTGCATAGAATTAGAGATTAAAATTACAGATGTGTCCATTTTTAAGGGATACGGATTATGAGTGTGTATACACTGTCCACAGGCGACAGTGGTGAGTGTTGATTAAAAGACAAGACTGGTTAGTTTATTTATCACGACATATAAGAGAAATATTATTTAACGTACTATTCAGCTTAACATGCTAACTAACATTACATATTAGTATACTTTTACTGTGATCTCATCCACGTCCTCTTTGACATATTCGCGATACTTTGAAAGTGCAGCGCAGCAAGTTGCCTAGAAAGTTACGGCAGAATGATGGAAGAGCCAGGTATCCAATAAACGTGTGTGACATGCGGCAGCAAGAAGCTTCCTTCAATAATTCATACAGCATTCTAAAATGCATTTGGCAACTACCGTTGGTGATAAAAGACACTTTAGTCGTAGAAATATACTTAATTTAGTCACATGCGATTAAATTTTTGGTTGCATCTAAAGGTCAATTTGGGAATTGAGAATTTGAATGAAAAGAGCTATGGGAATAGATTGTGCAGTTGTGTAGAAAAATATAAAAATAATTAAACTATAATGGTAAAAATGAAAAATAATTAAACCATTAAAGTATCAAATCGTATCAAAAAATTAGTAAAAGGAAGTGAAAAATGTATATTCCATTCGATTTTCACCGCTCTCCAAATCTCAAATGCGTCCTTGATAACTGCTAGCGAAACGGTAATGGTGCGGGATCTTATCAGTTTTGCTGCTAGACATGTAGGGCATGGTTAGCAACAAAAAATACCTTTTAAATAATTTTTTAAAACTAAAACTTTTCATCTTTTACATTTTTAATTATTTATTTACATTTTCCTATTCCACTATTTTACTTTTCAATTATTTCTACGTAACTATCTAAACAGCTTACTTATTTATTTTAACTTTATTTTATTTATTCTTCATCATTATCCTATCATATCACAATATTTTCTTTCATTTTAAAAACTTTTACATAAAAATTTTATCACTTCCTGAACACGCTCTTATTTGACTTCTTATTTGAGTACTAAAAAACATAAGTCGAGAACTATTCATGGCCAATATTCGTTTGGATTGTTGGGCCATTCCTAATTTCCTATGCTACTAATCAATTATCAATTGGTACCTAAAATTTTCACTAGTAATTAAAATTTAATTTTTCCAACTGAATGTTGGTGGCCTATTTTTGCAGTGTGTACGACTGGCACACAATAACCTTCTTAAAAGATATGTTAATTGGAAAGAGAGTGAAAAAAGAACTAAGAATGGAAATGAATGACTCTAATGTTAATAACAAAGCAAATAAGATTTAAAACTAAGGGGAGCAACTACCTACTATCATATGAATGTCCTATGCCTCTTTAGTGTGTATTTGCCTAAATCAAAAACTTTTTAAATCAAAATTTTTTAATATAAAACTTTTTTCATTCTTCACAATTAATTTTTTTAATTATTGCTTTATATCTTCATATACAACTATTTATTTTTTAATTATTTCCGCATAAATACTTATATAACATAACTTTATTCTATTTACTCTTCAACATAATTCATTTCATTTCACATATTTTAAACAATTTTAGAAAATTTTACATCTAAATTTTTTTCTTCTTGAAATTTTATCACTTCCAAATATCTTTTATCTTTGCATTTTCAAACTCAATCTTATAGTTAGTTAGGCTAATGCAACAAAATTCATTCGATGCAGTTAATTTTTCATTGCATATATGATATGGATACATTAGATGTATTTTATCTATAAATATCTGGTTGGTTTAAAGTTATGAAACTTGAGGCATGCTTGGCTACATATAAATTTTTCAAATAAAAAGTTTTAATCTAAATTTTTTTTTACTCTTTAAAACTACAGTTATTTATTTATATATTGTTATATAATTATTCTACTTTTTGATTATTCATACGCAATTATTCATTTAACTAACCTGTTTATTTTAATTTTATTATTTTTCTCATAATTATTACCCTTATCATATTATACTATTTTTCAAATTTTTTACACAAAAACTTTTCATACAAAAATTTTATCACTTCCCAAACATAATATAACTGTTTTTTAACTTGAATACAACCAAAAGTACTGTTTAATACAGCAACTAAAATTTTTGTCGGCGCCACATGTAGCTAAATATAGTTGCAAAAGATGATTGCATATAATTAATCTTATTGTAGTGAAGCAAGTCCTGCTAGAAATCTTGAAAATCGGAAATTACCAGTTTTATTTTAAATGCTTGCGGCTTCCGTAATTGGGCAATTAATCCATACGTAAAACATTGTATCAAATTCGTAGATATTTTATAGCCATGTTGAAGAAAAAAGAAGCTTGGAAAAATAAGCGTGTGATAATTAAAAGATCAGAGAGACTTAGACGTCCGCACCCATCCACTTAGCTCATCCACTTGCATATGTCTCTATTAAAAGAAAAACCTACGCAGACTCAGCTAGTGGAAACGTGCAGTTCACCAAGTCTGACTTTCAAGTTTCAACACGATGCCACCTTCAACCCAAAAAAAAAAAAAAAAGCCTTCAACACAATGCCAATTGCCAAGCGCACCCCAGTTACAACCATCTTACATTCGCTTGCCTAAAACATGTCTCCTAATTGGCCTTTATTTCATGTTAGGTTGCCGTCCCGACCATCTATCAAAAATTAATTGGATTCATTTTTAGCAACCAAAACTATATATTTGGTTGCAATACTGATTAAGGCTTGGTCTGGTGAAAGGTGCGGTGGGAAGTGAACTTTTTCACTCATCTCTGCGCATTTGTCAAAGATAATTTGACACATTAACTATTTAACTATCTTATTTTTCATTTTACTGCTATGTTTCAATCATTTTGTTATATAACTATTAACTTTGTTTTAATTTTATCTCTATCATATTATATCATTATTAATTTCTTCCACATGTTAAAAGGCTAACTTGCCATTCCGACACTACTGGGGATAGCAAAAAAAAAAAGCCTAACAATTAGTATTGATCATCTATAGAGTTTGTTGTTGTAACTATTAGCAAGGAAGGATTTTTATTATGTCTATTGACATGTTGATTATATCTATCCGATAAATTAATTTTGTTTCACAAAATAAATATGCTTTAATGAATTTGTTGTACATGATAACAGTGTTGTTAAAACCAGACTTGACCATCTTTCCAAACTTGGATGACACTAGTTGGATCGTCTGAAAAATGCACGCTGGTCGTTGCTTCCATTTGAGCCTGATGTAGTGGACAGCAGCTCGATTTGGGGGTGATAGAGTACCAGAAATGGTGCTCTAGTGGTGCATGGTTGTTCGGTGTTCCTGCAGTGCATTTAAATACGAATTTAAATATTAATTCTTTGATAAATAATTTCAATAATATCATATATCTCTCATCTTACTTTAATTCACTTTATCCTTTAATTTAATTTACCTAAATATAATAATCTATTTTGTTCCCCATATTTTAAAATATAATTGTAATCATATATATATGATTTTTCAATTAAATAATTTTATAAATTTGCTCAAATTATATTAATAAGCTAATACACATTTCAACGTTAAAATTTTCTAGCCTATTGATTCATAATTTTATATTTTCAAAAAAAAAGTTGCAAAATGACTTGTTTCATAGTAAAATTCAAGATTTTATGAAAAATGTAATTTTCACGAAATTTCACATAAAATCTGTATTTAAGTAACATTTTTATACTTAAAAAGTGTGAATTTAATATGAAATTATATGAAGATTTTTAGAATTATCAAAAAGCACAAATAATATATATATATATGTGTGATTATTGCGGGCTACCCCCGTCCCTACTGCAACCTGCTCCCGTCCCTCCTGCATGTTTTATGTTTATATTGTGGTTTTTAAAATCTAATATATATATTTAGGATTTATGAAAAATGAAAATATAATTTTATCAATATATTTATTTAAAATTTAAAAATAATTTAATATTTATAATATTATAAATATGTCATGCTGACGTCACCGGTTCAAACCAGACTAGCTTCTTTACCGGTTCAATCACCGATTGTTCTAACAATACTGCATGATAAACTTTTTGTAATCCAATGAAATTTTGTTAAAATAGCAAATCTGCTGTGAATTATTTGCAGAGTACAAGCGCACGAACCTGCAGAAACATGAATCACGGTCGGCACGAACCACGTGCATGCATCGGTTCCATAATCACGATGGACAGAACAGCGCCGTGACGGCAGTTGTATATTTACCAATATATACAGATTTTTGACAGCACAAATATATACAAATTATGTAGATGTTTTTTATTTATGGTTAAATTATATGTATACATATTTACAAGTTATCATTTTTATATTTTTAGATATGGCGTGTATATATTTTTCTGAATTTTGAAAATAATAAAAAGTTATTTGATTAATTTTTAGGAGACGGAACTTGATGGGCAGGGCATCCATTAAACCAGTCATGATATTGTTTTATGGACAATTCTTTCTATTGCCCATAATATTTGTCTTTAATTCCTTATATATTTATAATATTTGATAAATTCTTCATATATCTATAATATTTTATTGTAAATTTTTCTTATGCTTATGTCGTTAATACAACCGTGATCTACCTTAGTAAAAGGACAATTCTACTCTTTTAAAATTTTTTAATTAAGACAATTTAACCTTAATGTGACTCAATCAATGATAATAAATAATTCATATATGATATTAAATAATTTAAGAGTTATATTAAGGTTGAATCATTTTAATTAGAAAAATTTTAGAAGCACATATGCTATGAATCATTTCCGATGAATTTTTAATCATAGTGTACGTCACCCAGCATTGGCAACCGAATTTTAACTTAATGCGCAGCAAAATATACAATTGTAATAAAATTCGGTATTCCGGGGAGATCTGGCCAGCCAGCACACCCCACTATGCACAAATACGCAATCGACGTCCTTTACAAACAAAAATACAAGCACAGACATGCACAACGGCAAAAGCACAAAATGGCAGGGAATTCTAGCTAGTTAGCTACGTGGAGAAATCTTCTTTAATTAATTATGGTTTTCTAAAAGCTGATTTATTTCCTCGATTAGCCCGTCTCGTCTGCTGGGCGACTACCGCCTTTGGATGATTCTCTCCCTGCTCTTCCTGTTTAATTCGACTCCTCCTTCTGCATCTCCTCGTGAGCCTTCTCAATCTCCTTCATTTCCTTCGCGGTTAACCGACGGTGGCTCCGCCGTATTTGAAGCTTCTTTAGCTCTTTCAGATGCCTTTTGGGCTGTCACCGCTGCATCAGCACTGCTATTCGCTGTGAGGTTGCTTTTCTCGGTTCTCTTGCTGCCAACTCTACTAGAATTCTCTTCATTCATGGTGAGAGTAATGCAAACAAGAATCCAATATATGTGCACTTCTACTACAGAAAAGAGAAGGTAACAAACCTCAAACAGCCTCCGAAGCAAGGGCTGGCCTGGACACCAGATCAGTTCCAGTGATTTAGCGTTGACGAGTCGAGAAGAGATGGTAGAGTCATCACGTATCTTCTTTCTTTTATGGAATGAGCCCCAGGAACTAAAGTCAACCACTCAGCCCTTACTGCCAACGAGGCCTGGGTTTAACCTTCCTGCCAGGCCTCAAGTTAGTTGTACTCTTGACTTGGTCTTTGCAGTAGGGCCCAAAGTCCATACTTGTTTGACCCAGCTGCCCTTGAGCTGCGCGAAGTCTATCACTAGCCTTTTCTTCATCGCCCCCTGGTTGCCGGTCCCATCGGTGCGTGTAACATGCTTAAATGAGGTCCATGTTGATGATGGAAAAAAAAAACCACTCTACTCATTGCATTTTGAATTTTTTTTAACTAATATGAAAGTTTAATCCAAGTCAAAGACGGGAATGGATAATTTCTCGATTTAGAAATGTTAAATAAATATCTAAACCATCGATAAATTTTAAATTTATTAATGTTTAAGTTTTATTTCCCTTTCAGCTGACCAGCACTTTTGCATGGATGTAAAGTTTGAAACTAGCCCTTGAAGGGTGGATGAATCACATTCAAGACATGTCTTTCTCCCATAAAGCTTCACGGGCCCGGCCCTGATCCAATTGAGTAATTTAACAATGGGAGCTACATGTCACGTCCCAACTATTTTAGTAGAGGTTATTCCAGGAATCCTCTACACAATTGTAGAAAAATCATGGAGTTGCC
>JAXCLR010000081.1:6724213-6740304 GCA_035584095.1 Annona squamosa
CTGACTTAGTCCTCACAAGGGTGTGAGCAAGCTAAGTGCCGCACAAGTTCAGGGTTGAAAAGTCCCAGCTTGTGACATACAACTGCGGTGTAAATAGGAAAACGAAATAACCTAACCTAATATATATCGGGGCTGGGTTTGTCATTCAAAAAAAGAAAAAAGTTATACAAGTCGAGTTAAACTGAACCACTCGGTTGGTCAGTTACAGCGACACTGTATCTGTCCGTGCGGGTTCGAATCGCAATGCGATTTTCGGCCCAAAAAAAAAAAAAGTGTAGGAGTATGTTGTCTCCTGTGTGGAGGGGGTGTGAGAGCAAGTTGAAAGTTGTGTCTTCCAGATTCTTTCGCGGAGCTGTGTCTCCATATTTCTGTAGCATGTTATGTGTATCCCAGATTTGTTAGAATGTCTCAGATCTTTAAAAAGTATGACATGTGTTGAGATATATGTAATTACGTACCAATCCAAAAAAAAAAAAAGTTAAACTAAACCGATTTCAAAAGTAAATTGGTGTAGGTTATGAAAAGAGTGGGAATTGGGATGAGTCGCATTGGATCAGGGCTTTCTTAACCCAAATCCTACTTCTTCAATGGAGTGTAAGTTATATCGGTGTTATTTGTAATTTTTAAAATTATATTAATAAGTTTAAAATGATAGCCAAATTATGTGAATATATTTATAAATTATCCAATTAGAAACTTAAGGAAATATGGCAGCATATAATAGGATATTAAAAAAATAATGATAATAAAAGGGCTGTTATGTATTAGAAGATGAGAAATAAAGATATTATCATGTTCTGGGAATAAAAGTATGCAAATGCGAATGACAGAAAAAATGTACGGGCTGGCTTATAGTATGAACTCAAGATGTTGCACCACTTATGTGCTCCATAAGTCCATAGCTTGCCCTTAACATTTGAGTTTGCTAGCGGTAAGCTACTGTGGCAATATTTCGCGATATCACAAAGGAGAGTGTTCATAAAACATACATAAACAAAGTTTTTCTGTAGGGTTAAAAGGGCTCGCTACAGCTAGGATAGGTTGAACATTTTCTGACTTGAAGAATCTCAACCGGCCCTGCATATGTTCAATTATTTTAAGTATAAGCATTTTTTCAATGTTATTTTCATTTAATATACTCAAATTTAATTTTTAAAATTATGTCTTATAATAATTAATTTGTTGTTGACACTCCACCCTTAAGCACATAGATGAATAAATGAGAATGAGATCCAAGCCCAACAAAAACAAATAACTCCAGATCAAGCACCAACGGGCTCCAGAATCAACGGCCCATTCAAAGCAAATCGAAGAAGATTCAAGCAAAAACCAGGTTAGACTCTAGCAAATGGGCCTATTCAACTTAGCCGACTGGAGCAAAGCTCCAATAAGTCACCAAAACTAGCCAATCCAGCCTCGGCCCACACGAGTAAAGCTTCAATCAATCATCAACCGGGCTCCACAATGCATCCCACTAGATCCAACTTATCAGATCCGGCGCACAGGAGCAAAGCTCCAACAAGCCAACTGGGCTCTACAATGCAGCGTATCAGATCCAGCCCACCAAGCCTCAAAAGCAGGCTTCTCTACAACAACCCATTAGGCCTCAACAGCGGCCCACTCGGAGCAATGGGCTCCAACCAAGATCTAAGTCCACCTACCGCGGGCTCCCATCTACGGCCCAAGGCCTACAAAGCCCGCTCCACCATCTATAAAAGGGAAACTATGCTCTCACTTCAAACACACTTGGAGAGGCATCCCAGAGGGGAGGACGGAAGTCTGTAGCATAGTCCTGACGTCCCGGTTTTTTTGCTCTTTGAGTTCCACCCCTCTCTTCCACTTTTCCATTTCTGTTCTCTCTCATTCTCTCAAATCTTTCATTTTCCCCTTTCCATGCCCGTGTAAACCGCCTCGGGTTGGCAGATTTCACCATATTTGCTTCAATCCGAAGGCCGGAACCCGAATTCTATACGATTAATGCCTTATTTCATTGAAAACAGAGACTGATCCCCCTTCAAAGATCAGTGGTGACTCCATTTTTTTTTTATTTTTGTGCACGTGTTCGAGTTAATGCTCCGACAAGGCGGGCGCACGCGGGTCCACCTATTCCAGCATAATACGCTGTTGTTATACTACCAAATTCGTGACTTGATCCATGTATGAAAAGTCTCGTCTTAGCCTTTATGCTGCCGAATCCACGAGAAAACACCTATATGCCAAATTTATCTAAAAATCGTGAATCCTAATGCGTTTTTACTTCACGTGAATGCATGGAAACTGAGCCCACACTGCTGTCTTGAAGGCGTTGAAAACCCATCTGGCACGGTCCAGATTTTCAAGGTGAGGAAAAACGATCCGAGCCCATTGTAGCGCTCGCGGTGGGTGCTACACTTGTAGGTTTGATAAAAATGAGATTTTATATTGAATAAATATTTAAAAAATAAAACATTTTAAATTAACTTGAATTGTCAACTTAAAATAGAAAAGTGATCCTATTAGCACATGTAGTCAACTTCAAAAAAATTCATTTACAATACTTTTTTATTTTTTCTTTATGCACTTTTTTATTCAAGTATATTTAACATGCAACATATAAACTAAGATGTACCATTTTTAGATATGTGTATATTTTTTTGAAATTTTTAAAGATAAGAGTATTTTTATGAAAAATATATCCAAAAATACATATATAGTAAAAATATAGTAGTATTTTAAATATATATATATACACACACACACACATAAATGTTTAAAAATCTAAAAAAATATATACACATATCCAAAAATAATAAAACTTGGTTTATATATTAAATATATTTAGATAAACAAGTATATGAATAATAGATAAAGAGATATTGTTAATGGATTTTTTTAAGGCAGGTTAAGGGAGACATTTGCTTAGCTCGAGCTAATAGGATTAGTCTTCTTTAAAATATTGATACAAGTTAAATTTTAACAAAATATAATTTGTTAAATTATTTCAATGAATTTGTTACACATTAAAATTTTTTTTTGTTATAATTAAAAGTATTTTACTCTCACTAATTAATAAATGTTAAAATATTCAAGCTTTAAATTTAGTATAAATATGACTACATATTTAAAATGGATACAACTTCTTAAAACTACTATATTTAACCTGCCCAACCTAACCCAATTTTTCAATATATACTTAGGGTGTGCTTGGGAATAGATAAAATTTTTAGTAAAAAGTTTTGAAGAATAAAAGTTGTCAAATGATATGATATGATAGGGGAAATGATGAAAAGTAAAAAGAATAAAGTTAAAATAGATAGGTTAGTTGTATAGGTAATTGTGTAAAAATGATTGAAAAGTAGGATAGTTGTATAGAAAAATGTGAAAAAATAATTTAAAAATATAATAGTTATGGAGAGTGAAAAGTTTTAGGTTGAAAAGTTTTAAAATGATATTTTTTATTCATTGTCAAACACACCCTTAAAGTTTTCTGAAGAGAAGAGAGTCCAACTAATTTTGTTCTGATCGGAGCATTTTTTTCAAGAACGTTTTTCAATGCACCGAATGCACCTGAGTGTATTTAACTTATTTTTTATTTTTTGAAAATTTTTATATAAATGCTAACTTAGATATATTTAGCATATATATCGATTTTTATAATTTTGGATATTTTTAGATATTTTTTTATTTTTAAAAATCATTGACAGTTTCTTAATTTATGGTAAAAAGTGATATATATGCTAAATAAACCTAGATTAACACTTGTATAAAGGAATTTTCAAAAAATATAAAAATAGGTTTTTGCACCCACGTGCATTAGATGGATGCTCTTTAAAATATATATTTTCAAAAGAAATAGAGTTAAGAAACCTTGATTTGAGAAAAGTTGATATTGATATGAAAAAGAAAATAAAGTAATTAAATATCTGTTGATAACAATGTAACGTTATTGTAAAAATTAGAAAAAATGAAAACAATAATACTAATAAGACTATAAGAGTACTCTCGAAACGAGTTGACACGAATGAAAATTTTTATTAATCAAAGTAGAAATAAAATGATGGGAATAACTGAATATCTTATCACTTAAATAATAATAGGCCCAGCATGGGAAAATGAGAAGGGTAATATGATATATGAAATAAGAGAAGTAAAATGAAAATAAATAGAGTACTTGTGAAAAAAATTAATTGTAATATGCAAGTAAAAATTTTAAAAAATAGAGGGATGAAATTATTAAATGTCAAATCAACTTTTGAAAATGTGGTGAAAAATGTCGTTGGAGATGTGTCTCATAACATATGTGAGAAAGGGGAAAAGAGGGAAGTAAGAAAAGTTTTGAAAAATATGAGAATTCTGTTATATGATAGAAATATTGAGGATAATTATATGAAAAAATGATAAGAATATGAAGATAAAAATGTAAAAAATATGGTAATTAAGTGTATATTTGGTAATATGTAAAAGATGTCAAGTTAAAAAATAAGGTAATTAATTTTTGAAAAATATGAGAATTCTGTGATATGATAGAAATATTGAGGATAATTATATGAAAAAATGATAAGAATATGAAGATAAAAATGTAAAAAATATGGAAATTAAGTGTATATTTGGTAATATGTAAAAGATGTCAAGTTAAAAAATAAGGTAATTAAAGAGCATGTTTGGCAACATATAAAAAAATGTCTAGTTAAAATGTATCAATCTAAAACTTTTCTTTCTCCGTAATTATTTTATTTCTAATCATTTCTTTACATTTTTCTATATAACTACCGTATTTTTACTCATTTATACGCAACTACTTACGTAATTAATTAATTTATTTTAATTTTATTTTTTTTACTTCTCATCATTATTCCTATCATATTTTATCATTTAACAACTTTTATTCTTCAAAAATTTTCATCCAAAGTTTTATTTATTTTTAGATACACAAAAGTACAAAGTATACAAATTATTAAAATAAATGGGAAAAGCAAAATTTCCCGTCCCTTCTCTTGAATGCATTCGTACAAGGGCATTCAAGATGTAAAAAATTAGGCCACGAAACGTGGTTGTACAGGCTGTCCAAATGATTTAAAATTAATTGTCCGTAATACGTCCTATTCTGCTGCGCCCGAAATACTCTCTCCGTTTGATTTTCAGGGTGGGTTGGTTGGAGGATTTTTTCCATTTTAAACCCTTTAATTTTATCTATTTTTATTTTAAACTCCAAAGTTAGTCGTTTGCACTTTAAACCCGTAAACTTTACTTTGAACCTTTAGCCATAAAGCTGTTTAAAATTACCGTTAATGATGGTGAAATGCCGCAAATGCCTTCTTCTGTGAAAATCCAAATTACCAAAGTGGAAGCCCGTTACCACGCACAAAGCCCTTGAGAAAAATTTTCAAAACCCCAAAACGTGAAAGACGTAACAAAAAATTAACAAAACCAATTAAAAAATTCCGGTAAAAATACATCCAAGTCCAAAAAAATCCACTAAAAATACACCAAAGTTCAACAAAAAAAATCAACAATTAAGGTGGCACAAACATAAAATATTTCAAGTGATAAACTCCCAATCGAAAGAAAAAATGTAGCAAGCATCCAACTAATTATGTATTTTCAACTTACAAAAATATACTCTTTAAAAAAACGCACGTTGTAGATCTCAAGTCTAAAAAAATTATTTCAACGAGAAAATGTTATTGACATGGAATATAAACTCTGAAATAGTATTCTATCATTAGATTTAGCCTACACAAAATGGGGACTTAAGCATGTCTTTTCTGCAATGAAAGAAGCGTGTACAATTTTTCAATTAAGGTGAGGTTCAATGACATTTTTCTTAACGAAATCCGTCCATTGTTCTTGCATTCACAACCTTTATTCCAATGGATTCAAGGGAAATGAATATCCTTTAGATGCATGAATTAAACTGTCACTAATCTTCTCCATTATGGGGTCATAAAAACAAAATTCAACACATAAATATTCAAGGGTAAAAAAAAATTCAGAAAAAAAATATTAAAAAAAGGGTTAGAATGAGATATTATAAACAAATTTCTGAAGGAAAAAGAAAAAGAAAAAGAAAATGATAAAATGATAAAATGATACCTGTCATAGTCCATCGTCAGTTGCAGTTGCAGCGGGATGAAGATCGCGTCGTCGCAGGCTCGTCCACACAATAGGATGTATCGAATCCCTTCCTCAGCAGGGTTATAACCAGAGCGCAATCTCCTGCACCTGCCCCCTGGTGTACATATCTATTTTTTTTTTTATTTTTTTGAATTTTTTTTATAAAATGTTAATATAGATGTATTTAACATGTGTATAAATTTTTACTATTTTTGGAGTATTTTACATATTTATTTTTTATTTTTGAAAATTAGTGCCATTTTAGATAATTTAAAATTACTAAAATACCACTGATTTTCAAAAATAAAAAATAAATATTTAAAAATCTCAAAAAATGATAAAAATTGATACAAATGTTAAATACATTTGGGCTAATAAGTTTATGTGAATTTTTTTTAAAAAAATTAAAAAAATAAGTGTATGCGCCCGGGAGCAAGCAACGCTGCCTGCTTCCAGGTGCAGGAGATTGCGCTATGTTATAACCTTGCAAGGAGGGTTATGTGAGTCATTTTGAAAAAAAAAGAGCATATGAATCGTCTTATCTTACGTGTTTTATAACGGCGTCTATGGCGCGGGGTATAATAGAAAGCGCTAAAGTTTTTAAAGCTTAGGATATGTTTGATAATGAATAAAATTTTTGATAAAAAGTTTTAGGCAGTAAAAGTTGTCAAATTATGTGATATAATAGGAATAATGATGAGTAGTAAAGATGATAAAATTAAAATAGATAGGTTATTATATGGATAATTGTGTAGAAATAATTGAAAAGTATATTAGTTGTATTAGAAAGTGTGAAAAAAAGATTAAAAAATATATTAGTTGCAGGGAGTAAAAAATTTTAAATTGGAAAGTTTTAACTTAGACATTTTTTTATCAATTGTCAAACACACCTTTAAAGCACAAAAGACTAAACTTTAGGGTTTGAAATACAAATATATAAAATTAAAAGGTTTAAATTGAAAAAGAAAACTGTTGATGGATTAGCAAACAATCATGAGCCCGCAGACCGAGGCCGTGCAGCGCAGCAAACGCTACTCGGGCTTTCATTTCGATTACCGAAATAAGAATCCCAGGTGCCAACCAACGTTCCCAATCGACCGTCCATTCTCAGATTCCGAAAGAGAGGACTTACTATGGTCTCAAAACTATATTTTTCTTATGGATGATTCCATCTATTTTGGGGAAAGCATATTAACGGTACGGATTATTCGTAAAGCATGCTGATGTTTTAAAATTCTAAAACCGGCGTGTCATGCTGTGGGTCGCGTATCTTGTAGACGAGCATTAGAGAGTAGAAACCAGAATGTCGCCTTTTGTTTCCCTTGATGTTTTTTTCCAGCTGCCTTTCTTTCCCTTCTTGATGTTGTTATCAGATGGCTGCGTTTTGTCCCGTTTCACGCTGTTCTCACCCACCTCGATTTCTCTTCTGCTTGAAATACATCGAATTCATCGACAGGACATCACTTTCTCAAATCAGGAACTCAGCTGTATAATCAATCCCCCGGCGCGGAGCTGCGCTGCTGTTCGAATCGAGGGATTGAAAAGGAAGAACCCGTTTCTCGCCAGTTGAAACTAGCTCAGCAGTTGAAAATCAGCTTGAAATTATCGTCTTGGAAGTCATTAATTGAAGATTTGGCATAAGGATTTTACGGGGCAAAATCCATAGTGTATACTTTGACCCGGATTCGCTCGATTCGGTTGGTTCTGTTGGCGACCGATGTGAAAAGAGTTGGTTCGTCGTAAAGGTGCATTTCATTTGAAACTTCTCACTTCATGTGTTTATTTCGATTTTTTTTTCTTTTTTCCTCGGTTTCTGATTTTGTGGTTGCTGCAGGATTTCTTTCTGTTAGGTTCCCCTGTTTTAGTTTGAGCTAGATCAGAAGATATAACGGAGTTTTGCACCGAATTAGATTAAGTGTGGAATTTCCTGTTGTTCCTGGATTTCCGCGGTTAAAATGCTCTCTTTTTAGTTTTTTTTTTTTTTTTTTAATTTTTTTTGAGAGAACTATTACTCTCTTTTTGTTAGTATGGTAAAGAAAGACAATCTCTTTCTGTCATTTTAGCTTCGTTTTTGAAAATTTTGTGCATTAAGTAGCTTGAAGGTTCAACTGGGCCCAGCATGGAATGAGAATTCTTCCAGTAATAGATTGTTTGATTGTTCACCTGTGGGATTTTTGGTATCTCTGATGTTTGTATCTTCTCCCTTTGGCAACATTAAAACATAAAATGTTGTGTTCGCATGAGAATATATTGTCGTTTCCAGACTGAGAATGTATTGACTGGCAAGGTCTTTGTGGTTGGGTAATCAGTCTTTTGTCATCTTTATTGCAATTTCTTAGAGGAGTGTGAATAATTTGAATCTTGGTTGCATGATTGGTGCCATCATTTCAAGGGGTGTTTGGTACTTTGGTTAGAGGGAAAGGGCAGAGGAAGATATTTCCCCCCTTCTTTTTCTCCCTCCTTGTTTAATATTACTATCCTTAACAATTCAATCTTCTTTCAATAACAAAATCATATAGGAGGGAGATCTAAAACGAATTCAATATCTAGTATCTTGATCCCAACGTAGAAAAAGGAGGGGAAAAAAGAAGAGTAAAAACTGTGATAAACATAATTGCTTCTATCTGCAGGGTTCTTGTATTGACAAGGAAGGAAATTACCTATTGGCTTTGAGGAATGAGTTTTTTTTTTTTTTTTTTGCATTGATAGGTGTTTTGTAGCTTATGTTCATGACAGTGGCTTTGACACAGGTGGGATGGAGATATCATGGATAATGGCGCTGCTTGATAGAATCTCTTGGTTCAACATTTTGTCATCACGTACTTGTGTTCATGCTGATCTTGTCCAGAAATATTACAAGACGATAGATGACATCTTGAATGTCTTGAAACCTATCATCAATGAAATTGTTGACTCAAAGATAGATTTGGATGGACAGTTCAATAAGTTGCTGGAAGAGTTTAATGCAAACATCAATGAAGCTGCAAAACTTGTAGAGGGCTGGAACCAAATGACAAGCAAAGTGTATTTTGTGAGGACAACTCTCCCCTTGTTGCACACATGTCACGTGTTTTTGGCTATTGTTAGATGCTCTGTCTGCAGGCGACTTCTGAAATGTATTTGGTGCATCTTTGCCATTTATAATTAGTTCCCCATTTGTCGAAAATCTGCATATGGATAACTCATTAAGAGGATAAATGACTTTCTATATATGTATGCACGTATATTTATATCAGCATGGATCACAATATGATTCTTCCTCTCATTGGTTAATAATTTTAAGTGGGCCTGATGTCAGCAAACGGTAGATCTCATAGAATCTAGACAACTGTAAAAGTTCTCACCTAAGAGAGATGATGCCATCTCGGTGAGCAAAGGTCTCGGAAAATCTTGAGTAGTTGTTTTGTTTTGAAGGAGAAAAGGAAAGAGAGTGGCTATGTGTGAAGAGGGGAAGAGTTAAAAATGAAGAGGATGTGGGCAAGGAACAGAGAAAGGTGTAGAGAGTTCACTAGCAAGGCCTCGGGAAACAGCCATCCAAGCCTACTTTTCTCTCTTAGTTTACCTTCCTCCTTCTCCTCCTTTTCTAAACGTGTGGAAACATCCTGGAATGCAAGTTTCACCATCTATGTGCGCCCTTATTGGTAGATTTTGAGTGCTGAAAATGACATGGTGTACCAAAGACTTCCATGAGCCTTTGAACCCTTGTTTTTTTAAAAAAAAAAAAAAACCAATGGAGGGTCCAATCAAAGATGAATTAGGTTACAGAATGTTGGGACACTGTTAATAGCCAACTGTCCTAGTTAGGTTGTTCCTAAGTCATGAGATTTTGAATTCTGAATATGGTGTAATGCATTTGACAGCTGCGAATACCTAGACCAGTTTCTCATCAATGGATGGATCAGAATCTTACTTTGAGGTCCACATTTTAGGGACACGACACCATTTCGGGAAGCAAATGTGCTACTTCAGCAGGCTCTACATTTTATGGATATTTATCTACTTCATTGTTGCCCCATCTTTGCATCTTCCTCCTTTTGCTTAGTTTAGTTGGAGTGGGATTTATCTTTTTAGATCCGTTCTCTCTGCTCTTAGGTCTGATAAGGTCAGAGTTTGTTCTGCCTCTATTAGTAGAGTTCGTTAAAATGCCTCTATTATTCATGCTCCATAGTTTGTTACTTTGGTACCTGAATTACTAGTTTGATTTTCTTCACAGGTTCTGGAAATTGAAACATTGATAGCAAAGATTCAGACATCTGGGTTAGAGATTTGTAAGCAAGCAAAATGTTTGCTTCGATCCCCGTCGGAAGTGTCAGATGCAACTTCTGATCAGGTTCTCTCTCTCTCTCTCTCTCTCCCCGCATGTGCGCACTTGTGTCTACGTGTGCATGTGTGCATGCATGTGTTTTCTCATAGAAATCATGCATCTTTATATCTCAATTAAGTAAATTTCTTTCTTTCTTCTGACTCCGGGCATAATCTATTGTTTTTCCTCAAATCAAATCAGTATTGTCTAGAGAAAATTCAAAATGTCGGGCCTGAACAAATATCTGGTGCCATCAAAGAAACTATGAAGAATCTGCAACAGAACACTATGCCTAATTCAGAGATCCTGGCAAAGATTGCAGACTCATTGAGTTTGAAAACAAACCAGGAATTGCTGCTGGAGGCTGTGGCTCTTGAGAAGTTGAAAGCAAAGATAGACCATGATAATAATGTGATAGGGAAGAGCATTGATCAGATGATTGTCCTGGTCACCCACATGCATGACGGCCTCTTGAAAGTAAAACAATCTCTGACAGTTAATGGGATGCCAATTCCCGCAGATTTCTGTTGTCCACTTTCCCTCGAACTGATGTCAGACCCAGTAATTGTGGCATCTGGACAGACATATGAACGAGCTTTCATCAGGAAATGGCTTGATCAGGGCCTGACAGTTTGTCCCAAGACTTGGCAAACTCTTTCTCACACTAATCTTATCCCAAATTATACAGTCAAGGCACTTATTGCAAACTGGTGTGAGTCAAATGATATCAAGCTTCCTGATCCTGTGAAGTTGGTGAGTCTGAACCAGCCCACAATTCCCCTTTTCCATGCAGACTCTAGTGTTGGAGATCCTCATATCGTCCCTCACGTGGATCATTCATCTAGAACGAATGGCCCTAGATCATCTGAATCTGCAAGGTCCAATGGGATACATCAAAGTGAGGAGCCATTACACATAAATTCATTGAAGGAAGGTGTGAGGGTTAATGGATTAACTTCGGGCTCAGCTTTAGATGCAGGAAATGTGTCAGAGGTCGATATCGATAGGGTCTCATTGTCAAGTTCTGAAGAGATGGCAGTGAACTCGGATGATAGAAAGGTGGGTCAAAATGGCCTAGCATGTATATCATCACGGAAGGATTCTGAAGCAAGCTTGGTTGATGAACAGTTATCTGGCCATAGCCGAAGCGCCTCAGTTTCCAGCATAGATGCCAATGATGCTTCACACCTTTCTGTCAGTGATGCTTCTGGTGAGCTGACTTCAGGAGCCACCACCCCACCAATCTTGCAAAGGGAAGTTGAATTTCCATCAAGGTTGACAGAAACTCGCTCTCGAAGTCAAATTTGGCGCAGGACACCTGAACGGTTGGTTGCCAGGATTGTTTCTTCTCCTGCTTTGGACACAAGAACTGATCTGTCTGGTGTAGAGGCCCAAGTTCGGAAGTTAGTTGAAGATCTTCAAAGCAGTTCAGTGGAGGTGCAAAGTAGTGCTGCTGCTGAACTGCGCCTTCTGGCCAAGCATAACATGGAGAATCGGATTGTGATTGCTCACTGTGGAGCAATCAGCCATCTGGTTAATTTGTTGCTCTCTATGGATTTGAAGACACAAGAGAATGCTGTTACAGCTTTGTTGAACTTATCAATCAGTGACAACAATAAGTCTGCAATTGCAAATGCAGGAGCCATTGACCCACTCATCCATGTCCTTGAGACAGGAAGCCCTGAAGCAAAAGAGAACTCAGCTGCTACCCTATTCAGTCTGTCAGTCCTTGAGGAGAACAAGGTTCGGATTGGTCGATCTGGTGCAATCAAGCCTCTTGTGGAGTTGTTAGGCCATGGGACTCCACGAGGTAAGAAGGATGCAGCGACAGCTTTGTTCAACTTGTCAATATTACATGAGAATAAAGCACGAATCGTGTGTGCTGGGGCTGTGAAGTACCTTGTTGAGCTGATGGACCCTGCAGCAGGAATGGTTGATAAAGCAGTTGCAGTCTTGTCGAACCTTTCAACTATACATGAGGGGCGGGTAGAAATCGGCCAAGAAGGAGGGATATCAGTTCTTGTGGAGGTTGTTGAATTGGGGTCAGCAAGAGGGAAGGAGAATGCCGCAGCTGCTCTATTACAACTTTGTACCAACAGCAATAAATTCTGCAGTCTGGTCCTTCAAGAAGGTGTTGTTCCACCATTGGTGGCATTATCACAGTCAGGAACTCCACGAGCCAAAGAGAAGGTATACTTACTAGATTTTATCTTCTTACATGTTGATTTGCATGCTATTTCAGGAAGGGTTGGACACATGCCCTTTCACATGCTGAGCCTGTCTTCCTAAGCAATCTATTCACTGTGAACGAGCATGCAACAATACAAAATTTTAAGTATCCTGACCCTTGGGTTTGTGTCTCAAAAGGTGTAATGGGATGTGCAGTGTGATATATAGTACTGCGGAAACAATAAAATAGCTTGATAGATAAGATATAGTAGATGATAACCAAAAAAAAAAAAAAAAACTAGCGTCTTGATAATATGAAAGATTAGAAGTAATTGTGTGATAAATTAAGCTTTTTTAAAGAATAAGTGGAAAATGTTGGGAAAGATAGAGGTAATTATGAAAAAAAAACAGATGCGACATGCATCAATTTCTTGTTTGGATAGAGGTAATAGGGACTGCAGTGCAATTGCTTGCAGGGATAATGGTATTTTCAGTCATGCTACAGACCTGACTACACCAGTTGTATAATGGTATTGAGGAAAATAACCAAGATTGAACGGCTCCAATATTTGGTATCCTAAAGATTGGCTGATCTATGCAGGTTCCTTGGATGAATAGATTGGTCATCTTTAATGGTTGGTATGGTACTTGGTAGAGAGGGAAGTGAAGAGGTGGAGATAAGAATGTTTTTGAAAAGCATGAGGTTGATATTAGATAATAAGGGTAAAGTGGGAATAACAAAGGTATCTATGTGAGAAAATGATTGATTATCGGGGTAAAAATGGAAAACGTTGGTTAGTTGGATAATTAAGATATCAAATTAATTTTGATAAGCGTGTGAAGGAGAAGTGGGGAGAAACTTTCCCTACTTTACTTTTTACCAAACAGACCCTCATTATTGGGATTTCTTTGTTTGTCCATTCTTTTTATGCAGAGAAGGCTTGTTGGGTGCTTCTTCCTTTGAATAAGAATATAGCTTTTTTTTTTTGAGAAGCCTTTAACAAGATGAATATAGCTGTTTATTAAAAATGTCTATCCTTTGAGAAGCCTTGTTTTTTCACAAAAAATTAAGAATATTTGTGAAGTCTGTTTACTCTGTTCACCGTTGCCGCCACAATATTGTCGAGATCTCGTGACAAGATGTATGGCATTCCTTGGGTGTATCATATCTTTTAGGTGTTGCAGAACCTGCCTTGCTTTGGGATGGTTGTGCGCATCCATTGTTGATTACAGGCGTGATGCAACTGTATAAGTACACATGCTCAAACTTGGCGTACTGTCACATGCAATTACTTCCTCAGCTCAATGATTTTTTTTAAAAAAATTTCTTTTTATGATATCACTCATATTTTGCTACAATTCAAGCCTAATTCACCTTGCAATTATTATGTTACATATTTTCTCTAGCAATAACTGCCAGTAATATACATAAGCAGGGGAGGAGAGTAACACTCCTTAAATGGAGATGCAATACTCCCAGCGGGATTGAAACCCTGACCTCCTAGACATAACACAAGACTTTTACCAACTGGCCTATGACCGTGTTGGCTCCTCAGCTCAATGATTAGTTGTGTATGACACAAACATACAGGGATCTGGATGTTAACATGTTTAGAGTTGCGAAGCTTTGTACTGTTTCCTGCTGAATTATTTAGTTGCTCAATCCCTTGAGCTTATGTGGGCTGTGGAAAAACATGGAAGGAGAAAAACTTGACTCCAGATTCTCTCCTTGTTTGCAGGCTCAATCTCTTCTTACCTTTTTTAGAAGCCAGAGGCATGCGAATGCTGGAAGATCTTGATATTCTCTCATGTTTCTTTAACAGCTTCCAATTCCACAGTGGAATCCAATTTTATGTGCCTTTTAAGGTGAGTGAAGGTGTGAAATATTGCAGCTGCCAGTAATAACACTGAAATGGTTTCTGGTAAATGCCTGTAAAAAGGAATGCTATCATTCAGGTCTGTTCATTCTTTGCTATACACCATGATGTTGTCTATTCACTTCAGGGCACCACTAATACCCGATGTTGGGCATTCTTTGTATCTAAAATCTAAATTACACAATTGGGCCTTTTCTTCTGCACTGTGCCCTTCTATCCGACATCTGGTAGGAGGATGGCTTGTAGATTTCAAGTCTGCAATGTTCTGCAGGTGTTGAGGTTTATCTGTTGCAAACATCATTCTACTTTGTTTTCATCCTCATGAATTCTAGGAAAGTTCCATTAGGAGGAAATGAGTTGAATGTGGGGACTCTTGTAGTGAAATAGAAGGTCAAAACATCAGATGACAGAATCAGTAGTCTTGTTGAATTGTTCGTAATGGAAGGTGGTTTTGCCGTCAGTTGCGAATTACTGAATTGACTAGGCTGAGGACTTAAACAACGGGTGTAATTTGTATTATTGACATTCCTGTGTGACGTTGTTAAGATATATCTATTGCTGTAGACTTTTTGTAGCAATCTGTGTTTTTTAGAACTTCTGTGTTGCCATTGATGCCATGTCCTGGAGATTGCTTCTCGAAAATTCAGCTGCACCCGGTAATTAATTACCTTTGCCAGAGCTATAGCTAATGTCATTGCTGGCTGCACCAAGTGATTACCTTTTCCTGAACATTACATGATGTGCTAACATCAAGTTATTCATCTATGCCATTCTGTGCCGGCCTGTATTTCGTAATCACATCTTAATGCGCGAGACGAGGCCTATATTTCGTAAGCCCATCTTAATGCACGACGTCTCTCTCTCTCTCTTCTCTCATGATCCGGAGCTAGCTTTGCCCTCGCTATCCAAGTACTGCATCTCTACAAGTGCTCCTCCACAGGTCTGCATGTCTACTGCTCTCTCTCTCTCTCTCTCTCTCTCTCATTGATATGATCCGGAGCTAGCTTTACCCTCGGTATCCAAGTAATGCATCTCCACACGTCTCCCCCTCAAGTAAAGCCTTTAATTTTAATTTACTGTATCAAAGCGGTTGGTCCATTCAAGTTATAGGGAGCGTTTGTCCATCGCTGATAGCGTTAGTTGTAATTAGTTGAAAAAAATAAAAAGATTATTTGAGCATGATTAAGCTGGAAGAGATATAAAAAGGTCAAATAATAGTGTAAAGATGAAATAATTAAAAAAAAAAAGCGGTTAGTCCATTCAAGTGAAAAGCGGACTTAATCGAAAAGAAACAGATATGATGCAATTATAATGTAATCATTATTTAAACGCAAATCGTAGTGGTTTTTTTTTTTTTTTTTTTTACAGCTGTTCATTGTAGGGGTGGGAATCGGGTCGGGTCGGGACGGGTCAGGGTTTGCCTAACCTTAATCTTACTTTTTAAAAATCTTGGTTGACCCTTATTTTATACCGGGTTGGGACAAGGTTGGTTTGACCCTTACTTTTTTCTATCAGGGCTAAGGACAAAATTCGAGTCGGTGTCGGACCAGTTTCGGGATAGCGGGTCGAGTTAAAAATACGAGTCAAATAAGATAATTTTCAAATTTTATATATCTATCAAACATAAGTATACATCTATACTAAATTTA
>JAXCLR010000081.1:6740404-6751804 GCA_035584095.1 Annona squamosa
TAATAATAACATTTCAATATAGTCTTATAATTTTTAATAAATTTATATATGCGGGGCGGGTCGGACTCTTTGGGTCAGGACATGGTCGACCCACCTCAACCCTATTTTTGAATCCGGGTCAAAATTTCTGACCCATCCTTATACCGGGTAAAAAAAGTATTGGTTTTACCTGGCCAAAAACGGGTCGGGTCAATACCGAGTCACGAGTCAACCCGCCCCAATTCCCACCCTTAGTTCATTGGCTAATAAATTGTAACCTCGGGTATTTCTGGGTAGTGTGTGCTTACTACTTCACGCTTTCCATTTCAGGGCACTCTACTTTCCAACTAAATAAAATATTAATTAAACTCCTCAATTTTCTGGGCAAAATTTCTTTCATGGCTGTAACTTGTTCATAATTCCTGATATTATATATCTACTATATTTCATAAATTTCCCTTGCATTAATAACATTTTACCATAAATTCTTTTTACCTTCATGCCATCAACGCAACTATTATCTATCCTATTGAAAAAATGATTTTATCCCATTTAAAATTTTTAATTGAGCTAATTTAAATATAATATGATTCTTTTCCAAAAAAATTATAATATGATTCAATTGATGATAGTAAACCATCAATATGCTGCATTAAATGATTTAAAAGGTATATTAAGTTTAAATAATTTTAATTAGAAAAATTTTCAAGAGGTGAAACGTCAGTTCATTAAGATAGATAACGGTTACGTAAACAATATGAGTATAATAGAAATTTAGGATAAAATGTTATAGGTATAAGAAAAATTTGTAAAATGTTATGTGTATATTAGAAATTATGTGCAAATATTGTGGAAATAAAATGAATTCTTCCTTTTGTATCTAAAATATATTTTTTCAATCATTACCACACAATGTGTATAGACCATATCATCACAGGAGTTGCATTATATACATTATGATTTTATGCTAAAATACATCATTCATTTATTTTGCAATCAGTAATATTTTTAATTGTTTCTTCATAAACATGTTTTATTGAATTATTTAATTCATATATTAAGTTTTATCATTTTACAATAATTTTGCATATTTATTTTTAATTTTTTAAAAATAAGTTTTTAAGGGTTGAGAAATGACTTAAATGCCATTTAAATCGATGATTTATAAACTTAAAAATAAATGCCACTTAAATTGATGATTTATAAAATTAAAAATAAATATGCGAAATTATTGTAAAATGATAAAACTTGTTATATGAATTAAATATACTTACAAAAATAAATTTACGAGGAAAATTAAAAAATATTGTTAATTGTAACAATAAATGAATAATGTATTTTAGCTTAAAATACTTCATGATGTATATGATCAAATTCCATTATAAGTGCAAATAGACTGTAGTACAATTTATAATTATAATGCAGTCGATTGCAAAATGGAGGTCACTTGATTATGGAATTAACATTTGCCACACTCATTTTATTTAAAATTATTCATTTTAATATTATATGGATTTTCATCTAAATTAAACATATGTATGGGCCACATCTTAAAATGATGTAAAATCAATATAATAAAATAGTTTAGCATAAATATCAACTTTAAAATTATTTTTTAATATCTAAACCGTCTAAAATTGATTTTTACATAGATAAAAATGATTACAAGATGTATTATTGTGGGTGTGTTTGGAAAATAATAAAATTTTTGAATTGGTGTAAAATTTTTTAATTGGAAGAAGTGATGTCATATAATAGAGGTAATGATGAAAAATAAAAAAAATAAAGTTAAAATAAATATATTAGTTGGGTGTAAATGATTTAAAAATAAGATCGTTATATGAGAATATGTAAAATAAAATAAAATTAGATGAATAGTTTTAGTTGTTGTCAAACACACTTTATATTTTAATACGTGTGAAACTTATTTTGCATTCGACTACATGATAATGATGGTCCAATGCATATACATACGAAGGGTATCTTGTAAGGAAAGCACACGACCGTCAAGACATGAATATTTTCCCTTTTTTTACCTCATAAATGAGGTAGCCAGTAAATGAATGGAAGCCTTAATAAATCTGGTTCTTATGACATATGGTAATAAATAAATAGATAGATCGGTTTCATCTTAATCCACGCTTTTGATCTCTAAGGAGTTGGTTCAATTAACATACGCTTCGTAGAGATCATATCGGGCTCACGCGTGCGGTTCGCATGTGAACGCACTACGCTGTCCCGAATCCGGCCGTTAGTCTGTGTCGCGCTTGCACACGTGGCTTTCCAGTTCAAATTTCAAACCCAGGAAAGGGCCACATGCAGCGGGTGTGGACGAAATGTTTATCAGACAGCTATATTCTTCTCGCACGTGTTTGTCATCTCGTCCTTTACAAAGATAATTAATAATCTTATTACTACAATGGAGAAAAATTTTGGTCGATAAATAGGACAAGTTTGACATCGGTGAAAATCCGATTTTCCGATTAAAAGCATAGGGTATCCCTAATGAAAGAGAGATTATCCCTATTTTCACATTTCCGTAACATGAGTTCCCGCTTTTCACTATTTTGTACGGTTGAGATTAGATGTTTATTTATCATGGTTCTACAAAAGTATGCATGTATTGTAGCTTTCATTACAAACGGCTGTAGGTGGACATTTCTGTTCGTAGCGAAAGCAAGAGCTCCGCGAGGTCGGATTTTGCTGGCAGAGGAAAAGGAAACAAAAAAGGAACATTGCGTACTCGTCGCGAGCGCATTCCCTCGAAACAAGAGCTCTCCAGTTCAAAAATTCAAATTCGTAAAAGACCCACTGCAAGCAGCGCGTTGTCATTCCCTGTTCGTGTGTTTTCTCTTTTTTTTTTTCTTCCCGAAATTTCTGCTTTTTTTCCGAGCTTAAAAGCTGGGATTTGGTCACCATTTTGGCTGTTCGCGAAAGACCCTCATCCTTTTTTCCCTGTCTATTGGATGGGGATATCTCTTTCTCCAACTTCTTGTGTTTTGCTTAGCCTTGACTGTGCTTCCTGCTGTTTATTTCATTAATTTTGAGCTGTGCAAGGACATGGCGCTTTGAAGGGGGGAAGGACAGACTTTTAATGCACGTTCATCCTTTTTGAAATGTGCCCAGTTCATCCAAGTTAAATAGAAGCAAGCTGCAGGAACAGGTATGCTGCTGCGTACAGTTTTCACTTCCTTTTTTTTGTTTTTTTTGCTTGTCCCAGTTCATTAACATGGCTTTAGTGAATGGAAATCGTGGATTCATCCATATTTTGACAAAGTTAGAACTGACCAGAAGAACATTCCTGATTAGACAAGAATTGTTTTGGCCCCCTCCATTTCAAGCTCATTTTAGTGTTCTCGAATGGTGAACATCCATCTATTGCACCATTGTTGCTTGTGCAGCAGGATACAATGATATTTACAAATATATCAATATGAGTTGAAGATTAAAAATTCCAAAAAAATGATTGATGTAGATTTTGAATGATCAAAACTTCATCTTTATCCAGAACCAATTAGTTTCCATGTCCAACATCAATCAAAGACTTTTGAATCCTTCGTATTAAAATGACTAGTTACATAGGTTGGAATTGCCGAATCTGGAGGTGTTTTAGTTATTAAAATGTTGATTATATTGAGGCCAGCATTTTTATGTTTAATGATGATCACTAATGAAGCATCTTATGTAGTACTATAATATTTCATAGGGAACTGTGAGGATGTTTGCTTGATCTCATTCCTTGAGTATTACATTCCAGAGATCCCTGCATCTTGTTTCCTCATTATTGCCTTCCTTGCATGTTATTGCAGCCTAAATTTCGTTCAAAAATGAGAGAAGATATGGCTTTGGAAAGCCGACACAAGTGTAAGTTCTCTGACCAAAATGTGAGCACACGGGCTAGTGGGAAAAATGCCAATTTAGTAAAGACGAAATCTGTTTGGGGATCTCATCTTGTTAAAGGGTTCTCCACAGAAAAGAAAAACAAACCACAGGCTACAATCCCAAGCAAGAAGCTGCCTCTTTCTAGCTCAGAGACTTTCAATCAGAAGAATGCATCTGTGCCACAGCAAGCACGCGTCAGGCGGTCCATAATCGGTGACTTTACTTGTTCAGCAAACTCGGCCCAAGTTCATCCCCATGCCTTCGATAGCAATAGACTGAAATTGCCTGGAACACGAGATTTGTTTCTTGAATTGGACCACTTGAGGAGCTTGCTTCGGGAGTATAAGGAAAGAGATTTGAAATTGCAGGTGGAATTGCAAGAGTGTAAGGCGAACCCAAGAATCTCTGAACTTGAGAAGGAGATTGAATTGAAGAGAAGCGAAAATGAAGAACTAATCCGAAGAGTTGGTTTTCTGGAAGATGAAAAAACAAGCCTTTCTGAGAGATTGGCTTCTTTATCATCCATTATAAAGGGCCAAGGAGAAGCATCAAGGAAGGAAGAGAGTGCTAATCCAAATTCGGATCAAAGTGATGAGAAATCTCTGAGGAAGCTTGAGGTGGAAGTTCTTGAATTGCGTCGTGTGAACAAGGAGTTACAGCTTCAAAAGAGAAACTTAGCCTGCCGGGTTTCCACTGCTGAATCCCAGCTAGCCTCATTGGCAAAGGAGACTCAGGTATTTACCCGATTCATACCTACCTTGTTAAATTCATCTAATTTGATTTCCCGTTTGACCCAAGAAATAATGTTGAATTTTGAATTTTCTTTTGGATTTATTCGTTTCAATCTCAATGCATGAAGAGTGATATAGTTGCAAAAGTTGAAGCTGAGGCATCAGTTCTTAGACACACAAATGAAAATCTCTGCAAGCAAGTCGAGGGTCTACAGATGAGCCGACTAAATGAGGTTGAGGAGCTTGTGTACCTGAGGTGGGTCAATTCATGCCTACGCAGTGAACTGCGTAGTTTATCTCAACCCTCAGTAGATGACTCTGAGGAGGCCACAAGCCCCAAGTCCCAAATCTCTGGTGGTCTACACTGTCTCGAGAATTTGAATGTTGCCCCACATTCGGAAAGAGACGATATTAGACAGATATTATCAGAATCTGATGGTTTATGCCCTGCAGAGAAAGTAGGTCTTATGAAGAAGTTACAGAAATGGTCCAAGGCTGATGAAGATTGCCAAATTTCAGCAGGAAAGAATATTTTACATAATGACTGGTGGCATAACCAAGAAGGAAAGAGTCCCAGACGTCGGCATTCAGTAAGCGGAACAAAGGACAGCATGGAAGACTTGTTACCAAACCCAAGAAGACAATCTGATGGTTTTACTAGAAAAGAAATGGAAAATGATTCATTTGGCAGCACAAATGGTCCTACACTTAGTGGTTCAAACCTTCAGGTTTCTCAAAAATTTGACTTGGGTACCGGCCAGAGTCCAAGATTCTTTGTTGGTAGGCATGAAACTAACAAGATCATGGCTTTGGATGTTGAAAAGCGCGCACTAAGAATTCCTAATCCTCCTCCAAAACCATCAGGTTCAACTTTTGATGCACCCAGGAAAGATGGAGCTCATCTGGTTCCGCCGCCGCCGCCACCTCCTCCCCCACCACCTCCTCCCAAGTTTCCAGGAAGGAACTCGAGTGTAATGCAACGAGCCCCTCAGGTTGTTGAGTTTTATCATTCTTTGATGAAGAGAGAATCAAGAAAAGACTCTTCTGGAGGAGTATGTGATGCGGCTGATGTTGCAAATGTCCGGAGCAGCATGATTGGGGAGATCGAGAATCGGTCTTCTTATTTGCTTGCTGTAAGCTGTCCTGTTATAACTATTTCCATTAAATGCAAGCATGTTAGACGCATTTGATGACTCTGCTGGATTTGAAGTATTTATTTTCTCATCTGGATTTTCCCATGCCTGCTTGTCTACGCCCCAATTATAACCGTTTACGCCAAATGTAATAATTGCAGATAAAAGCAGATGTTGAGACTCAAGGTGAATTTGTGAAGTCATTGATAAGAGAGGTGAATGGAGCGGTGTATGATGACATTGAAGATGTTATCAAGTTTGTGAAATGGCTGGACGATGAACTTTGTTTTCTTGTGAGTCGATTTCTGTTCTTAGTATTAATTTATGCATAATTAGGCTATTCTATTCATGAGTAATCTGTCCGCTAAAATTCATAACTTTTGTGTTTGGAACTTGAAGGTGGATGAGAGGGCAGTTTTGAAGCACTTTGACTGGCCAGAGAAGAAAGCTGATACTCTACGAGAAGCTGCATTTGGATATCGTGATCTAAAGAAGTTGGAAGCTGAAGTATCACATTATAAAGATGACCCACGGCTGCCTTGTGACATTGCATTGAAAAAGATGGTGGCTTTGTCTGAGAAGTAAGAATCTGAATGTCATTTGAATGTTGTTTCCAACTGAGGAGTTCATTTTGTTTGCTATTAATGATTCCTTCTTCCTTGCTAGATTGCTGATTGTATTTTCTCTTGGTGTCTTTCCCCAAGTTCTATGTCACCATTTTACATAATACGTATGGTTTATGATTGCAATATTTTAGGATGGAACGAACTGTTTATAATATTCTCCGAACAAGAGACGGTCTGATGCGCAACTGCAAAGCGTTTCGAATTCCAACAGACTGGATACTTGATGCTGGAATTATCAGCAAGGTATGAATGTTTCATGACATGATACTTGACAGGGATCCGCCGCCCTGTTATAAATTTGTAAATGGATATTGTCCAAACCTATGATTAGATCAAAGGTATTCCAGGTCCACGCAACTGAAGTGACCATTCAAATCCTATAAATTGTTTCTATTCCACAAGTAAAACCATCACTACGTATAATGCATGAGAGACCATGTTTGAGTGGTTGCAAACATGCAATGGGTGTTAGCTGCTAATGGATTGCATTGTGGATCCTTATAGCTCCTTGGAAAATGTTCCACGGTGAGGATCAATATAGACGAACTGCAGGTTGGATGACCCAACCGTATCTCTTACATAGGCACAAAGAATTTGCAGATGCATTTTACATAACACAGATCTTTTAGCAAAGTTATTCACTCTGAGTAAATGAAAACTTGGAGAACAAATTGATTGCAGATTAAGTTTGCGTCAGTCAAGCTGGCGAAGAAATACATGAAGAGGGTTGCTATGGAACTTCAATCAATGGGTACATCGGACAAAGACCCTACATTGGAATATATGCTACTGCAAGGTGTTAGATTTGCCTTCAGAATACATCAGGTATAGCAAACAGCTCACGAAGTATTGATCCAGTCTTAAATTTCTGCAACCTGTCGCTACTTTAAGTCATCAATGCTGGCTGCAAAGCAAATGGTGCTGACCAGGTGGATTAATTTGCTTCGTACCGATAAGGACTGCTTTCTTATCTGGCAGCACCCGTATGAATATCAGAGCCAGGACTGCAGGCATCTGATAAATGGGCCATCACTTGTTTGGGATGGACTTTGTGGTCCACCTGATGATATTTGGTTGTAACGTATCATCCAACCCTGCAAAAGAAGCACCCACAGCCACAGGTTTCCATTTTGTGTCTTTCAAGCAGGTTACTGAAGTTCATAAATCTGAACGCAGTTTGCAGGAGGATTCGACGCAGAGACAATGCATGCATTTGAGGAGCTCCGGAATCTTGCCCACAACCGGTACAAGAAATAGATGAAAAAGAAACGTTTACAGGCTTACCATCTCAGTAAGCATCATATGGAGATACTGAAAGCAGTTTTGAGAGTAACCAAAGGTTCTGCTTTTGTATATAAAACATATTTTTCTATTGCTGTTTGCTTGGCATTTCGTTTTCGTTTTTTGATTCCACATGCCGCCACATCGGCAGGTATTGTGTCAATTCAACATGGAAGCCGTCCATCACACTTTGTAGGGACTGAAAAATGTATAATGCACATTGTGGGACCCTTTTGGATGGGTGGAATTTCTGACTATAGTGGGTGTGACAAAATATTCACTACGTGGTAATATAATTAGATGGGGGATTTTAGTGCAGCTTTTTATAGCACATGGATGATGGATGTATGGAAAACGTAAGCAAACCCCTAATAGCGTGTGAATCCTTTATCTTTCTCATGAGTATGGCCAAGTTAATTACCATGCGATCTGAACGTCTGCATCTGAGAAAGACAGGAATGAATGCTTTTGTTAGGCGCAGTAAAACTCACTAAGTTCTCCTCTGGATTCTGGTCTTTGGGCCATGGCTGGTTGGTCAGGGTGTCTGATAATTGGCAATGAATAAATGAATAATATATTCTGTGAGCATTTTATAATAATTTGGTGGGTAATTATTTGAGTTTAATGTGAAATTTACTTTAAAATATGTATTTGCAATAATTGGGTATTAGATATTAATATCAAGTTATTTATGAAATTTTGTGATCTTTTGGTCTGGAAATTACGTTTTTTATTTGTTGCTATTAAATAAGATTTTGTTTGATATGAATTATTGCAATAATTGGGTTTTAAATAATTTTAATACGTTGATAACTTGTTTTGATCAATTAATAATTTAAAATAGTTATTTTATGTAGGAAAATAAATTTCAGCAAGTGGGGCCCACCACGAGATAAGGTTCAAACTGCGTAGATCAATCAATTCCAGCCGTCCACACCCATCTGATCACGTGATCATCGGCTAGAAAATCCTAGGCGTCCAATTAAGCAGATCACGTCTATGCAGCACCCTTCTTAGGATCCCAACCATCCAACGTTTCCATCAACAAATCAGCAGCTGCCCATTAAGCATTGATCGTCCAAATAATCCATGCAGCAGATGCGCATCTCCAGCCGTTATCAACATCATCCAATGATGAATGGACAGCAAGCAGCATTAATTCAACGTCCAGAAATTTATCCAAACCGTCCGCCTGTCCAGATTTTCTTTCAAAGCTGTCCACCCAATCGTCCCATAACTGTCGTCCATCATCCATAAAATCTGGACCGTCCAAAATTCACACGTCAGATTGCGTTCAGCAAAAGTAATTAGCACCGTCAATTTCCAGCAGCTCAATTCCACCGCCCAATCAAGATCCTGCCTCCAGCTGAATTGCGTAAGATTATGCAACGCAACTCAGATAGCGTTTGATAGAAACGAGGCCCACTCAACGCAATTGAGCACAAAGATGGACAACCACTAGCAAAGGATTTCTATAAATAGTTATTCATCCGACGGGAGATTACACAACAAAAATTAGAGGACACAACAGAAATTAGAGGAGAGAATTTAGAGAGGAGAAGGCAAGAGGTAGAGAGGAGGCTAAGAGCACGAGACTAGAGGAGCAGTGAGTTGCGTGGAACGGCCAAAACAATATCGGAACTTCTAATATAGTTTTGGCCGATACAACTTCCATTTTGGCAATGATTTATGATATATTGGGAGATGAAACTGAGAAATAGAAATCTAATATACAAAAATCAAGATATTAAACTTGAAAATCTAAGACCATGAGAATATACACGATGACCTTGAGAAATTCACAAATGGTGACAGAACTTAATAAATTCTAATTGACTTAATCTCTTGAGAATAGGTAATTAAGAATAGATTAGGGTCATGCCTTGTAAGTTTCGAGAGAAGGTACAAGGATAAATTAAAGTTTGTTTTCTTTAACAAACATTATCCAAATTAAATAATCATACAATTACTTATTACAAAAAAAAAACATGTGAAACCCTAGATCCTAAGCACTTGCATTCCTGCTTTCAAATTTTCTATCTAGTTCTAAATTTTATTTTCTTTTTCACTTTTCCATTTTTCTATTTCAATTTATTTACTTGATATTTGATAAGAAAGCATTTAAAATAAAGTTATCCCAAATTCTCTATAGATCGATAATTATATGCTACAATCTATGACCCACGCACTTATAGTAAAATTACGAACAGTGTCTCTACTTGGACCATCCAAATTCTCTGGTTTTGGCCCCCACGCTACCTCCATTGTAGAACAATCACATCACCATCACTATGCGAGTGTCTCCTTTTGAATTAATTGGGGGCATTTGATCATGTAATTTCTAGGTCATCCTCATCGAAGAATGCAGTTTATGATTACATACCCATGGATTCCCTCCAACAACTAAACAAGTTTAATGCTTCCACAATATTTTAATTTACAATCGAGATAATTTTCCATCTATGATTAAAATAATAAAAAACCTTGCTAGTAAGAGTTTTTATCTTACTACCGATCCCATGTCCAGATAAAAAGTGAGAGTTGGTAACCGATGTTATAAAAATTACCACATTGTCTCTAATGAATTCTAAAAATATACTAAAAGTCATTAATACTATGGCATTTCCTGTAAGAGACATGATGCAATGAAGCCCGACTGTAGTAAAAAATGAGTAGGGGTTACTAGGGCGTTTCCCCGTAAGCAGCGCAACCACAACAACATCCGATTGTGGTGAGAAGTAGGTAAAGATTCTCACAACTTTGTGGATGTAGTTGAGGAAAGAAGGTAATGTTAAAACATAAGGTCCGTTTTGCCTCATGGAATGTTGGGACTTTCTAAGAAAAAATATAGAAGTAGTAGATGTTATAAGAATGAGAACAATCACTATAACATGTCTTCAAAAGACTAAGTGGAAAAGGAGAGAAGGCTAAAGAAGTAAATAGATTCAAATTATAATATATAAAAAAGGATGGTAATAGAAACAGTGCAGAGATAATAGTAGAAAATAAATTCATAAATAAAATTGTAGACGTCAATAGAGTAAATGATAAAATTATTTAAATAAAACTTATATTACATGTAGAGGTCATAAATGTAATTAGTGCTTATGCACTACAGGTAGGATTAGATAATAGAATCAAAAAATAATTTTGGGTTAACTTATATAGCATAATGCAAATGGTACCTAACTAAGAAAAGGATGTGATGGGTGGAGATTTAAATGGACATGCAGGAAATGAGAATATAATGTTGGTTCCGAGTTGATGGCTAAACCCAAGAGGGGAGGGGTGAATTGGGTTCTTTAAAAATCTTTGGTAAATCAAAATTCTTTACCCCTTGCAAAATTAATCCCCTTTGAAAGCAAATGGAGAGCAATTTAAAATAAAGCAGTAAAAGGAAACAGAACGCAAGATTTATAGTGGTTCGGGCAAACCTTCCTTACTCCACTCTTCCAAGCTCACACTCCGTTGTGACTTGGGTTCCACTATGTATTCTTTGAATACACTTAGAGTCACCGCTCTCTTCTAGATTTAAAGCTCTAGGGGGCATATACAACTAGAGCCCCTTGCTCTCTTCTAGATTCTGGCTCTAGGGGCATAAACAAATCAATGCACAAGTAGCTGATGAGTCTCACTCCAATCACACCCTACTTTGCATATACTTGATCTTAGCTACTCAAGCTAAATCAAATTTAATACAACAAGGCAATGAAAATAAGCAAAAACTACACTTTACAGATTTGTGTAGGCAGATTGAGCTCGAGGAAG
>JAXCLR010000081.1:6751904-6778096 GCA_035584095.1 Annona squamosa
ATAGCAAACTCATTAGTCCTTAAAATATTCTCAAGTTAGTCTTTGTTAATCATCAAAACCCAATATTTGATTAATTTATTTTGTTTTGAAGCATTGTTTCCAACATATAAGATATGAAAGAATTCATGGAAGTTTCGGCTTTAGAATAAGGAATAAAATGAAGAATGTTATTTTAGATTTTGCTATAGCATATGACTTGGTCATTGCAAATATTTCAAAAATGAAATAAACACTTGATAACCTTCAAGAGTGGGACCAATTCCAGCTAAATAGATTTTTTTCCTTATAAGAAAATTGGATATATCCCTTTGTATAAATTGTAAGGTTATTCCAAATAAGAGTTTAGCTATATAACATACATTACTAGTGATGGATATACATGCATAAAAAGAGTCAACAAAAATTAAAAGCAATATAAATTCAAAAATTAAATAGTGTAATTTAAAGAAAAACAACATAAAACCTTTTAATAAAAACCTAGACAAAGTATTGTAGGGATATATAAAAATCGTAAATTCTTACATAGAAAAACTTGATGGTGGAACAAGGATGTTCAAAAAACTATAAATGATAAACAAAAAAAGGTTTAAAAATGACAAAGTAACAAAAATAATACAGACATACAACAATACAAGCTATCGAAAAAGTCACTAAAAAGATTATTAATAACACTAAACACAAAGTTTATGACAATTAATATGACAAATTAAGAACTAAACAAGGTAAAAATGATATATTTAAGTTAGCTAAATCAAGAAAAAATAGAGGCAAAGATTTAGCACATGTTAGATGTATTAAAAGTGAAAACCAAAGAGTTCTAAGCACAGACGATGAAATTAAAAAGATATGAAAAAACTTATTTTTATAGTCCACTAAATGATACCCCACTAGAACATTTAATATTAGATGTTAGTTTAAATAAAAAAAGAAAATATGAATATTAGTTATTTCCAAAAATTCGAATATCCAAAGTAAAAAAAAAGCTCTAAAACGATGAAAAAAAAAATCTTAGGCCTATAAAATATACTAATTGACGCATGGAAGTACATAGGAGATATAGGTGTAACATGGTTAACCAATTTATTTAATAAGATTGTAAAAACAAAGTTAATGCCAAATAAAAGGGGGAAAAGCACTATAGTCTCAATATATAAAAATAAAAGAAATATTCAAAATTGTACAAATTATCGAGGAATAAAACTAATGAGTCACACTATGAAATTATGAGAAAGAGTAGTTGAACATATAGTAAAACAAAAAACTAATGTGTCTGAACATTACTTTGGTTTTATGCTTAGAAGATCAACCACTGAGGTCTTTTTCTTACTTAGACAATTATTTAAGAAATATATGGAGAAGAAAAAGAATTTATACATGATCTTTATTTATTTAGAAAAAGTATATGATCTAGTACCAAGAAAGTTAACATGACAAATGATAAAAAAGAAAAGAATTAATAATAGATACATTGATATTATTAAAATTACGTATGAGGGGGTTGTAACAAATGTAAGGACCGTTAGTGGAGATATTAATATTTTTCAGTTAAAATAGGTTTATATCAATGCTCAACCTTAATTTCGTATCTTTTTACTTTAGTAATCGATGAAATTACTTGACATCTACAAGAAGAAGTATCTTGGTGTATGTTATTTACAGATGATATTGTTCTAATAGATGAAATTAGAGAATGACTAAATTTAAAATTGAATAGGAGGGTAGATGTCTTAGAATCTAATGGTTTTAGAATTAGTCTTACAAAAACTGAATATACGAAATGCAATTTTAATAATAGTAAGAACTTGGATGAGGAACCAATTAAGATTTAAAATTAAATAATAACAAGAACTAATCACTTTCGGTACTTAGGATCGATAGTCAAAAGAATAAGAAAATTGAAAAAGATATAATACATAGAATTCAAGAAGGATGGAAGAAATGACAAAATGCGTTAGGAATTTTATGTGATCGTCGAGTTTCGTTTAAATTAAAAGAAAAATTTTATAAGACTACACTTAGACTCACTATGCTTTTGGGGCAGAATGTTAGGCAATTAAAAAACAACATAGACATAAAATGAACGTAGTGAAAATGAAAATGTTAAGATAGACAAGTGGTAAAATAAGAAAAAATAAAATTATGAATGAAATAATTCAAGAAAATATGAATGTGAGACCCATAAATGATAAATGAGAGAAAATAAATTAAAATGATTTCATCATGTTAAACGGAGGCTCAAAATGATACTAATTAGAAAAGCAGAGTCTATCCAAGTAAAAGTTGGTAGGAAAATGAAAAGAAGACTCAAATAAATATGGATGAAAGTAATTAAATAAGATTTGAAAATATTATAAATGATCAAAAATTTAGTTTCTAATCACCAAGAATGGTAGAACAGAATCCATACAATCGACTCTACCTAGGTGGGAAATGGCTTATGATGATAATAACACGATAATTAAAATAATGAGACATTTGAGGATGTATTTGTCTGTTTACCATAATTATATTTTTACTAATGTTTTATTTAAAAAAGATGGAATGTATCCCAATTCCCAAAATGATGTGAATGGGGCCCACTTGAACCGGGTTAACATTTGCTTAAATTTGAACCGCTCATTAATATGTTTGTTTGTGAGTAAAACTTTTTGACGAAAAGTTGTTTGTATGAAAGTTGTCAAATTGATATAAAATAATATGATATAAATGAGTAATATAAGGTGTAAAGAGAATAAAATTAAAATAGATAATTTAGTTATATAAGTACTGACATGAAAATGATTAAAAATATGATAGTTTGTATAAGAAAATGTGAAAAAAATAATTAAAAAATAGAGTAGTCGTGAAAAGTGAAAGATTTTTAATTAAAAAGTTTTGTGATATTTTTTTTTTCCCAACTAAACACAACTTACAATTGAACACTGTCCTACAAATATTCCTAGGTCAGAGTAATTCTTTTCATGTAATTTGTCCTAAGGAAAAAACTTGCAGTCCCCTGTCACCGTGGCAGTTTTCTGTGGAAAGTACAAAAACTAGAAAACGCAATAGAGAAAGGAAAACACACACTGTATCATACATAAGAAATAAAAAATAAATAACGGAAAAAAACAGTAATATTAAAGATAAGACATGATTGATCTTTTAAAAATGTAGAAGAGGTATGTGGTTAAAACACACACTTTCAAATATATACAGACACAAACCTTCCTACATACTTAAAGGTTCATGCATTTATCAAGTATTATAGCCCATTTAAAAATATGTTTAAGCTGTTGGATCGCAGTCCAAAGAAATGATAAGTCCACGATTTACCTAACAAATGGTGAGAAGGCAATCTTTTCCTTTTGGGGAAGAGGTTAGAATTGGCTCTTCCTTCTTAATACTGTTTTTATTTTTTTTCTTAAAAACAAAAAATTGGAAAGGGTAAACGAGACGGCTTCTGTCAGCCTTATTCAATGAAATTGTCCCACATGCAGATTCGGTCCAAAGCGGTGGGCCCTCATCATAAGATCTTCAACGAAAGCAGATGACTGTAAAAGCGTACGACTTGTTCTTCATGTAAAAAAAACTCCTCTGCCATGTCCTTGTCAATTGTCATTTTTCATCTGTTGCGCCGATGCATGCATGCACGGCTGCCTCTGCATACATGGTATGTCCACAACGTGACCCCACATCAATTTATTACTAACAGATCATTTCTTTGACGCTGAATCCTGAATCCAAAGCCGAGTACTTTATGCCTTGGAATTCATTTGAAATGGTATAGCAGAACCGGTGTGTGAAAGATTGTATATCGGAATCAAGGAAAAATGAGGAGAACCAGGCAACATAAAAGAAGTGGATTATCGGAATCAAGGAAAAATGAGGAGAACCAGGCAACATAAAAGAAGTGGATTCTTCAACGCAAAAAGCTGGGTTTATGTCATGAACCAATTGTAATGGAAATCAATTCTATTTTGCTTGGAGTCCAGTAGGCTTTGAAGGCAAATCTTATGCAAATTCAAATGGAATCAGTCTCTCTCTTCCTCATCGACTTCTTATTGCAAGACAGATATTTTATCCCTAATTGTCACTGTCCTCAACGAAATCAAATCTTTGATTTCTTTTGTCCTATGTATTTTTTTTCACCATGTTTTAAGCCAAGGTAATATTGTAGCACATGCCCTAGCTAATTTTGTTGCATGTAGTTCTTCACAAGATCATGTGTGGCGGGGCAACCCATTTCCAATCATTTTGGAAAAATTTTGTATAAATAATTTTTTTATCCATGAAATACTCGGAGCATGCTTGGTATTGTGTAAGTGCGATGAACTATGGAAATTCATGGGATTTGTACCAGCAGCATATTTTTCAAGGCATGATTTTGTCATCTAAAATTTCCATTTGTTGACTTTTATCTCTACTCTCCAATCATTTTTTTCTTTGAACAACCTTATTTATTTCAATTTTACCTCTTACCATTTCATATCAATCACACACTTTTTAAGGTATTCTTTTTTCTATTTCCCACCAAATCTCATAGTCTCACAATTTTTCGCATTACTAAACATTTCTTTAAATTCCTTCACCCCCTTGCCATTTCTCTGGCTATGATGTAGATGAGATAGAGGGTATCCATTCTTTCTTTTTCTTAATAGGAAAAAAAAATAGAGAAGTTATCGTGTTAGCTTGAGCTAAGCGAATGTCTTGCTTAATCCATCTTAAAAACTTATTTACAATATATTGTTTGATTTTTTCTTTATATACTTATTTATTTAAGTGTATTTAATATATAAACTGAGTTTTAATATTTTTGAATATATGTATATATTTTTTTGTAATTGATATTTAAGAATCTTCAAAAAAATATATACATATAGTCAAAAATAGTTAAAATTGATTTATATATTAAATACACTTACATAAAAAAGTACATGAAAAATTTTTAAAAATATTGTAAATTCATTTTTTGAGAAAGACTAAGCGAGAAATTTGTTTAATCCGAACTAACGTAATCGTTCCTAAAAGAAGTTGCCTTTCATGCAATACATGCAGATGCACCGTGCTCATGCTAAAAGAAAGGCCGGAAATCTAACAGCGTGTTTTTTTAAAAAAATAAATAGTTCAGTCAAAAATAGATTGTACTATCGACTGATATCACATGCATGTACCTGATGGTGTGTTTTAATTTCTTTTGACCTACTTTCCAGGCTCCGAAGCATGCAGGACGCGAGGGGATGATAAAATCGGAACGTAGTATTGAAGGTGCTTGCCTTTGGCCTTAAGGCAAATTCACATGAAGGCTATAAGGGGGCAATCATATAAAAATGAATTATATTTTTATGGGAACATCAATTATATATTTAAACTACTTGCGGCTCTGCCACTGATCATATTGATTAGGTAGCAGGCGTTGCATGCGGATCAATATGCATGCAACAATATGCTACCACATACGATATATGCATTGGATTCGGAGCAAACCCGAACGGAATTTCCCGTCCTACTTTTTACTCAAAACTCATTTGAAATTCATATACGTCATAATATTTAAGGGACATGATTCAAAAGCCAATATGGGCATGGTTGATAAAAGTTCTGCCTTATGTCTAAATGGACTGGACTTCAATTTCTATTAGGAGCATTGTCTCTCATTTGAGGATCGTTAGTCTCCTACTTTACTCATCCAAAAAAGTTCATGTTTCAAAACAAGCGTGGGCATTGAAACCCAATGCTCACGCTTGAATTATTCATTGTTATGTTTTATTTTTTTCTTTTTCATGGATGGGCCAAGTAAATTTTTTGTATATATATAAATATTTATCCCTTTTTATTTTTTAAATGTTTTTTTATTTCAAAATAAAATTTTTTACATGTGCCAGCAACATGAACGGTCCAAATATGAGGTAATAAAATTTCTTTGGTCCAACTAAGTCCATACTCCAATATTCCATGAATGGCAAAGACTTCGAAGATGGGGTTTAGTTTTGCCGAGGGGTGTGTGTAAATGCAGCATACTTTAAAAAAAAAGGAATTTTTGGACGCCGTTTTCTGGATTGTGGGCTAGTAAAACCGTGGTCGAAGTCGAAGGATTTGATATATATATATATATATATATATATATATATATATATGTGGAAGGGTAAATTTCCTTGAGGACAACGGGTACTAGCGAGGTGGCAATACAACATAAATATGGCATCGCGGACCATGGATGTAATCGGCCATTGCAGAAGAGGAACCATGCCTGTCCAACATATGCGTTTCGCCTCTTTGGGATCGAATGGTAGCGGGCGCGTTGAATGCGAGAAAACGAAGAATAGAGTCGATCCAGCACTGTGATGGATTGTGAACGGCATGGATATTGGGTCAGGCAATGGCCTGACCAAATGACAAATGGGTATGGATTTTTGGAATAAGGTACCTGTGGCCAATTTAGCTAGGGTGTCAACCTCTAAATTGTGCTCTCTGGGTATTTTTTATATGCAAAAATGCTGGAAATGGAAAATCTCTTCTTTGTAAAGGGTTACGTAGTCACACATAAAGGTTATAAATCTCTATAATCTAATAATTGACAACTAGACTTGAGCGAGAAAAACTTATACAGATGTTACCTAAGGTTTACAAGAGGCTTATGCCTTAAAAAGGGGTTTTATGTTCGGTTACATTGTCGGAGGCAAGGAATTGAAATTATAAGGTCGTTTCTAAACGGAGTCTGTTGGGGTTAAGTATGACCACTATAGTGTCAATGCCTATTCTACATTATGTTCTTTTGGAGGAGAATGAAAATAGAAGAATAAGAATGTAAAAGTCAACACTCGCTCCTTTACTTTTTTTCATTTTATCCTAATGTTCTAATTATTTTTTCTCTTTATCTTTTTAATCATTTTCTCGTGTCTTTCCACACCTTGGATGGGATAAAAATGAAAAAAAGATGAAATGAAATTTCTCATTTCCGAAAAAATATTTTTTCCATTTTAAAAAATAACGATATACTTTTACTCGGAAAAGTTCTATAAAATCAGGTTTCATAAAAGTGATTCCGTGAAACCTCTTTCATTTTTGAAATATTGATCCTTGATGAAACATTCAATCTATTCATTATATTTTACAACATTTGTTTAGTTAAGAAACCAAGTTTCATCCCAATTCAATATACAGATAAGCTACATTTACTTAAAAATAAGTACATTCATGTGTAAATTATGAAAAACGCTTAGATCCATTCATACGTATATTATAATATAATAATATTGTATAGAATCATTATCTACATATTATTGATATTTTATATCATTTAGATGTTGAAAAACTACTTTAAAGTTGATATTTTAATGTTGAATAATCTTATTACGTTAATTTGATACATTTATAAATGAAACTCATATAGAGTGAAATTTAAAAAAAATAAAAAGGTTTCTAAGATATTATAAATTATGCTAAATACAATAGATGAAATGAATTTTCTATCAATCATTCTAATTTAAAAATGAAAAGAGTTTCATATAAGAGTGGTTTCATAGAAGCATCCGCATTCTTTTACATTCAATCTAAGATGTGAAGAAGAATCCACTGGTGTATACTAAACATTAATACATATTTGACTTTTCTAGCAATTGTTGTAGATGTAGATCATTAATGATTATAATTGTAGAGTTTACGACCGTACAAGATTGATCTAAATTTTTTAGAATACATAACCAAAGTAAATAATATTTTTTTCCAATTTGGCTTAGTGAAATCTTCACAACATAAGGAATTTAACTTGTATGTTGGATAGAATTCTGTATACCCTTATTTTCAATAACCACCCTTATTTTCAGTGACCAAAGTTGCTACTTATTGTTTCATAAGCTTCGATCTAGTGCACTTAGATATATTGAATTTTAGTATACTTGGGTGTAAAATTTTATTTTTTATTTTTTAAAATTTTTTTATACAATTTTCAATCTAGATATATTTAATATGTGTATCAATTTTTACTATTTTTGATACTTTTATATATTTTTATTTTTTAAAATCAGTGGCATTTTTGCAATTCATAAATTTCAAAAATATCACTGATTTTAAAAAAGTCAAATAAAATATTCAAAAATGGTAAAAATTTATGCACATGTTAAATAAACTTACATAACAGTTATATAAAAAAATTTAAAAAATAAAAATAAGCAAGATATACCCAGGTGCACTGAGGCTAAATGCACCCAGTGCATTCAGTCGATCACCTTGTTTCATTGGAACCACTGTATATATAGACAAAGAGGTGCACCCTTATGTTCATAGTTTAGAGAGAATAAGTATAGGATTAAGATATGGGATGGAAAAAATATAATTGTGTGCCAGAAATGAGAAAATGTGTATTAAAAAAAGTTGTATCAAAAGTAAAAGGAATTTGTTATTTTTAGGAATAAAAAAATATTTAAAGAAATAATAAATTCTATCCCCGTCCTCAATTCATCTGAAATGTGAACCAAGTATGCGATTTTTTCTCTTTGTTGCAGCTATATATGTAGACCAATACTAAGACATGTGATACATCATTCCTTGTATGCATTCCAATTTCAAGCAATTATAGACATGTGATACATCATTCCTTGTATGCATTCCAATTCCAAGCAATTACTAATGTCAACTCCTACTATGCGAATTTTCCGCATTGTTATATACTTAAGAAATTTCGTTTTATATAACTAATTATTAGTAGCACATGACAAATATTTATTTTTATTAGATGTATTTTAGGTTCAATTGACTACTTAGCTATAAATATTAAATTATTTTTAAGCGGTGGCATTTAAATTTGGCACTAAATAGTAATTGAATTTTTACTACAATTTTTATATATAGTACTTCGCTGCATCTGGTTCTAAATTCAGCCAAATTAAAATTTCTGGTCACTTGTAATAAATTCCGTTGCATCTCGTACTCCCATGATTCCTATGCCGAGCCATAAATTTCGGGAACACTTGGGGCCATTCCATGTCATCTTGACTCACAGGTGGACATGGCGAATCTACATATGTGGACCTCATGATGTGAACATTAATTAATCGCCGTCCCTCAAATTTTGAATAATATTTCTTTTGTTAGTAAAATATTCAGCTTAACTAAAACAAGACCAGATTGTGTGTGTAGACGTCAAAAATCAGAATTCTCAGTTTTAGGATAGTCTTTTTACATGTTTTGTGGCCATTGCACTTAATATTCTAGCTATAAAGATGAATATGGCCTGCCACGTGAATTGTTTTGGATAATAACACTACAAGAGTCATTACTAAATAATAATAATAATAATAATAATAATAAAATAACCCTACAAGAGAATGTATTATACTTGTTCAACTTTTTATGGCTAAAATTTTAATTTTACTACATTTGACTTTTTTTTAAATTTTCAATCTAAAATTTTTCACTCTCTTCAACTATCTTATTTACTAATCATGTCTTCACTTCTTTCGATACAACTACCCTACTATTTAATCATTTTTCCATAACTACTCATACAACTATTATATTTATTTTAACTTTATTCTTTTTACTACTCATCACTGCATATCTCATATCACATCATTTCTTTCATTTTTAAGAAATTTTACATAAAAATTTTCAAATTTTTCTCAAATATCTAACACACACTACACTTGACAACCACAATTATTTGCAATCAAAAGTTTTATCTTTATTTGCTGCTAATTTTAATGGCTACTTTAAATGTGTTTCAGTTTTGTTTGATATAAACATAGTTACGTTTAACTAAATGTCACGAATCAAAACAAATCAATTATTTGTAACTAAATAATTAATTGTAACTAAAATATATCTCCATGTAGCCAAAAAATTAGCTAGATTATGTAAAATTTGCTGAAGTGTAATATAACCTAGTTGTGCATGGTCATTCTTTTTTTATTATTATGTCTCCACTTAGTTTTGGTTTTATTTTCTGGTTTATACCATGCATTGGGTGTATTTGATGGGCGGTAAAAAAATTTTATGAAAGCCTTTAGGATAAAAATTGTCAAATTGATAAAAAAAAATGATATAATTCAATAGAGGTAATGATGATGTGTAAATAAAATAAAGTTCAAATACATATGTTAGTAATTCTTTGAAAATGATTAAAAAGTAAGGTGGTTTGTATAAAAAATATGATAATTATGGATAGTGAAAAGTTTTTATTAAAAAGTTTTGGTTGACATTTTTTTTTAGCACACACTCATGCATATTATTTCACCTGTTCAGCGTTTGGCTGTGCACCCATGTACATGTGTGCCCAATTTTTCAGCATCTAAATTGTTGATCTTATGGAAGGCACTGGTCCTTCCAGAGTTGATGATTCCTGTCTACAAATTAAGATGTCTAACGATTCTCATTGACCCTATGTTTATGAATCTGCCTATCAGTAATATTAATGATTATTCAGCCCCATTTCATGTGGCCCTAAATTTTCAAAATTGCGGAACCATATGCAAATACTGGGCTGTGACTTTTGAGTCCCTGTCATACTTTTAGGGAGTGGGCGATAGTTGGCCGGGCTGTGGATACTCTTATGTATTACTTGTCATTGGACTTCTAAGGGTGAATTGCAAATATAACTGCTTAATTTCATCATAATTATAAATATATTTATATAATTTCAAAAATTATAAATAACGTCACATAATTTAATCATAATTACAAATATACTCAACTATTATAGCACGGTTATTACACCATTATAGCATGAGTATATTTACAAAGATATGTAAATTATATGATTAAATTTATAATTTTAAAAATTAGGTGGGTATATTTATTTTTTACAAATATATCTACATAATTTGCATAACTCGCATCAAGATGATGGAGTAATAATATTATAACGACACAGGTATATTTGCAATTATGATCAAATTATTTTGATTATTTGTGATTTTTAAAATTATGTAAGCATGTTTGAAATTATGGTCAAATAAGTAAGAGTATTTAAAAATTACGCCAAATCCAAATTAAGCAAATAATATTGACGTGCTTTCATCGTTTTATGTTTTGGGGGTGAAATTTTCTGGATGCACAAAGAAGTAGAGGATGACTCAGACAAACAGTCCTGTTCCTTCGTGCCCGGCAGAACTAATGAATCATATGCAATTTTGACACAGGCATCTCTCTTGCCCCCTACTCCACATATAACACTAGTTGCATATAATCCACGTATACTTGATGATGCTAATAATAAGCACATTTTTCATACAATTATCTTGCTTCATAATCATTTTTATATAATTTCATATAATTAATCTACTTATTTTAACTTTATTCACTTTATTCCTTAATGAAACAAATACTGTTATTATTCCTTAATGAAACAAATACTAATAACATGGAGTGTGTTTAGTTAGTAGGTAAATATTTTTTTACCTATTTAAGTACAAGTGTACAACTACACTATTTTATAATTATTTATTCAGATATGTTTGTATAACTCATTTTTTATTTTAAATTAATTCATTTTACTCCCAGTCACTACTATCATATATATTACACCATCATACCTTATTTATTTTTAAAAATTTTCGTTAAAAAAATTTATGTTTTTTTACATCTTCCAAACGCACCTAGCAATAAAATCCATAAAGATAAAAAGAAACATAGGTGGTTACATAAAAAGTTAAAGTTACTGCTGTGCATAATTAATTATACCATATCGAAAGGTAGCTTTTGTTCTTAATTTACACACTTATATGCGAGGCATGTCAACGTATTTTATTTACTATTTTGATATAAATATTTTATTTACTATTTTGATATAAATACAATCATTCTTCCAAACAATGGCTCAGTGCTGAGAAGTGAGAACGTTAATCAACTAAAATTTTTATGACGATGTATATCATGATAACATTCTAGTGGCACCCGACAGGCACCCCTGCCCAAACAGAAGCAAAAGGCCAGCTGAACTTCTAGAAGACACAAGCTCAAAACCCTTGCATCTATTTAAAAGAAATTAAGAAGCTTAAATGGGATGAAGAAATGAAACAAGAATGTAATCATATATAGAAAATAGAGAAAATATATTAAAAATTAAAATTAAAAAATTAAAAATATTTTGAAATCGAAATAATCGTTTTAAGAATAGAAATACATTTTTTGTATTCAGGTGATCGAGATTTGACCCTCGACGAGGAAATTCTGTATCTCCCGTTTGAGGAGCATTAGTCTCCGTATGAAAAAAAACCGATGAAAATTATACGGTTGATTATAAGGTTGATTGGGCATAAATTGTAACAAAAAAAAAAATATATGGTAGAAAAATCATTTAAAAAAAGAAAGATACGCAAGGACTTTTTTTTGAATGTTTCATCTGGAATTTTACTTTGCAAGACATCATTTTTCTTTATTTTAATTTTTACAAGTCAAACCCATAAATTCTTATAAATTTTTCTATAACTAAGAAAAGACTCAAACTCCTCACCTCCCATCAGCGATACACAAGAGTCACGTTTGCTTTGTGCATTTATGGTTTTTAATGATTTTTCTTTTTTTTTCTACACATTTTTCATAAATAATTTTAAATTTTAACTGTCTAACAACCTCATTTTTCAACTTTATCTTTATAGTTCAATTATTTTTCTTCTAATTACCCTATTTATTTTAAACCTACACCTATCATATCAAATCATTAACAAAATTTTTAAAAATACTCTCTTTTCTATTTCTTACACGGTCCCAAAATTCAACCAAAGTGACATTATGGAAGGTGAATTGTTTTTTTTTGGAACTTTTGGATAGTGTGGCAATTGAAATAAAAAATATTTTGAAAATTATATGAATAATATAATATGAGACGGGTAAATTGAAAATAAATAAGATAGTTAGAAAAAAATTATTAAAGTACAAAAGTAAAGTTGAAAAATAAAATGATTAAATAGTTAAAATATATTAATATTTAAATTTTAAAAAAAAAAAACTGTGAAGAAAACATGGGCCCAGAGTGCACGTTAACGTTAGATCTCGGAATGGAAGAGGTGATCATGGTTATTAACAGGGAGCAGGTGAAACCTTGAAATGACGTTTATTATGAGCTAGTGTCAGATCACAGCCATCACATCCAAGAGGTGGATTTCTACGTGCGGGCCCCCACCTTGTTCCCTGTCTCATCTTTCCTTTCTGCACAGCACTCCACTCTCAATCAGATCGGGCCGTGCCCCTTCCTTCCGGACCTTACCTCCCCTTCTTGTCATCCATTTTTTTAAATACATATTCTGATATTCTCCCACCCATTTTTATCTCTTTCATCTTTCCCTCCTCCACTACCCATTTATCCTTTTCCTCCTCCTCGTGTCTTTCCATCTCCAATCTTTTTCAGTTCGAGAAATGAATTCCAAGTGAGAATCCAGGAAGCCCAGGAAAATCCAGGTCTCGCCTAGTTTTGGTGGTGGCAGAGTAACAATTCGGGGGAAAAAACCATGGTTTTATTTCTGTCAGAGAAGCGAAGAATAGATCTGTAAGCGAAAATCTAGTTTTAGCCATTGTGGCAGTAGCAAACTTCTGTGAAAGAGAACCCTAGTTCCTTCTGCCTAAAAATATATAGTACTATTTTCAACTTTTCATAATCAAACAAATAGCAATAAATGGCAGAAAAATTCATAACCACCAATTAAGTAACTTGAAAACCAAAGAACTAGAGCCACCAAACAAGCCAGAATTCAATCACCTTTCTCTTAGGAAGCCCAGATCAGCTCAGGCTCCATATATACCATGTCAGCCGCCGTTGCAGCTGCAGCAGCTGCAAATGCAGGTTCGAGCAGCGGCGACAGCAACGCAGCGGCTGTCGCCCACCCAATGCCGCCGAGCCGCTACGTATCGCAGAAGCGGAGGGATTGGAGCACGTTCGGGCAGTATCTGAAGAACCACCGGCCGCCGCTGGCGCTTTCTCGCTGCAGCGGCGCCCACGTCCTGGAATTCCTCCGCTACCTAGACCAGTTCGGGAAGACCAAGGTGCACATCGCCGCCTGCCCTTTCTTCGGCCACCCCCACCCTCCCGCCCCATGCCCTTGCCCTCTCCGCCAGGCCTGGGGCAGCCTTGATGCCCTCATCGGCCGCCTCCGAGCCGCCTTCGAGGAGAACGGCGGGCAGCCGGAGGCCAACCCCTTCGGCGCTCGCGCCGTCCGCCTCTACCTCCGCGAGGTCCGAGACCAGCAGGCCAAGGCCAGAGGCATCGCCTACGAGAAGAAGAAACGGAAGCGGGGTAATCAGGCCACCACCGGCGCCACCTCATCCTCCGCTTCCCCACCCGTGACGCCTCCTCAGCTGCCGGTGGGTGATCTGAATTCGGCGGCCGCAGTCAATCTAACCGTCCATCGAGGGCAACTGCATCCTGGTGGGGAGTCCGGTGATCAAGCTGCTGCCCAAACGGTTGTCATGACCGTGGTTGATCCTCGCGGAGCTGCTTTGATTCCACTGCATGTTTTACACTGACGAGATGGTCTTATCTCTGCATCCTTCATTTTTTTTCAGTTTTTTGGTTGACGATATGGAATGAGATAGAAAGTGGTGGGTAATGGTATGGCTGGTGTAGTTCAGTGTTTTTTCAGTTGCTCTCGCTCTATTTTGTATATTCCAGCTAGCTAGATGTCTGTTTCTTTCACAAGGTTAAAACGCTACAGATCGTGCAACTTAGGGTAATGTCTGGGGTTATTTGATTGGAATTTCAATGACCCATGAACTGGTTATGTAGTTGGAAATTGGGAGTTAAATAATTTGAATATCATCTATCTTTACTAATGTTATATCGATCAGCAGTTTCGTTCGTCCACATCTGAGTTGCTGTCCATTGATTCTGGGGTCTAATTTTACTTTTTATTGTTTTGATTCTTGCATCTTATACTTTGTTGGGGGTTATAGTTGTTAGAATGATACGGAATGGGTTTGTAGTTTGGCGAGACAGATCGCGGTAGATCACGGTAGGCCAACATCATCAGGAGGGTTCTCTTTCTTTTATTTTTAGAAGTTGGATGGTTGCGGTGATCACATCTCCTTGGAGTGATTGGTTATGGTGGGTGTATATATCTGCGCTCCTACCGTGGGAATTCGGTTTGTCCTTTTTAAATCTGTGCTCTTATTTTAGAAAGTCCTAGATCGATGTATAGCAGGGTGAGGAATTGGAAAGCAAAATGAAGAAAGAAATGTCGTAGTATTTTACACTATAAATAATCTCTTGCAATCCATGTATTTTTTACAGAATAGATCCAGCAGGGCAATCGTTTTTAATTGTGATGATTTGAGGATTATTTGAATCGGACGGCAAGAGTTGTTGACCATGTCTACCGGTGCCTGCATGCCGTACCTTTCGACACTTTTGATTGATCAGGTCAGTCTTTTTATGCTGCGCTTGTCTCTTGCTACTCTCTAACCTTGGATGTATGCGTGCATCCATGAAAACACAGGAGTTGAAACCTTTATGAAAGTCAAGAGAAGACCCCACCAAGGCCAATTATTCATGTTTTTTCTTCCCCACAACTTAAATAATTTTGCAAAACATAATATTGGAAGCAATATATAATTGATGTTGCGAGATCACATTGTTTTTTATTATTCTTGACAAGTGTCTTATTCTTTCCAATTCACATTGTTTTCTAAAAACATCTTGACGTGCCCTGGGCTTTCTTGAAAACTTCAAAGCATGCATGAACTTTCTACCGTAATAAATCTCATTTGTTTATCGTTATATATCTTTTTATCTATTTTAGCCTTGTTTGCAAATCTTCTATATAATTTTCTCTTTCTTTCGTCATTTCCTTTCTCCCAAATGTACGATCTGATTAGTTTCATTCAAGGCCCATCTTTTTTTTATGGTTTTAAAAAAAAAGATGGGCCTTGAATAAAACTAATCAGATTGTACTTTTAGCGAAAAACCCCATATACTTTATTTTTCCTTATTATTGTTATGTTAAATAGAACTTTTTTTTTGTTATGTTCGTTATTTTATTTTAATATTACTACAAAAAAAAATTTTGGCAATAACTCTCATGAAGGCTGTTGCCGTGTGCTCTGTGGATGCTGCCAATTTTGTTGCCTAATTAAGTACAGCATTGCGACAACATCCATTACACATTTCGTTGCCAAAAGAATTTTTCTTAGCAGACGTTATTTGGTAAGAGGGTTTCCCTTTAAAATTTTTTTACCTTGTGCCGTCGTTTATCCTCTTATGTTTGTTCATTATTGCTTTATTCCAGTTTGTTACTTCTATTCTTTTTATCAGACATTTGTTCATTTTATTTTCAAGTATTACTTTTTCTACCTTATAATTTCTTCTTTTCGGCAGCATTTGTCACAGCAAGAAATATAATTTTTTGTTGCAAAAAATGTGTCGTTATGGATGTTATTTTGTTACAAGCTTTTTAGCATTTGCTCGCATGAAAGGAAATTAAATATTTTGTGGTTTATATACCTTTGGAAGGGAAATCAGTCTTTTATCTATATAGCTCATCCATAAGGAGGAAAACTCTCCCAACGATTGTCTTTTCATTCACGAAAACCATACGAACTGAGCTTCTTACCACTCAAATTTACGGGCATTGGTTAGCAATGCGGATGACTATTTCATCAAGTGGTATAGATTACTGCAGTCTCGAAATTGAAACCTTAAGGAGGACGGAGCTCCTTACCATCCGAATCCGTAGGCCTTGGTTAGCAACAAAAAGTCTTTGTAGATGACTATTTGATGCAAGTGGTATAGATTACCGCTTATAGTGATTATGTGCAACAATAGTTGATTGTGTACATTGCAATAGTGAATATACATTTTTTGTTACTAATAATGATCGTTGGTTGCAAATAATGGCTGGCTGAAATTAAATTGAATTTTTTTTAGTATACTTCTATTTCATCTCTTTCAGAGCTGTTAGAATTAGTGCTCAACTTTATTTTGATTAACTATCGCAATTTCAGCTTGTGTCGGAGGTGTCCGTCCAAGATCTTTAAATGAAATATCTTTTTTCTCTATTTCCGCATCATTTATATGAATCCTTCCGGCTCGAATATTTTATTTTAATAAAAATAAATAAATAATATGTTAAACAGCCAAACGTTGTTGGGGCCGATATGGGGCTTATGATCACTCATTAATTGTATAGCTAGAATTACTTAGTACCTTCTAAGTGAAAATATTCGGAAACGCATCCAAAAAATAACGTTTAATACGGTTCTCTAAAAAAATGTTTAATAAAATTATTGAAATTTAGTTACAAATAATAATATATTTTTTTGTTCTAATACAGTTAATAGAGCAATTGATTGCATTTGTTATCAAATGATTTGGCTGAAAAAAGGGAATCATCGGTAATAAATTATGTTGAACTGTTTCTAAAAGCCAACTTTCTTGTTGTTAGCAAACAAATTTGTAAATTATTTAGAAGCTACTCTTCCTCGGAGTCCTTTCTAAAGGTAATGCAAATTAAATGGCCAATCAGCCAAGAAAATGGTAGTTACGGTGAATAAATTTTGGTGATTATCTAATTAATATAACCCTGTCCAATCGAAATCATCTATATGATTCAAATGACAGAGAACGGATAATCGTTGTAGGTCCTACATGATTGACGTGTGCACACCTATATATGGATATAAGTACATCCTTTTCTTCTTCAGTAAACATCCAACCGATCTCAAAATCCACTTGAGCTGAGCACTAGAGAATCTGATAATTAGAGTAAGTTACTAATATAAATTCATGGGCTACCAATTGAAGGACCCTTGTGTGAATTCCCTGATGGCCATGGGTAATATTTTTGCTATAAATAATCCAATGAAGGGGTGAGCAGTGAAACAGATTTGAATTCTATAATAGATTTATTGAATTTGACTTGCAATTTCTGCTATAATCTTATTTTTTTGGAGTTGCTATAATCTTATTTTGAAGTACGGTAAATTATACATATACTCACATATTGTCAAAATTTTCAAATACACCCACATTTTTCCTTAAAATTTCACTTATACCCCACTGTTAAGGATCGGTTAAAATGTTTGTCGGTACCTTCGTAAAATAATAGATATGCCCGAACCTGTAAAATAATAAATATGTCCAGGTCTTAATATAGTTTGAGATTGAGATTGATTGGCTCAAAGTTAAAAATTTATATTTAAGTAATATATAACTTTGTAGCGATAAAAAGTGCTAAAAATTTGTTTAAATGCCAGTTTTTAACTATAGAATCATAATTAGGGATGAGCATTTTCATCATTTCATAGAAAGTTAACAATCCCTTTATCAGATTCGTAATGACATAGGTCATTAATGGTTTCATAACGACCTAGGCATAAGTGGAATTTTAGATAAAATATCCAAATATATTTGAAAATTTTTAAAATTCATGATTATAAGTAGAATCTGAGGTAAAATTCGTTAGTATGTACGGTAATTGCCCTTTTCATTATTATTATCTTTATTTATTTTAAGTTCAATTCCAACTTGCAAGTACATTCCACCGGTCATCCATTTTAAAAAAAATTTCACTCAATATAGTAAGGTTATTTATTATGGACCACTCAACACTCCTGATTAGGTTATGAAATAAATATGAGCGGAAATGTCTTGGATATAAAAATCAATCCGTCATACTTAGTAAAATCGGTTAGGTGAATCATTAAATTTCTTCATGCGAACGAGGTCAGTACGTTATCATTAATCCAGTGAATATTCCAAATAATTCTAGCAAAAACTGTTTTTATCACCATTAATTTGTTTGCGCATGTGTATTTGAAGTATCTACACTAGTTTTATTCCAATAGTGGAAAAATGAATAGATTGTGATGGAAGATTGACGGGGATTACATATTCAACCTTTTTTATTTATTGGTACATATACTTTTTTACATGGAATCTAAATTTTATATTACAATCCATCTTTTTAACAATTCTTACAATTACATACAAAGATTCCATTCCTAGATTCAAAATTGGAATGTAAGCCAAGAGGAGCACCGCCTCTGGCTGCCTGCGCTAGCCACAAATTGTTATATTTGCCTTATTTTATTGTTACATTTGTGAGCTGCACATTTATAACTCAGTCATTTAAAAGTATATATTTTTAATTTTTATAAGCTCAATGGATCGTCCACATGATACCACGTAGAATGGAAGACAAAACTCTCTACCTGAAGTTGATAATGGGGCAACCAACCGCTCGGTTGGTCAGCGATGCCGCCGCAGCATCCGGGACGCGCTGTGGTCGTGGGATTGATTCCCCGACACGACAAAAAGTGATTTAGTAGAAGCAGTGGTCTCCTGTTGGTTAGGTGTGCTCCCGTTTAGTGGTTGGAAGTTGTCTTCCGGATTATTTGGTGGAGCTAGTGTCTCCAGATTTGTAAGAATGTCTCAGGCCTTCAATGTAATATGTATTGAGATGTGTGTAAATATATTCCAATCAAAAAAAAATTTGATAATGGGACGGTTGAGACATTTGCATAGATTGAGGCAAGTGGTGACATAAGGAGTGTTCTAAATTATACGAAATACTTTAATGAAACTTTTATCTTAAATGACAATGTAATAATATGTATTTAAAATAAGAAAAGTTGTATTGACAATTAAAAAAATATCTTTAAAGTTGAAAAGTCTATCTTAAAAGTGAAGATATAAATTTAGTTTATGTTTAAAGAGTGATAAAACTTTTGATGAAAAATTTTTTGCGCAGAATTTTTGAAATAAAAGATAAAAATATAATATGGTTGAGGTAATGATGAGATGTAAAGAAAATAAAATTAAAATAGATAGGTTAAATGTATGGAAAGTTGTGTAGAAACAATTGAAAAGTAAGATAATTACATGAGAATAAGTGAAAATAATTAAATATAGGTCAAATGTGAATAGTAAAAAGTTTTAAATTAAAAAATTTTAATTTGAAATGTTTTTAACGTAAACAAAAATCTCTTTTATTTATGACTTTGTATCCTTTTTTATAGACTTTAGGTGTATTTGGCAATTTATAAAAGTTGTCAAGTTAAAACTTTTCACTTTCTATAACTACTTTTTTTTAAATTATTTTTTATATATTTTTCTATATAACATCCTACTTTTTGATCATTTTTATATAACTAACAATACAACTAATTTATTTATTTTAAATTTATTCTCTTTACTCCTCATCATTATCCTTGTAATATCACGTTATTTTCTATCCATTTGATATATCCTGTGCTGAACAAAATCGTTGCTTTTGATTGACTCGGTTGATAAGCAAGGGAGATTGGGAAAAAATATAAATTCAGTCAATCAGTCAATCCCTGTCTTGTAGCTTTTTTCCGGTGGATTAGCTCAATTTTCAATGCTGGGAAAAAGAAACGAATGGACCTGAATATTCAACAATCAATGTCCCATCACCCCTTCACGCCAAACAGCAATCAGGCATATTTTTCACTGATCACTGATATCCACCCTTTCCCTTTACACAACCGCTCTTACCGTATGTGCATTTGCCATTTGGTGCTGCATTGTAAAGCTGTGATGCAAATACGAAATAATTATTTGTCACTTAAAGTTAATCTGACTCTTTTGCAGCTTGCCAGGAAAATTACTTTTGCATTCATCTTAATAATGTCATCGTCACTTCACTTTCATTGAATTGCATGCAAAAAAGACAAAAATGTAAAAGTTCTAGGAATCGTGGGATGTTCTAGAAAGTAAAAAATAAAATATTTTAAAAAATGTGTAATTAATATGAAATAATAAAAATAAAAATAAAATAAATAAGATAGCTGGAGTATAGCAAGAAAGAGAAATGATTGCAATATTAGGATAAATGAGTAAAAATATGATTATTGATACACATGTTAAATACGTTTAAATTAACAGTTGCATAAAAAATTCTAAAAAAATTAAAAAATGAGTCAAAACGAGTTAAATGCACCCGGGTGCATAGTACCGAGATCCTTTATCGTTAAACATTATATCTTATTATTTTATCCCAATTCAAAAGGTTCACACCAAACACCAGTGTTGTTAAAATCGGACTGGACCGGGCGGTTCGACCGGGAACCGGCCCAATCCCACTTCGAATGGGCGCGGTTCGGTTCAATTGCAATAAACTGTTCAAACTATTGAACCAGCGGTCGAACCGGATGTCGCGGTTGGACCGTATTCGACCGGTTCAACGGATAAAAAAGAAATCGACGTCTTCGGCTCCTGGTCAGTCGTCCTCCCTCGTGGCCTCACCCCCAAATCGGCGACCCTGCCCTAGCTAATTCCTCATCAGTCATCACTCGCCATCTTCCCCTCGTCCGACCGGCGTCCGGCGACCAACAGACAGCGACCTCCATTTCCGGCGACCAACAGACAACGACCTCTATTTCCGACGATTAGCAGGGTAGCAGCAAATACCCATTACCCACTGCTGTCCCGATGACCAATCGCCCTCCTCTCGTTTTCCCCCCTTTCAACCACGAAGAAAAAACCTTCTGTGTGCTCTGTCCCTGTCGTCAACTCGCCCGACACCTGCGCTTGCCCGTTCTCTCGTGCTTGTCCGCCCGCACGACGCACGCACGATGCCCACCGCCCGTCGCCCCCTCACACGACGCCCACTGCCCAGTCAAGACATCGACGCAAAAGGGCAGAAGCAGAATTGAGAAATCCTGAACGTCAAAACGCAATGGACGAAATTGATTGATACAACCGGAGGCGGCGGGGGTTCAACTTCGGGGCTACAGGATTGATACAACCGAGGCTATGGGAGTGATACAACCGATTTACGAAATGGACAAAACATGTTTAGTTCAAATAAGATATAAAAATAGAAAGTTGATGGATAGTAATGCAGTGTACTACTTTAATTTATTTTAAAAATTTTAATACAACTATCAATCTAAGTATATTATGTGTATTAAGTTTTAGTACTTTTAAATATTTTTAATTTTTTCAGTTTTTTAACATTTTAGTAATTTAAAATATTAAAATGCTACTAATTTTTTTAAATAAAAAATATTTAGATTTTCAAAAATAGTAAAACCTAATCATATATTAAATATACTTAGATTAATTTTTTCATGCATGTTTTGTACTTATATATATTATGGTTCTTAAAATCTAACATATATATTTAGAATTTATGAAAATATAATTTTATAAATATATTTATTTAAAATTAAAAAATAGTTTAATATTTATGATATAATAAATATGTCATGCTAACGTCACCGGTTCAAACCGATTTGCTTAACCGGTCGAACCAGTTCGAACCAGAACAGTTCATTTACCGGTTCGGTTCTGATAATGTTGTCAAACACACCTAAGCTCAGTATTTTTTGTATCATGGAGATAGCATTAGAATATATTTATGTATGTGGAATACAGTAACGAAGGAAATTAATATAGAATTTGTCTCCGCTTTTTCTTTTCTTATCAAAACAATACAAGAGATCCAAATATAATCAATAAAAATCCAAAATATAATATTATTAATTTTTTATATATCCGTTTGCATAAGATATCAAGTGGACGGTGCAGATGAGAGCGAATCAGACAATGAGCTGATTGGTCCAATGCGGACAAAATGGTGGGAAAGATTTCCTCCGAATTCGTGCTTTAAATAATGGCCGTTGATTTGACATGATTTGACGTATCGTGGCCCGGTGCAGGTATGTAATCGTGCATGACCACGTGTAGAGCAGGCCGCTTTGTCGACTGACTTTTGCACGGCCACTTGACTTCTCCGAGAGTGTGAGTGACAGAGTGATCGCACGGCCAGATCGTGAGGTGGGACCCACCGCCAGGAATTGGTAAAATCCAACCCGTCCATCGGCTTGCCTGGGGACAGGAGGTTCTTCGTTCGGAAAACCACACTTCCGTGGCTAGGTGATGCTCGGAACGTGTAACAGTAGAATCCAACCCATATATATTAAAATGTGATGAAATTTTATATAATTATTTATTTATATATAAATCATATATAAAATGGTTTAAATGTTGAAAAAACCACTTTAAAGTTGTTATTACATGAAACTATTTTATTACGTTGAATTTGTAGCATTTTCATATATGACCCATATACATATATGATTGGGATGAAAATTGGTACAATAATAGAATACATTATTATAAATACATTAAGTGAAGTGGACTATAATTTGATGATTATACGGGGCCTATTTCAGTAATGGTGCACTTGAATATATTCCTATATATAATAAGAACGGTGAAATAAAGTTAGAATAAATAGGAATATAAATATATAAAAAATAATTTGAATATAAAGATAAAAATAAAAGAATATAATTATTATTTGATAAATAATTGCTTTCGATCCCTGAATCATTGTAAATAGTCACTCCCAAACATCTTTAGCTCTTTAAAGGGAGCGTGTCGGAAACAATTAAAGTGGGAACCGATAAGAAAATGTGGGAAACGGCGTGCGTACAGACGGGATACACATTCCAGCATTACTGTTTTTCAAATTTACCCCTACTTTATAATTATTTTTATTAGTAGCCACCTCCATCAAATCTATTTATTCTAATTTTATCCTTATTAATCACACAATTTTCAAAATATTTTATTTTTTGCTTCCCACCTATACCATAATCCCACAAAATTTTACATTTCCAATTGTCCCTTTTGTCTTGTGAATTATTCAAACAGTATTTTCCATCATAGTTCACACTAGACATGGAAAAGTAAAAATAGAAATTTTGATAATGATGTAAGAATAATATTAAAATTACAATTTTATCAAAAAATAATTAAGATTAAAATAAATCAAATAGTTATAAAAAATATAAAAAATGTTAAAATATATAAGTAATGATAGAAACAAGTTGATGATATGTTTGGGAAGTGATAAAAAATTTTAATGTAAAAGTTTTTGAAATAAGAGAAAATGAAGTGATATGGTAGAGTTAATGATGATTAATAAAAAAATAAAGTTAAAATAAATAAGTTAATTGTATTAGTAATTGTGTATAAATAATTAAAAAATTATGATTAGTTGTATAAAAAATAATTAAAAATAGTCACTAAAGAGAATGAAAAGTCTTAGTTTTGAAAATCTTAGCTTTAAACAAATAGCTCTCAAATAATGAGAATGTTAAATCACATCAAAAGACTTTTAATTTCTAAATTTTTTTAATTTTTGGTTCCTATCTTGAAAAGAGAAAAAATCGAGAAGGTGAAAATAAAAACTGAAAACTCAATGATTCAGAGTACAATCAGAAATAATGAGAAGAAGATAATGTACGGCAGTTGTACAAAAATATACAAAAAATGATTAAAAGCAGATGTAATAACAGAAAAAGAAATTCAATGGGACAGGTAAGGTATTAAACTTGATTTTTTACGTTTTGGTCTCTCTAATTTTGTTAGTTTACTTTTTAACTTTTAAGTTAGGGGACGTTTCGTAACATGTTAGTATAGGAAACATAGTTTTTTCATAGTATTTGGTTTTACAATGTCAATCATTACTTTATCAACTACACTAATTTTTCCATTTTTACCCATACATTTCAATTATTTTCTATACTAACTACATACAACAAACCTATTTATTCCAAATATACCCTCTATCATTTCCTATCAATCATACATTTTTCAAAATATTATCTTTTTTATTTCTCACAATTTCTCACAATCCCACAATGTTACACATTATCAAACGTCCCCTTATACGTACTTACTTTTTAAATCTTATAAGTTTGCCTTCCTTGAATTTTAAACCCCTAACCCCATACTTCTAGAATGTCAATATACCTAATTAATAGATATTATTTTTAAATGAAAATCTAAAATATTCTTTTGACATAGTTGAGTAATGAGTCACCAAGACTTGCAAACAGTACAATTTTTATTGGGCAATTATTGCATCAATCATTTCATCAATCGACTCATATATGCGAATAAGAATGATTTTTTATTGTCTATTTAGAGGCAATATAATTTTTGTTGCGGCCAAATTGTGTTATCTCATTTCATAAATTGACTTTTTTTAAATACGATATTATTATTGAAAACTTTTACAGCAAGTTACTGAAAAATTTTCTGTTCGTTTGGTAGCTTGCATTAATGACAAAGAAGGGGCAAACTTATGGAGTTTAAAAATAAATTTACAAAATTTATAAATTTTAAAAAGTAAATGTTCAAAGTTAGAAAGATCAAAATGCACAATATCTTATCAAATCCTATCAAAATACGAAGAGGAAAGAATGTGAATTTTTTTTATCTTACCCAACACATCCATACCCTTAAGGCTTATTTGGTAACATTTTTTTTATGACTTTCGGTATAGTTTCATATTATAAGTATTTAATTACCATTTTTCTATTATTACTTCTAGGTTATGACTATTTTTTTTACTTCTGTAAAAACTATTACTTTAATCATATTATATTCTTCTTTTAACTAAAAAAATTTTTTCTTAAGTTTTGTCACTTTTTTTTTTGATGTAATTAAGTTTTGTCACTTTTGATTGTTATGAAAAATGATAAAATTTGTGGATGAAAAATTTTTAAAATAAAAAAATATTGTGATATAACGGGATAACAGTGAAAAGTAAAAAAAAGGAGTAAAATAAATAAGTTAGTTAAATAAGCATATATACATAATTGAAAAGCAAAATAATTATATCAAAATTGAAAAATAATATAGCTAAAAGAGCCATAAGATCTAATTCTTGCCCTTATAAACGGACTGGAAAATGAACATTGCGGATGTATGTCCCATCTGATGGGCCCCTCGATTTGACTAGGAGATTTTGCATGTCTCGGAAATGGGCCTGCATATGAAAAATCACATCCGTCAGAATATCTAGATACTCGAAGTGGAAGAGGGAACGGCGCAGGGCGGGCTCGCCCGCACGCCCTTTACAGCTACATTTTTACCACGCCCTGGCGAAAACGACAGTGAGAACTGTAGCACGTGCGTCAGATAGGGTACGGACATCTTACCTGTCTATCAATGTGACGTCGGACTCCAGGTCAGCGTGCGTCTTCATCTGGTGTCGCACCAGTCACGTCATTTCATAATTTGACGTGGCCGGGCCGGGCCGGTCCGCGTCGGATCCGACTTAACCGTCCAGACTCCGACGGTTCGTATTCACGGGTGCAAGTTGGGCAAGCCCGAGCCCGTTTATAATGATGTTAGAACTTGTTTTTCTACCGTGGTGAATCTAATTTGTAAATCCCATAAGGTCATGGCTCAAGTGAACCTGAACCTGAACCCGAACCCATGCTCGATTCTATTTTATATGAATTAT
>JAXCLR010000081.1:6778119-6792859 GCA_035584095.1 Annona squamosa
TATTTTCTATATAGTATCTAAATAATATTTTTTTATATTTTTTGTATTCTATGTTGTTTATATTTATAAATACGTGTTTAAGATATTGTAATTATATTATAAATAAAATATATTATTTTCATTTACATGTATTTTTTATTTCTATAACCTTCTTCATTTATTTTTTATGTTAATTTTTTTCCAAAGATATTCTTTATAGATAAATGATTCTATTCGTCCGGGCTAAGCGGATGTCTCACTTAGTCTATTTCGAAAAACTTATTTATAACAAAAATTTTATTTTTTCTTCATATACTTATTTAGCTAAGTGTATTTAACATATAAAACAATTTTTAGATATACATATATGTTTTTTTAATTTTAAAAGATAAAGGTATTTTAAATACATAATACATGAAAATGTTTAAAATTTTCAAAAAAATATATACACATGTTGAAAAAGGGTAAAACTTGGTTTATATGTTAAATACAATTAGTTAAACAAGTATACGAAGAAAAAACAAAAAAAAATTGTTGTAAATGAGTTTTTTAATGTGAGCTAAACGGGATATTTATTTAGCCCGGGCTAACAGGATTACTATTTTTCTTTATATTGTTATATTTTTTAAAAATATGTGGTTTGACTGTATATTATTATATTTACTTCTATAATTTGTTATTATTATACATTCATATAAAATTTTAAAACTATCACTCTTAAATAAAATGTAAATTTAGCAACTTAAATTTCAACTCAAAACTTAACCTGAACCCAATTTTTCAAAATAGAGTTAGGGTTTAGGTTTTACATATAGGGTTAAAGTTGTGATTAAAATTAATATTCTATAAATAAAATTAGAGTTAAAGTTGAAGTAAAATCTAGTTTTATGAGCCCAAATCATACTGATCTATATGAACGATCTGGACCATAACGAGCTTAGCGCATAGATTAACGTGGTGTTCTTAGTGATGCCCCTTATTTTGAGTGGTGCCCCTTATTCGAAACATCTTTTTTGCGGGCCCAGATGCTTGTCAAATAAAATGCATGGCATTGCATTGGACCGCATTTCCCCACTTTTTACAAGCGGAATTTTATCTCCTCCCAACTTTTTTCCTTTTAACAAAGTAGTGGTTGAGAAACGTTTCCACTTTTTCAGGTCCCACCTTTTCTCAACGACCCTCTTCCATCATCTTACTAATTTTTCCACTTTTCAATCATTGTCATCATAAAGATTTCGGCATAGTGATCTTGTTAGGGAGGTCTAATACTCTTTTTTGTTAAAACTGTCTATATTTTCATAAAATTGTTTTTTCAAATATATTTAATTCCTATGCAAGTTATTCAATTTTTAGATATTTGCATTTTTCTTACTTTTCAAAAATACCATTTTGAAGGAATATTTATGTAATTTTCACCCTCAAAAATGGTGATTTTTGGAAGTAAAAAACAAATATCCAAAAATTATCATATTTCGTGCATAAATTAAATGCACTTGGAAAATAATTTTAAAAATTGTTTCCAGAGAAACTCAAAAAAAGTAAGTGGATTAGGCCCGCCTAAGGTCACTGTCCAATCTTTTCTCTTCTCTCTCTTAAACAAAAAGGGGAAAAAATAAAATAAAAATAAAAATAAAAACCAGGCGCGCCCACAGCAGAGCCCCAAACGGCAATAACAGAGACGCTGCCATCATCCATGTCCTGGAATAATGCCATTGGGCCTCAGATCATGTTTCATGATTCCAACTCTCGCAAAGAAACACAATTTTTTTTAGTGATTTATCAACAATATTCATGATTAATTTGGTTCAAAATCTTTGTTACAGAATAAAAATCAGAAAAATGGACACAAAAAATCAGAAAAAATGGGATTGAAACAAAATGTTACCTTGAGCTCGGAATCGTAAGAAACCACTTCTTTTAATGCCTCTCCGTAGAGAACAAAAGGTTATCAATATTCCAGATACATTTGAGACATACATCTATCAACCCGAGGAATCCGCAAGCAGAAACAGAAATTTTTCATGCTTCAAGGCGTTGATGAGACAAAAGAATACATAGATATATACACTGACGTATATGTTCTTAGAATCACGCTTCTGCAAATTATTTGTGGTCCATCTCAATGTTCACTGGGGCAGCACATATACACGGATTACGCCTACCTACTACCAAGTATGTGCATGCGTGTAGACGGGTACGTAAGAAAACACTGAACAATGAAACACTCGACACAAAAGCAGAGTAGCAAGGAAATAGAATTATAAATGTGGGATATGGAAAGCATTGACTAACAAAATATGACTTGATTGGCTTCTTTACATTATTCCAAACACCTATTCCCTGATATATGGCTTTAACATGCCTAAAGGGCGCTTTCACGCACAACGGCAAAGCAACAATAACAGAGGATAAGATTCACCCTCCACTGTGTGCGTTTGCATTCAAGCCATTTGACCTTCAGGAAGGAAAAAAAAAAACCACAGATGTGCGGATACAATATTGACATGTATATCTAGGGCAGTTGCAAACCCAAGCAGCATCCCACAAATGCAAGACATGATAATTGACGTATGCTGGAACCTGCTCAATCAGTGAATATCTATTTTGTCAGTATCACTTAGACTAGTCTAAGTATTTGGGCGATCTACTCATCAATTGGCCACAAAAATGATCTGGATGTGGGTCAACTAAGGAAAATGGTAGACGTAAAGGAGCATTTACACCACAAAAATTTTCTTGTTTGGCACATGGGCACCTTTTTTTATGCTTCTCTTAGTCCTTGACATCAAAGAATCTGTCTAATCTAATCTTGGGAATGTTCATAGAAATGTTACAACCACACGTGTTGAAGAAGAGTATAAGAAGATGTTGCTTCTCCATCATATCAGCAAGGATGTCAAACATAGTACTGTAGATTAATTGCCATTGCACACGATCGCTCATTGAATACCCACTTTTGATGCTACAAGAGGAGCTGAAGTGTTGGAGACAACCCCATAAATATCCCTGTGTGGCCATCCCTCAACGTACCTTCGCAGTTCCCCAAGGGCAGAGATGACCCAGAATCCTGTGCCGGTGATGTAACCTGCCCATCTGACATCAACAGGCAACTAAAACAAGTAAATCAAAGGACAACTAAATCAGTAACATCAATTAAACTTCCAAGACAAAATGTTAACATGCAACTAAAACAAGGACATTCAGACGGATGTCTAGCAAGTGAAGAAGGATAAATGATAAAGAAATGCCTTACACAACATCATAAATAGCAATAGGAAAGGCGACTGATTTGTTTTGTAGGCTTCAAGTCTGATGTTACTCTACATCTTGTTTAGAAAAGTAAATCTATGTGATATTTATAATGTAGAAATAATACCATTTCCAAAAGTTGCCATACAAGTCGGTCAAGTCTTTATGTGAAGACTTGGGAAACGAGCGGCAATTGCATATGGTTGTAGTGGCCCCAATATTTTGACTTTCTTTTTAAATAAACTTGCGCGCCCTACTTAGATATTCTTCCCATGAAAAATGAACATTTTTTCAGTTTGTTTGATATTTTCTATTTTTGAAAATCAACAAAAAGGGCATGGATATATGCACTAAATAAATTCAAAAAAATTTGTTAAATTTCACAGATGGCAAGATCTAAATAGAGTTCACACATTTATAAACAGGACAATATAACGGAAGAAAAATTTTTGAGCCGCCTGTAAATGGCCAAAATTGCAAACGGGCATATGGGATATGGATCCTTCGAAAATGGGTATGAAAGAAGTTTAGGAGCTTACTTAGCGAAAAATTGCTGGCATCATTAAATCTCATGCACTGTTGCAACATTGTGCTGCTAATTTGAGGAATAATTACAACCATTCTGCATGAGAGAGAGAATAATGAGTCAAAGCAATTTACCCTCCAATTCATTCTCAGGAACTATTGGCCAGGAAAAGTTGAAAACAGGAACTAACCTAGATGTTAGAGGCCACAGGCAGTGGATAGGTCAATGCTGGTTGGGGAACGTAGCCAGCTTGTCTTAGGTCGAGAATTAGATTCTTCAAGTATAAATAAATTTGTTCTGATTGTGGGTGACTTTTATCTGCTGAAATAAACATATGAGTTGTGCTGTTTATCTTAATCCAGCTACATCCAGGTACCTTTTGCACCTTTCTTTTCTTCATCAAACTACGTACATGGAGAACACCATCCCATCTACCAGCTACCGCATGGATATTTGACATCAAAACATAATATCCTGAGTTCTGAGGATCCAGTTCAAACAGTTGCCTTGAAGCAAGCTCTGCAAGCTCAAAATTTTTGTGAATACAACATGCTCCAAGAAGCGCACCCCAAACACCAGCATCTGGTTTGAATGGCATTCGTGTTATGAAATCAAGTGCCTCATGCAGAAGTCCAGAACGCCCAAATAGATCAACCATGCAAGCATAATGTTCCATCCGGGCTGCAATTCCACTTTTATCAACCATGAAATTGAAGTATTTAAGTCCTTCATCAACTAGGCCAGCATGGCCACAAGCAGATATGATGGCAAGAAAGGTGATGTGATCTGGCTGAATACCTTCTTCCTTCATTTCTTGGAATAAACTGAGTGCATCCTTAGCCAAACCATGAGTTCCATATGCCGCAATGATACTATTCCATGACACCTCATTTTTTTCTTGCATCAAGTCAAAAACATGACGTGCTAAAACCAAATCTCCACATTTAGCATACATGTCTATCAAGGCACTCTCAGCAAAGATATCTGATCTCAAAGCACTTTTCAACAAAAAAGCATGAATCTCTTTCCCATGAATCAGTGAAGGTATATTTGCACAAGCTGATAGAGCAGCAGATATGGTTACGTAGTCACAACTGGCTTGTTCTGAAGCCATCTTGCGGAAAAGACAGACAGCCTGTTCAGGCCGTGCATTTTGAGAGCAACTCACAATCATTGTATTCCACAGCACAGAATCTCTTTCAGATACATTTTCAAAAACATGGCCGCTGAGATCCAGCCTTCCACATTTAGCATACATATCAATCAGGGCACTCCCCACGTGGCAATGTGAATCAAATGCACTCTTCAGAATGTAACAATGCAACTCCTTACCCAGACTCAACATAGTCAAACTAGCACAAGCAGGTAGAACACAGGCCAATATCACTGCATTCAACTTTATTTCTTCTTTTAGTGACCAACGGAACATTTCTAAGGCATCAAGATTTAAGCCATTAAGCACGAAGCCAGAAATCATTGCACTGCAAATGACAACATCTACTGTGCTTGATCTATCAAAAACTTTTTGAGCCATATTAACATCCCTGCATTTAAAATATACATCTATAAGTGCACTCTTCAAATATGCATCCAAAAATACCCCATTTCTGAATATATAACTATGAATTTCCTTACCTTGTTTCAGACAAGCTGAGTCTGAGAAGGACGGAAGAAAACTTGAAAGTGTTATAGAATCTGGCTTCACACCAGTCAATTGCATCTCATAAAACAAACCTAAAGCCTCAGCATTAAAACCATTCTGCACACATCCTGCAATCATCCCATTCCATGTCACCAGATCGGTGTGGCCCATCATATCAAATAACTTCTGTGCGTCAGGTAAATGCCTACATTTTGAATACATGGACAACAGTGTGTTAGCAACAGATGCTTCCAACTCTAACCCACATCTAATCGCAAGACTATGAAGTTGAGTGCCATATTTAATCATACCTTGAGAGGCACAGATGGACAATACGCAGGAAAAAGTGACTGAGTTTGGCCTCGTTTGTGTTCTCCTCATAACATGAAACAATCTCAAGGCCTCACATATATTGCCATTTTCGACATACCCATTAATCATCACATTCCACAGAACACTATCCTTTTCACGCATTCTTTCAAACACACTTCGTGCATCATCAATGGCATCATTCTCTGCATACAACTTAATCAGCGAGCTACCCACAAACATATTCGTATCTAAACCCATCAAATGCATACTCTCGTGAATCAATCGACCCAAGTTGACAGCATTTAAACCGGAACAAGCTTTAATCACATATGGGAAGGTATATTTATCTGGCAAAACACCATAACCCAGCATCTTAAAGTAAAATAACAAAGCCAACTCAAAGCAACCCATCATGGTAAATCCCCTAATCATCCAATTCCAAGGCGACGGATGCCATTTCTCGATCCCAGAAAACACGCTTTTTGCGTCTATAAAGCTTTCGCAAAACACATACATACTCAAAATTTTTGTCCCCAAGAAACCCGCGTCTGTAAGTCCATTCGCAACAATCTGGGCATGGACTTGGCGCCCTTTCCGAAGATCATGAACAGTAGAAAAATCCTGCAACACCGAAGAAAACCAGCCGGCGGAAGTTCGATTCAGATGGTCGCAGAACTCATTGGAATCCCGGCGATTCGGAGCCGAATTTGATAGAGTTCTGGCCATTAACGAATTGGGTTTCCGGGGTGATGTAGAGATGATTGAGAGATACTCGCAGAATGGGAAGAGATTCTTCTTCGGCATTGATAGAGAGATTTGTGAGAGGTTGCAAGACCGGAGGATTTTTGGCGGGTATATTTGAAATGGTCCAACTCAGTCGAGTCGAGTAACTCGGTCAAGTCGAGTCAGCTCTGTCCGAGTCACGTGATCTTCCAGCTAGTCTGGAGTAGTAAAGAGGGGTTTTTGCTCTCTTCCACAATTTTGTTTCTGCAGCTGCCGAAAAATAGAGAAGGAAAGGAGCAATAGCGAGAACTTGAGTGAGGGGGATTGATTGAAATGGAGAGAGAAAGAGAGGGAACCAGAGAAAGAAAGCAGCAAAACTGAGAGAGAGAGAAATCAGGTGGAAGATAACCTTAACCTGCAGCAGCTGCTGCTGCCGCCGCCACCGTTGCCAAAACCGAAGAAATAGAAGTTCTGAAGGCATTAACCATTGCTGCGAGCTCAGAAACTTTTGCATATGCATTTATCATCGATTCACAGAAACCCGGTCTGAATTGTTTGCCTGAAGTCATACGGATGTCGGAATTGTCGACGTGGTGGAGACCTAATTAGCTGGTGTTTGAACCAGAGGAGGTCGTCCTGCTGCACAGCTTTCACCTGCTTAGCCGGAAAACAGTATTTAGCGGTTAACTGGCGTTTAGACGGGAGCGTGTTTCCCACGGAAAATTTGCACATTGCTACCTCGACTCTCCGAATTGAGCTGTTTTTTACCTTGTATGGAAATTGCAGCAGATGGCTACAAGGTTCAAAAATATAAAATTTTGATACCTCGAATAGAAGTGCAAATATCACGTGCATTCGGCATGAAAAATTATGCCTGCCTTTTCTTTTATAATTCCGGAATTACCCTGTAATAATATGAAATAGAGAGGATGACACCCCTCATTTGCAAGTGAGGGTTCTAAAAAGGTAGAAGAAACGTAGACATGGTTGAAATGGACGATTTTACGCAAAAATATTCATGGCTTTTTATAATACAAAAAATAAACGAACATGGTTCGATACTTATGTAAGTATTTTACCTTAGTTTTTTAATTTTTAAAATGCAGAATTTAAATCTAAATTATTTATTACCAATCTACCATTTAAGCATCCTAAAAATTACAACAAAAGATAAAGCATGTTATATTAGGGTTGTTATCCTTTGCGTACAATTGCGTTTAGGCTTGGTGCACTAGGTGTATCAATGTTAATGAATCGGGTTGAACAAGTTAAAGTTTAATTCTAACCTTAATATATTTAAAATATCTCAACTCTAATTCATTTATTAATCCATTGAAAATTTCAGCACTAGCCTATTTATAACTCATTTAATAGATTAGTTTGCGGATTGTTGTTAATAAAATGTATTGCAAATAACTAAAAGGCTTAAATTTTGGTAGACAATTATCTTATAGGAAGATGCAAGAAAGTGTTTTCGGTGCAAGAAAAATGAAAATAGAGCAGTAAGGAAAATAGAATTAAAGCCACGACGGAAAAATAAGAATTCGGTGACAAAAGAAACACTTAGCGAAAAACAATAACCAAATGATTGACATTTTCATGTATAAAAGTTTAATGGATTAAATGAGTTAAATGGGCCGAAAGGATTAAAGAGATTATATCGGTTAAGCAGGTTACTAAACAGATTAATGAGTTATAAAATTTCAATTTTAATTTATTTATTTAATTAAATAATTGAATGGGTTGGTCATGACCATTAACACTTCTATCCTTGTGCATTTAACCCATTTTTATTTTTTAGAAAATTTTTATACAATTGTTAATCAAAAGTGTATTTAATATGTTTCAATTTTTACTAATTTTTGAAATTTATAGATATTTTTATTTTTTAAAATCAGTGGTATTTTAGTGTTTTTAAATTATTAAATATATCACCAATTTTAAAAAATCCAAAATATATTTATAAATATCTAAAAATGATAAAAATTGATACACATGTTAAAATACTTAAATTAATAATTTATAAAAAAAATTAGAATGAAAAAATAGTTAAATGCACCTGGGTGCACTAGGCCTAAGTTCATTCGGTGTATTTAGGCATTCCCCATTATATTAACTGAAGTTCTTAACGTTTTCTTTTTCCCTAGCTCAATACTTTTCAATTAGATGCAGTTTTATAAAGAATTTGTCTACACGATTTGTTAAAAAGCAATACCTTTAAAAATTAGGCATCCATGAGTACCTTCCGTAGTAATGGAGGATGCAAACAACTTTAACTATGTCTCAACATTTGCCCGCTGGCCTTTTTTATCAATTGTCTTTTTATCCGTCCATCCTTTTGATTCTTTCACCCATCAATATAAAGAGATAATGAATATCATGTGTTTGTTTTCTAAGTTTGTGATTTTTCAAATCGAAATCGTTTATAACAATACATACTACATTACTAACAAAAGCATTTGTTAAAACTTCTGCAGGATGGGGAACTTACTGAATATTTCCATGGAAATATGAAGAATATAATATTGGATTTTCAGGACGAAAAAATAGAACCTAATTGTGTACATTGTGAATTAGCATACATGTTTTGAATATTAGCATAATAACCCCTCTATGTTTCAATATATAAGAAAATAGATCTAATTATCTGATTGATTTTCAAGGTTTAATTCCAAATGATGCTACAATTTATATTTATATTTATGCATTCGATCATGTATTTTAGCAAAATTTCTTAGATGACTATAAATTCTACTTTAATTTTTGAATATGAATATACTAGAGGTAAATTTTTTTCAAAATAATTAGTTTTTCTTTCTCATTACTTTTTTCAAATAGGCAATATGTACATGTAAGAAAAATTGAGTCCACTAAAACTCTAAAGTAGAATCTACTCTAGATTTTTTGCTATATCATTTTATTGAATTTTTGATATTTAATTTTAATCGACTGGGGTTCTCAGTGCACTTGGTTGCATTTAACTCATTTTTTAAAATTTTTTTAAATTTTTTTATACAATTATTAATTTAAGTGTATTTAACGTGTGCATTAATTTTTATCATTTTTGGATTATTTTATATATTTATTTTTTATTTTCAAAAAATCAGTGGCATTACCTAATTTTAAAAAATAAATATCTAAAATATTTCGAAAATGATAAAAATTGATACACATGCTAAATACACTTAAATTAACGATTGTATAAATTTTTTTGTAACAAATAAAAAAATGAGTTAAAGCACTAGGGTGCACTGAATTAGAGCCCTTAATTAATGCAACTAATGGCAATTTTACTTTTACAATGTGCAATCTATAACTTCACAAATTTTTATCATTAACCCTTGGAGACATTCTTATATTTGAAATTAAGAATGAATGTAAGACTATCTGTGCTATTTTCTTAAATGTATAATTATTTCAATAAACATGAATATAAATTATAGTCATATTTAGAATTTAACTCTTTTTGAAAAAAGTTACTTGCAAATATAACCCTAAGTTTGATTATTTATTATTTTAATCTGATAATTTTAATATTTGTAGATATAACTCTTTAAATTTTTTCAATTATGCAAAAATAACCTTACGAGCATGCATTTTACATATCAAATACATCTATGTCATACAAAGTTTCGAGTGTGTTAAAATTTTCATATGTTTGTTGTCCACTTAACTGCCATTCTCGAAACCCAGTCAAGCTTGTAGGATTTTTTGCACAATATGAAACATTTAAGAGTTATATTCACAAATATTAAACTGCGAGGCTAAAATCATAAATACGCAAATTTACTGGATTATTTTTGCAAATAACCCAAAAGAAAAGGCTTGCGTCCTTTCCGGTTTTCCCCCTCCTCCGCTGCCTCTCTGCGCCGTCTTCTCCCCGCTGCCCGTTTCCATCTCCCAGTTCCCTTCGGCTCGCAGCAGTTTTTATTCAGAAAAGAATCCCGTTCCGAATGAATTTGCGCTTTCTTCTCCTTGTATCAGCTGTTCTTCGCTTCTTCTTGATATTTTACGGAGAATGGCAAGATGCCCATATGGAGGTGCGATACACGGACGTCGATTACATAGTTTTCTCGGACGCTGCGTCCCTTGTCGTCGCAGGAAAATCCCCCTACGACCGCTTGACGTATCGCTATTCGCCGCTTCTCGCATACCTTCTTGTGCCCAACTCCGTTCTTCATCCCTCATGGGGGAAGTTCATCTTCTCAGCTGCTGGTGAGTGGGCGTTCCTTGGCTTTTGGTGATCTTGATTTCCATCACTGGAATTTCTCCATCAATGATTTTTATAGTTGTAATCTCAGATTTGCTTGTGGGTCTATTTCTGCATACCATTTTGAAGCAGCGCCATGTTCCTGAGAAGTTGCAGTTATACAGCATAGCAACTTGGCTCTTCAACCCTTTCACATTCACTATCGGCACCCGTGGGAACTGCGAGCCTGTCGTCTGTGCAATGGTTCTTTGGGTCATGATTTCTCTCATGAATGGTGTAAGTTCTACTCCCTTCGTGCTTTTATTCCTGATTGGAGAACGGGGAATGGGTTGCAATTTTCATGAATATGGTGCATGGCCTCTGGCATATTGGAGGATCTGTCATTTCCTTTGCCTGATTCTCCGTAGATAAGGAATCTTGTAATGTACAATGGTAATATCCTTGTAGCTTTGTTAGTTGGAAAGCTGTTGGTAGGGATTGTCATCATCGACTGAACCCCTAGGAATCTCATCAGCATCCTCATTGATGTCGACAAATTCATGTACTGCAGAGGCTTATGCATCCCAAGTCCCGATGGAGTTTTGTTTTGTTAAAAAAAGGCTAAAAGATGATCACTTTGAAATCTCTTCTGTAATTATTATATGTGTTACTTTTGGGTGGATTGCTTAGACTGTTTACCATATAGCAGCCAGCTCAGCCAGCTCAGTGTACTCATAGCATCTGAATCTGAAGCCCTGAAAATTCTTTCAGAAATCGTGCTGTTGATTCCTGCCATATCAATTCATTCCAAAGAATCACGAATTTTTGCAACAGAACCCATGGAGTTAATTTAAACGTGTTGAGCAGTGGGTGATAACCAATAAATCTTACGGATGAAAGTAAATTGCATCAAACAGTTCCACTGTAAGTGAAAAGGGGAAATCAAATCCAGCAATGGCTTTGTTTATTTACTTACCTATTCGTATGCTGGAAAACAGGTCCCTCAAAATAACTGTTTTTTCCTCTCAGCCCATGTTATGTGACTAAGGGATTGTGATGCCATCTTGCTAAGTTAGAATAGCGGTTTGCAGTACCATCCTCCAACAATTCCTAAAATCAGCATATTGTGTTCACTAGTTGCCTTAATATGTTATTCCAAAGATTCCTTGTAATTCAGAAAGAATAAAAGGTGGCTCCCTTTTGTTCCAATGCAATCAAGTCCAACCCGTGAATTTGCCAAAGACATACTCCATTTTCAGGCTTGTTTATGGCTAAGACTTTCTTTAACTGGGTGAGTGAGACAAAACATTAACCTCCAAGGGATGTATGAGGATGACTAGCAAACAAATTCTCAAACAAATAATTGGGGCCAAGCATCTAGATGAACCATGCTTTTCATTCTGCTCTTCCATGATCCATCTCTACATTGTAAACTGTACAAGAAAGAAGCCGCAAAACTAGGTGAAAGATAGTTGAATAACATTTTTTTTTGTGAGACTGGTGTGTATTCAAGCTAAAATTATATATATCTTCTTGATTCATTTCCTTGTAATACTTGCAAATTATTTAGTTTATTTGTCCTTTATGTAATATATGTAGGATGCTTACCCATGGCTGAGTTAATATATGCACATGTTCTGTTTTAGGGAAAATTTCACATATACTAGCGAATTTTATACTTAATTCCACTTACACCAACGAACTTTAAAAAATGCCTTCCATACCCATGAATTTTCATCCGAATTCCGCATAGAATTATGTCGTTAGAGATCCGTTAAATGAGCCTTTATCCCTTCTGTGAAATGATGAATATGCCCAAGCCATAATATAATTTGAAGTTGCTTTGCTCAAAGTTAAAGATTCATATTTCAATAACATATTATTTTATAATTATAAAATTACTATAAATTTTTACTATAAAATCATAATTAGGGATGCACATATTTGTCATTTTATAAGAAGTTAACAACTTCTCTAACAGATCCCTAATGGCATGAGTATATGTCGAATTAAGATGAAAAGTCGTAGGAAGACATTTTTGGTATGTGAGGAATTTGTCCTCTATTTTATATTGTCATTGTACCCGATAACTTAAAAGATCAGAGAGAGAGAGAGAGAGAGAGAGGCTGTACATTTCCCAGGCAACAATAATATGTTGATGTTTCTGGGCTGTACATTTCCTTCATTTCTGTTCATTTGCATTTTGGTTTTTCAGTTGGTATGACTGGTTTTGCTTGTATAATTTTGCTTAACATCTTTGATCTGATGCTCTTTCTGTTTGCAGGTGAAGTTTTTCAAGCAGCAGTTTGGTATGGGCTTCTAGTCCACTTTAGAATCTACCCCATCATCTATTCTGTTCCTATTATCTTAGTTCTTGATTCTCGTTACTTCGGACGTGGTCAGAAGCCGACCCTAGCAAATTGGAGCCCTTCGAAACAACAGGAATTCAACAGTTCAAAGGAGAAACCAGTTAATCCTTCAAATGCATTCAGGAGGTTGATATGTTGTCCATGGGTTCTTTTCAAAAGCATGTTAACAAGAGAAAGAATACTATTCGGATTTATTTCTGGGTTTGTATTCTTCTCCTGCACTGCTTTATTCTTCTATCTCTATGGATATGATTTTGTGAATGAGGCATTGATGTATCATCTCACACGTACTGATCCAAGACACAACTTCTCTATCTATTTCTACCATATCTATCTTCATCATGAAGAAGGCTTCTCTGTGATTGAGAAGCTCATCTCTTTCTTGCCTCAGTTGATGGTGCAGCTTATCCTGTCACTCAGTTTTGCGCAAGACATCCCATTTTGTCTTTTTGTTCAGACCGTGGCATTTGTGGCATTCAATAAGGTTTGTGCATCATTTGATTAAAGTGTTTTGGTTTTCACTTCATTTTGATTCAAGGAAGAGTAGGAAAATTGTTTCCAAGGACAGTAGCATGCACAGATGTTAAGAATCAAGTATTTGAGCACTGGAATTGACAAAGTAACAATAAATTATCTCCTCTTACCAGATCAAACCCATTCGATTTAACTATGTAGACCATTAGAATCATGTTCGGTCTATATATGTTATCTGGGTGTAAAGTTTTGTAAGCAAAGGATATCTGGCAGTAAAAACCTTATCTTTTAATGAATCAAGAAAATTTATTTTGTCACAGAAAATTTGTTTGAATTTTTGGGGCTTATTTTAAGAGACCCGATCTTGTTTTGTGATAGATGCTTCCTTTCTATTTTCTTTTGGAATGGATTCATCTTATTGCAAAATCCTTGATTGTTATACAGCAGAATGGTTGTGGGCATCAAGCTTCTGCTAATCAACGAATTTCTATGTTTTCCATAGTCTTTAGATGCCATGTCCATGATTCAGTATTTGTACGGTTAATCCTTTTCATCCTTTATTTTGTAATTGGCATTCATTTGCAGTTCATATCCATTGACAGGTTATCACTGCGCAATACTTTGTATGGTTCTTCTGTCTGTTACCTCTAATTCTTCCTTGGAGCAGTATGAAGCTTCGATGGAAAGGCTTCACTTGCATCCTGTTATGGGTAGGGGCTCAGATCCATTGGCTGATATGGGGCTATCTCCTGGAGTTTAAGGGCAAGAATGTCTTCATTCCATTGTGGTTGGCAAGCATCTTTTTCTTAGCTGCAAACACATGGGTTTTAATCATGGTCATCAGACACCATAGATTCTCAGCTATCTTCATTCAATCAAGAGTCACTGATTCTGCTTGCAGTAAGAAGGTCGATTAAGGTAACTTAATTTTCTTGTTCTGATGTCTGGACTGTCCCTCCGTCGTGACCCACACGTACAACTCTGGGCTGCAGTTTGTGCTGGTTGATAATGCAGAGTTTCTTGGCAGATGGCCAGGGGCTTCTGGGAATATACTCTTTTGTTGTAGCCAGTCCGTGGTATTAGATTAATTATCTGCCCTTCAAATATTTTGATTGGTCTGAGTTACTAACGGCAGCTAGTTGCTTGTCTCCAGGCATGAAATGGTGGTAATTAAGTGGAATGTTTGGCTTTTTTTTTTATGGGTGTGTTTGTTTGGAATATAAACATGTCAACTAAAACTTTTCAATCTAAAACATTTCACTCTCCATAACTACTCT
>JAXCLR010000081.1:6799702-6817171 GCA_035584095.1 Annona squamosa
TAGAATGCAGGGGTAAAAGTGAAAAAAATAATATGATTGATAGAATAATAATTAGCATTGGGAAACGAAATACCTTGAAAAAAACATGATTCCCATGTTTACAACTATCCAAACGTGCCCCTGGACTATATCCCGCTCTAACAAGTCAAAGCAACCGTTGCCTGCGTGCAGTGCTTTTCCAAACTGCTGGAGGTTTTCCGTCTTCTGCTGCAGCTCGTTGGATTTCTGTAACCATCATTTCAAGATCCAGGTACGGATTCCTCCGCTTGCAACGATCATCGTGAAATTTGTAGCCGAGGATTTAGCTCAGCAATTGTATGCTTCTCGAAATGTCCTATTTTGAGGGTTGCGAGCTTGAATTCGGCGTGCAAGTGAATATCGTTCACTTTCTGCAGTTTCCGTGCTTTTGTCCTGTTTCGGTTCTTCGGGAGCTGTGTGGGGATCATCTTGAGATTTCTGACCTTGGATTTGGTTCCGGAATTGGATTGTTTTGGGAGTTTCCGTGTTTTGCTGGTTCTTTGGAGGGCTTTGAGCTTTAATTCGATCTCCATGTCAGGATTTTCAGTTGTACGGATGGGTTTTTGAGGTGATCGTAGATTCGATTTTTTTTTATCGTCTGCATTCCGCGCTGGCGTTATGTTTGGCGTCTTTCGGAGATTTAATTTTCCTGCACGAACTTAGTATTGAGCATAATATTGGGGGTTTTCTGTTGGGTTTACGCATTGACGGGTTACATCTACATTTAACTTCGGTTGGTTTCAAGGTTTTGTCTTTCTGGTTGTTCTTTGAAATTGTGAAAAAAAAATTCGAGCTTTTGGTGAGAAACGAATTCTCGGGGTTGAAAACTTCCCTTTTTCTTCACTTTCTGATATTTTGGCGATGAAGTTTTTTTTATCTTCCGAGTGTACTGGGTATTCTGAAAGTAGTGCTTTCAGTTTGTACGAGCGTGTCGGTGTGTGTTACTGAAGTTTCGGAGACGTGTCGTTGGCGGCCCCAAAGTAATTGAGGCAAATAAACTGTGGAGTTCCCCGTGGTTTAATTTGGCTTGGGAAACAGCTTACTTGGTTTGTATGCAGCAATCTGGTGGTAATTTTTATTTTTCCTTTGATAGGTGGTAATGCTTTTGCATGCGGATGCATATATGTTTTGATACGTAGGTTTTATCACTCTTGGAATTTTGTTGTTTTGAAGTGAAGTTTCCATTCTCCAAATGCAAAATTTGAATTGGATGATCTGCTAAAACTCGATTCTATCAATTCAACAGGGCCCATTGAAGAATTTAGGCCGTTTTTATCAATAGAATTGGGCTACTAAAATTGCATGATACAACTGAGTGCCAAAAGGTACTATGAAAACTTAAAACGCAAAAAATGCATGTTCCCTGGGATTCAGGTTATAGTGTGTTCCTTATCTTCTTCCATTGGGTGTCGAATTCAGAATTATGTAGGTTGTTTCTTGATAAGTCTAGGCTTTACCTTCTTTTGGTCATGACTTCTCACTTCTCTGGTTGATGCTGATGCAGATCTGTAGATCAAATTGACACAAGGGTTCTGTTCATTGTTCTTTCATTCAAAAGAAAGTGACCTATCCTAAATGTTATTCTGATTATAAAATGGATTCGGCAAGGAGCTGGTTTCAAAAATTCCAACCCAGAGACAAATCAAAGCCTACAACAACAAAAAGCAAAGAAACAGAGAATGGGAAACATGAACAGATACCTTCTGTTGATCAGGCACCTTCAAACACCACAAAACAGAAAGTTGCTGCTGCAAAACAGTATATTGAGAACCATTACAAGGCCCAGATGAAGAATTTGCAAGATCGTAAGGAGCGGTATGTACCTATCAAATTGGCTTTGAGGCACTTCTGACTTCATGTAAGGGCCCGTTTGGCCCCATTTTTTTTTTTTTTTTTAAATAGAAAGCACAGGTATTGTCTGCTTTTAGTGGATGTTTGGCCTGGCTTTTGTTTCTAATATATATAACAAGAAAAAGCTGTAAAATGCACTGCGGCAAAAAGCTTCAAAAGGTTGGACTGCTTGCGCATTTGATAACAAGAAAAAGCCTGGCTGTGCGATGTTTTTACCACCAGGCCAAACAGGGCCCAAATCTCAAATAGAACGTGAAAAGCACTTTTGTAAGATGCACATCTTTTCAAATGTTGATTTGTATCTTTCAGCAGGCTTATGACAGTTTTTCCATTGTGTCAGATTGTAGATAAGCTTATGGTTATCCTGACAGACGTAGCCAGGCTAACATAGGACAAGCTTTTGTCAAAAAATAGATAAGCTTATAGCAATGAAATCATTTTGCTAATTTCAGGCGTTGGATCTTAGAGAGGAAGCTTGCTGACGCTGATGTCTCTGAGGAAGACCAGAATAATCTTCTCAAATACTTGGAGCAAAAGGAAACTGAATATATGCGCCTTCAGAGACATAAAATGGGTGTTGATGACTTTGAACTCTTGACTATGATAGGGAGGGGTGCATTTGGAGAGGTTTGTTGCTCGTCATATTTTTTCTTAACTTCATTAATCGTATTCCACTCTGAATATGTCAAGTCATCCAAACTAGATGTGCTTTACCTGGGTTTATATGTCATATTTTCTTGGAAAGCACTGATTATTACATTTGGTCAGTTTTGTACTAATAATAATTTGGCAACTTTGCAGGTCAGACTTTGTAGAGAAAAAACTTCAGGCCATGTTTATGCAATGAAAAAATTAAAGAAATCAGAGATGCTTCGTAGGGGACAGGTATTATTATTGCAGAACTGTAGGTTATTTATTTCTTGCTTATTTTGATTTATGCTCATTGTTGCAGTTATTATTTTTTTCAGGTGGAGCATGTTAAAGCTGAAAGAAACCTTCTTGCTGAAGTTGACAGTGCATGCATTGTCAAGCTTTACTGCTCCTTTCAAGATGAGGAATTTTTGTACCTTATCATGGAGTATCTTCCTGGTGGGGATATGATGACACTACTTATGCGCAAGGATACTTTAACTGAAGATGAGGCAAGGTTTTATATTGGACAGACAGTTTTGGCAATTGAATCAATTCACAAGCATAACTATATTCACAGGTTTGTTTTGTTGGTTTCTGATCTTTTATTTTTACTATTACTACTTTATTGAGTTTCTTTGAGGTAAAGGGTCCATTTGATAAGAGGTAAAAAAATGGAGAAAATTTTGTGGGAAAATGTTTTGAAAGATTAGGAGCGAAGTGAATCAAGATGAAATAGATAGGTTAGTTATATGTGCAAATATGAAAAAATGATTGAATTGTAGAAATAATACTAGAAAAAGTAAGGTGGCTAGGTAGTTAAGACATCAAATCATATAAAAAAGCTATGTATAAAGGAGTGGTGGGCCGTTCCTTTGTCTGATTTTACATTTTACAAGATGGACCTCAATGTAAAGGGCTTACCTTTAACTTCTCCAAAATAACATGAAATTTCTTATTTCTTCTTTTAGAGATATCAAGCCAGACAACTTATTACTCGATCGGTATGGCCACATGAAGCTTTCTGATTTTGGGCTGTGTAAACCATTGGACTGTAGTAGTTTTCCGAATCTTAGTGAAAATGACTTCGGACTGGGGAGAAATTCTTTACCATCAAGGGAGAGCGATAGGCAGCCAACTACTCCCCTTACACCCAAACGCACACAGCAGGAACAGTTACTCCATTGGCAGAAAAACAGGCGAACATTGGTGAGCTATTCTTTGGTGCCCTTCATTTTTGTTCTTTGCTACTTCCAAAACTTGGTTTTAACAGCTGGACTGGTACTGTTGTAAGTTTGCTTGAGGTAGAGTGTCTGTTTAACTGAAATTATCAAAGCGCATGCAAAAAATGTTCACCAAAATTCTTTTGAAATGGGAAAATTACTAGTTGGAAATGGTTGAACAGAGGTGATAATTAAAATCTATGGCTGTTGTATTATCTATTTGTAACCAATGACTCCAGGCTCCGTATGTTTTAACTAGGAGTTTGGAGTGCTTGGTTGCTCATCCCCACCCCTCTTCTCTTCATGGTGGCTACAAGAGAGGGGAAGAAGTTCAATGAGTAGAGGAAAATTTGTTTGCACTAGGTACCGGGGACTCCATGCCATGAACTACGTAGGGAGTAGAACACATAAGCATTCATTCAAGAATTCGCTTGCATGTTTGTTTTATGCTTCCACTTGCATCTTTGGTACTTCTTTGGTTAAAATGCATGTATTCATCAAACCTTTGGGGGATGACTGTGTGTAGTTAATCATGGACACGTTGTTATGTATTTTGTAAGTATTATGACCTTTGATTATAAACTTATAGTGTTAATGGAGTTTGTCTTTCAAATACAGGCATATTCTACAGTTGGCACTCCTGATTATATTGCTCCTGAAGTTCTACTGAAGAAAGGATATGGAATGGAATGCGATTGGTTGGTTACCCTCTGACCACTTCTTTTACTCCGGTGGGTTTCCAAATCTTAATGTTGATTTTCTTTTAGGTGGTCAATGGGAGCAATAATGTATGAGATGCTTGTGGGTTATCCTCCATTTTATTCTGAAGAACCCATGCAAACCTGCAGAAAGGTACGTGCATAAAGAAAATGAGCAGATAACATTCCAGACGAATGGTCAACTGGCCCTACTTTCTTTCCTAGCAGCAACTTCTTTTTCACAAACAACTTGCAATTGCATTTTGGAAATTAATCATTATGTTATTTCGGAAATTGAAAATTGATGATCATGGATCCTCATATGTTATTTCTCATGCAACCAAAGCCAGCTACATGGATCCTGTTGTGCAACTCTTTTCGATCAAGAGCTATGTCTGCTGGAAGCATGAGTGTTTCTGTTTCTTTATTAACAATCCATAACCATGATCCAGTTGTGCTACTCTTTTCAATGTTGAGCTCTGTCCTCCGTAAACCTGAGTTTTTTTTTTTTTTGGGTCTCTGTTAACAATCCATAAGCCATAATCTAGTCAGCCTTATCCTTGCTCTCTTATGGCCTTCTATTTGAATAAACTCACTTTCTAATTTGTCCTGTTCTTGGCATTCTATTTGCATATACTCACTTCTAATTTGTGCTGTTCTTGGTTTACATTGCATGTAATCAAACAACCAGAGGCAAATTTCTTTCATCTTATGCCATACGGATCCCATCTTTAGATTTTCTTATTACCTTTGGATTAGTATATGTTCATGAGTCCAATTTGAGCAATTCAGGAATCTGCTTGTCACAATTATTGAATGTGCTTTGCAGCCATATTTAACTCAATGAATATATTCCACTGTTAACTCAAGCACTATGGCTTTAAAAAATTGTACATGGAATTAAATCAATTTTCTATACCTCGATCTGGGATTTCTTTGTTAATTGTTTAGTTTATCCCTGCAGATTGTAAACTGGAGAACTTACTTAAGATTTCCTGAAGAAGCAAAATTGTCCCCTGAAGCTAAAGACCTCATCAGCAAACTATTATGCAATGTGGAGCAGAGGCTTGGCACAAAAGGAGCTCATGAAATAAAGGTTTGAATTTTCTGACTGCTACGTCTAGTTGAATTACAACCCAAATAACAGGTTCATGAATTACAAAAATTGATGATAATCATGGCTGTAGGCACACCCGTGGTTTAAAAGTATCCAGTGGGACAAATTATACCAGATGGAAGCTGCTTTTACACCAGAAGTTAATGATGAATTGGATACTCAAAACTTCGAAAAATTCGAGGAGGTATTTGTTCTTGTTGATTTGGTAAATAGTTCTTGATTTGTTCGTGACATAGTGCCTTTGTATAAATGTGGTAATGTGCACTTGCAAATATGGTAATGTGTGTGCTTATGTGGCAAAGGTTGTGAGCTTATACCTGTTCTTGGTAATTGCCTTAAACTCTCTGGTAAACAGTTGTAGGATATTAATTCCATATATTCCTTGATGACTACAAATCTTGTGTAGTTTTAGGTGTTTGGTTCCCATTCCTATTGTTTGTGAATGCTAATTGGTGCTGTTCAACCTATTAAGCAACTCAATCAAGAGTACTCCGTCCGTCTCCCAAAATAGGATCCATCAAATCATTGGATGGACCAAACACAACCTAGAGGACTAGGAAACCTGTTGAAACCCGTAAATTCAATCCCTAAGAATGGGATCCAACTAGTCATTAGATGGCCTGCACACTATCTAGAACAATCTGTACCACTTAGCCTATTGAAATCTTTAATTTCAATGTATCACATGGCATGCAGTGTTAAAACTTTTTCAAACTCCATAGTTGCCACAAAAGACAAAAGCTAGTTTACTGCCACTTAAACCAGGAGTTATTTTTATATTATTTTAGATGGATTTCTATTGATCACACTTGGTGATTCAATAGACTTAAATTGAAAATGTTACCTATCGAAGCATGTAAATTGAAAGATTCCTACTGTGTTTTTATTTTCTTTATGCATTCTTTCTTTTTGGGGTCTTCATTCTTTGTTCTCTTGTTTCACTGAACCTGTGATTTTATGCTATCTTCTACTATCCTACCATCCATTTGTCACCATGGACTACAATGTTTTACTTTTTTTTTCTTTTTTCCCACTACTTTTGAGTTGTATGTATTATCAATGTCAGTATTAGTAATTGTTTCCTGTTGTGAATGCAGTCAGCCACATCAATGCAAACCCCATCAAAATCAGGGCCATGGAGGAAAGTAAGTTTTGCATATCTTTTCTCCAAGATGTTGCTGCATCCTAGCATCTTACATTGTTTAATGTTCATATGATGAAAACTCGTCATTCAATGCATTTTCATGTCGTAGAGGGGTGTCCCTTGTGTATGATCGCAGATATTCATTCTAAGAACTAGATAGGTAACATATGATGACGACTGGGTGATGCCTGATTAAGGTGCAGTCTGATTATGTAGGCAACAAATCAGGCAATACTTGAAATAACTTACATTTCAGGAATTATTTAAAGGTTTATGCTATATTATTTATTTAAGCCATGGTGTGTACTGTTTAATCTTATTTATTAAATGCCGCTTTGCTGTTTTGGATGATGTCAAAATCATGATTTCAGTGTAAGTTAATGCGCTGGGTCTGAGTCATAGGCTAGTGTCCCTAAGCCTGAGTGCCTGAGTGCCCAACCCAAAAATTGACTGAACAAGTGGGCCTGGTTAATGGTCTAGTTGGCAGGATCAATGATTTTTATGATGGACAACATCAGACGTCACTTGGTTGTCATGGACAACATCAGAATCATGATTTTGACGTTAGTGAATACATTGGGTCTGAATTGTAGGCTAAAATGGTGTCCCTAAGCCCAAATAGAAAATTGACAGAATGTGTGGGCATGGTTGTCTAGCAGGCAGTTTCAAGACGTGTTGATTTTGATGTTACCAGGTCCAAAATACCATTTCCCTAAGCCCAGTCGAAAACTTTAGTGAATATGCCATGCCAGGCCAGGCCTGTCAAAGGTCCCAGCGGGTACTAATCTTTGTTTGGGCTTGGTTGGATATGTGACCTGCTTATTACCATGATTCTGTGGCAATCATTGAAGTAGGTCCTACGAGTTTTGCAAATTTAATCTTCCAGTTTATGGCTTATAATCAGGTACTTACATTAAGACAGCAGGATTTCTGGTTACATGGACCCATAATTTAAAATGGTCAACATTTACTTGGATGCCTTTTATGCAGTCCTAAGGGCAAAGCACGTGTACCATCCATCAGTCGTGCCAGTATCTTATTGTGACAACTAACTCCTTGATGTTGGGAGAAAATGGGATGTCTTCTTAACACTGGTTGCTCAATGCAAGAATGGCCAATTAAACTGCCAAAATTAATCTGTTGAACTGGTCTGTATTTGATTTTATACTCTAAGCAAAATTTACCAGAAAAATATCCAAACTTCCAATGAGGAATGCCTTAGTAGCTTCTGTGTCATGTGTTTTCTGCTTCTGGCATTGATTTTATCTTGAGGCTCTCCAGTTTTTGTTATGGAATGCTATGAAATTTTTGGGTCATTGTTCTGTCAAAATGATTTAATTACGCCATGTTCTCAACTTTTTATTTTTAAAAAGAATTTCGGCTATGTTCTCAAAATTTTTTTTTTTTTTTTTTTAAATTGCAATGATTAGTTTACACTGTTTTCCTGCATTTAATTCTTTTTGTATGATTATCTGCTTTGGCAACTAATGTAACTTTTCCTAATATCCACAGATGCTTTCTTCCAAGGACGTAAATTTTGTTGGTTATACCTACAAGAATTTTGAAATTGTTAATGACCCGCCTATGAATGGCATTGGTAACTCTCTCTCCCTTCACCCCACCCATGCTAATGCACACCTATCAGTGTTCTCCTTTTGTTCATAGAAAAGCACGTCTAGTGGAGTGGGCAGGCTTTTTCAATTATTGTTGCCCGCCCCATTGGTGGGCCTAGCAGAAAGCTTCTTCTCAGCTCGATCCTGCCCACTGCCCTCATTGCTTGCCTGCAGGCGCATGCTCTCTCCAGATACACACCTACCCATTCTTTGCTGCCAATAGGCCATTTAGCACAGCAGGCTCTTTGAATTTTAGTTTGGTTTTTGAACTGATTTTGTGACTTTTGTTTCTTGACAACCTGAATATGCGGTCAGTGATAGCCAGATGTTATGCCTTTTTTTTTTTTTTTTTTGCATGAACAGGGGAGAAAAATGCTCTTTTTACGACGAAAGAGCACAATTATTCTGTCAAACAGAGCACATGGCTATTTGACTTTTCTCTCTCTGCTACTGTTCTGACCATGGTAAAAAAGCCATCTTCTTATCAATCTATTGACACTGTTGTTGTTCTTTTTGCCACAGCAGAGTTGAGGAAAAAGAATACAAGGTCAAAGAGGCCGTCCATCAAATCTCTGTTTGGTATGATCCTCAATTATTCAATGTTCTATATTTTATTCTCTGGCTACTGCATTTGCATGTTCTAAATCATTCCTATTACACGTGGGCCATTGCACAGAAACAGATGCTGCTCCAGATCAAACTCCCATCCAAGGCAGCTTCCTCAACCTATTGCCCGTGCAAGAGGAGGTCCCTAAAAGACCTGAGCCATCTCCTTGCTCTGGTCGACCACCTCTTTATCATCATCAATCTCGACACAGATAACAGACTAAGCTTCTCCAGTACTGTCTATTGCCAAGTCAAAAGAAAAGGATTCAGAGCAGAAAAAGAGTAGGAAGTGAAGATCTTTTCCAGGCTTTTTGTTGTTTCTGCAGTACGAGTGTACTACCTGCTTCTTTGTTCTATAGATCAAGAGCAGAAAGGGGCAGTGAGAAATTATAAAGGTAAATGCTAATCTCTTGGTCAAATCTTACTGAAGGAAGGACCATGTGTAAGATAAAATTTGATCGTCGACCAGGCGCTGCTGGTGGAACGTATTCTGCAAAATCTGATGGATCAACCTGGCTACTGATTTGCCAATTGACTGCAAGCTCTCTTAGCTTTCCTCCAGAGTCTCAAGTTGTTAGGACATTTGCCTGGCTTGATGTTAGGCTTTGGTCGCATCCATGCTGACCAATGATGTGCCAACAAAATAACCGTCTGATATGTAAAATTTCTGTGCAACCGCTGCTCTTCTTTTCGTGCGAAATTTGTTGTTATGAAAATGTAAAACTATTATTCTTTTATGCTTGAGTGGTAATAAAAGAATATTAGAATTGAACGAAAACATTGTGCATGTGAAACAAATGATGAGAAAAGGACAAGCACCAGTAGCAATCACTGTACAAGGGATCGAGCGATGTGTGGAGGATGAGGTCTATGAGCACTTTGAACAGGGCCAAGGACGCTGAGAGTCGTGGCTCTTTCCCTCAAAAGGGCTGCAATGCATGGACATGTTTTGCTTTCTCAAAAATTTTGTTGTTGCGGTTTGTTTTTTTTTTTTTTTTTTTTGTCCCTTTTCGTTTTTCGTTTTTTTTTGTTTTTTTCGCATTTTGCATGGAAATGCTGGGTGAAGCGCGTAATTGCAACAAAGAAACCTTCCTTCCAAAGAGAGTGATGGCTGCCGTGGACCCCGCCGCACAACCCAACACAATGCGAGTGGGTCCATTCCGATTGTGCTGTTGCTCGAAATGAGCCTAATCATAACCAAAGTTACTTTTCGTTGTCATTGAGCCACCAATTTCATGATTTTGGCATCTGGACATGACCCAATTGAGGGACGTCTATGATCTAGAATGAATTTGCCTTCCTCATGGTTCTAAGCCTAGCCGAGTGCGTAGTAACAGTTTAAGATGGCAATCGTGAAGGGGTTTAGTTGGGTGTGTATGATCTATATATTTATTTTGTCCTTTTAGGATTTTTATTTCCAAATATACCTGTTATGTTTGACTACAATTTTCAATATACCCATTACATTTTTAAAATTTTAAATATGTCCACTATGTTTACATTTAATCCTAAAAATACTCATTCCGTTAAAAATTATCAGTTAAATTTTTATAAATGTTCAAAATACTCTTGTTATAAAATAATAAAAGATGAAATAAAATAGAAAAAATGAAATTAGGATTTTACAAATTTAGAGCTTATATGAAATTAAGGCATTAGTGAGTTATTACATTTAAATTTTCAATTGTATTTAAAATTTGATAGATATATTAGTAATTTTACATATTAACTAACAACGTTAACTCATAAATTGAGTACTTTTAGAATTACTTATAAACGTAGTGAGTATATTTGAGGTTTTGGAAATGTACTGAGTATCTTTAGGATTAAGATTAAGCGTATTAGGTATCATTGAGATTAGGATTAATTGTAGTGGGTATATTTGGAAAAAGCTCTTTTATTTTGCTTAAACATGAATCGAAATGAACTCTCGGCTAGAACCATAAATTTGAAGAATTCTCTTTTATTCAGGTTGAGAATTTAAATTGGAAAATTCATGTATTGTGGTGTTGCAGTGACCAGGAAGTAGGAAGGTATCAATCTGCAAAACCTCCCAAGACAAGGCAAACATTTGTAGTATATGGGTAAATTGGGACTGGATTCAAATCAACTTTGGAAAGGAAAAAATTAGAGAGAAAGGAGTAGACAAATTCCAGCTCAGTTCGATCGAATTTACTAGAACTGAAATTGCCCACCAAAATTCATCTTATCTCCAATTTTCAACGTGAATCCAACTGATTTTGAAAGTTCTAGGCAGGGTTTCAGAATTAGGGTTAACATGGAGTTGAAAATTTTGTAAAGCATAGAATTAGGATTTGGCTGACAGGTTGAAAATCATATCTGTCAAACCATGGAGGAGCGTGTGTGGCTTTGCTAGGTAGGACTATAGCCGCACGATGTTAAGTTGAGGTGGAGATGGCAGAAGCATTGATTAATCGCCCACCAAGTCCTTGTCCCTATGTAACCTTTTTGCAAAGAGCTTGCTCTTTTTCGCGAATGTGATGCATAGCTCACATTCTTGTAAGCAAGAAAGGGAGAATGCCTTTTGGTAGTGGAGTCTTGGTGTGAGAAGATGTTCTAGTGTTGTATCTTTCGCTTTTAGAATTAGCAACAAACAACTCATTAAAAAAAAAGAAAAAAAAGAATGAGCAACAAACAAATTCATGTTTGTGTTGATGAGGATGGATTGGATGATGTGACCCAACCGACCAAACCGAAAGGCCATGGCCTTAAATCATTATTATTCTCGTTAGTTTCTTGTCATTGCCCCAGTTCCTAACTGTTGTTTTTGCTTGTCGTTTGTTTGATGAATCCTTCAACAATCCATGTTAAAAGGAAGTCCACACCTAGCTATAAAAGTAAAAACCTACAGCTATGCTTACAGATAAATGCTTCTTTTTCTTTGGAAGCCTTCTCTTTTCTGCCCTTTTTGCCTGTGTGGCAATGGGGGGACCCCATGGTGAATGCATGTCCTTTTTAAAGAGAGGTGGTCAAGATGAGACGAATGAGGACCTATCTTGCAAAGCATAAAATTTTTATCTATTTGGAGAGTAAAAATCATTTGCAAGGCATTAGTCCATCGGCATATTTAGCTCTGCTGTTGTAGAAATTTGGCTTCCTATAAAATAGTTGACTGTTGTTTCTCAGAAACAAGCTGCATGGCTTATATATAAATCACTAGAGAAAATGGTATACGATGAAAAACGTACTCGCATACGCAAGGAAACATGTGGTGGAGTGTGAATGCTGTGGGCACACCTAACTTTGTTAATAATCACAAGTCATTGCTTAAGATGCCTCATTTGTTTATTGGCCTTGTGTGGAAATCTATCTGATCAACATTCCAAGCGTCCTTCACACGCGATGATAACATGCAACACACACACACACATGACGAGACATACGCTGGAATGTAGTTCATTAGGTGTATCCAACTATATATTTTTCCCTCTATCAAAGTACTATTGATTGATCCATGTGTCGCATTGGCAGGCAATGACAGGCAATATCAAAACAGGAATTTCTAAACGTTATTAATTTTCTCTTAGTTAACGCTTTCTTCGGCCTAAACAAGTACCAAGAAATATTAGTTTATCTATTAAACCAACAGCTAGCAATGTTAGGTGGCTCGGAATCTCAGTGACAAGTTCCTTCTCTTTTGTCATTTCTTCGAAAAATTCAGAGATGCATAGTCATTTCTACTGTCATGTTAATTAGCGTGAAATCTCGATGCTGCTGCTTAATATCATAAACTAGAATTTAATTACAAGAAAAAAATATGGTTTACAAATGTGTTAAAACGTAAGATATTAGCGCTTTTATCTCTACTTGTCTGCTGAAATTGCATCTATGAAAACTAATTCTCGTAAAATTGTTAACATGTGATGTAAATACAACGTTTTGTGAGGTTGTTAATCGGTTCAAGTTTTATGAATATTTTTGAAAATGTGCTAAAAGTATGATTTTGGCAATATATAGATAAAGGCACAAATATCCCTCAAAATCTGAAGGGATCTCTGATCGGCTGCGGTTGTTGTAGTCGCAATTGAGATTTTGGCATGAGCTGAGCTGTTGATCATTGACAGGAGTTTGCTACAACACATGCCAGCTTACTATCATAAAATATCAGAGTTTTGCTATTGGATCATCATCGGTATCAATCACCAAACAAAATTTTATACAATATTAAGCCTGCTCACCTCAGAATGCGAATAGGATTATATCGAAGGAAGGAAGAAAAAAAAAAAAAAAAAAAAAGAAAAAGAAAGGGAAGAACTAATCACGTTGCTGAATGTCCATGTCAATTCATTGCTTCATGGTAAATAGCTAGTCTGTCCAAAATCAAAGAGAAAATGTCCAAGGAGGCTCTCTATTAAATGTGATTTAACAGCTTCCTTTTTCATCTATAAATTCCCATCTAGCGTGAGGAATGCAGTAAGCATGATTTGACTTGGATCATTTGATGGAAGTAATCCAAAGCGTATTTGATTTTGACAGTCCACAGAGGCACACATGTATCCTGGTCATGTCTTCAAAAGCCAACCTCCCTAGTTGGATGCTAATCATTCTATATAGACAAATTAAAAAAATGAAGACATATTTCTTATCAATATTGTTATCAACTGATTAGATTAAGACAGAACCAGTGATATGACAGTCTTAATAAATTTCTTGCAACCTGCGTTTGTTCCACATTCTCCCCTCTAATTTTTATAGTCCACCTCATTATTTCTTAAGTTAATTTAATTATTTCATTTCTATTTTTTTTTGTAGAGTAGAAATTAAATTGCATTTGCCCTGAAATGAAATCTCATCACTAATTCGCTCAGCCAAGACTTAGGAAAATGCATTTTACTTCCAACATACACCTCAATTAACGCATAAACCTGAGATATTGGCATTATACTAAATCATCAGTTTTTGTCCCGACAACAAATGTCATGAAAAGCAGCTAGTTTCTTTGTTGAATATAATATTAATTTTACTAATATAAATGGACTTGGTTAAGTATACATATAATTTGCTGAAGGGGGTTGTGACAATTATATTCAAATGAAGCTAGTTTTCTCATTATATTTAACTAAAAATAATATTTAATGTGATCATTTATATTTGATTGTAAATAGTCATAGATTTTTTTACTATAAACATATAGAACGTATGTGTTTATCTGTAAAATCGTGGCTCCATATACGAACTTTTGTTTAATTATATATTTACTTTCTTTCATTTTATTATTTTTAAATTCCATCATTAATTAGTTTTTTTAATCAATTGCTTCGCTTTTAACTTTTATTCTTCTTACTATTTCACTCATTTTGCTTCAATAATTGTTTCAACTACATTCATCTGTTTTATATTTATAACCCAATATATTCTTCCTAACAAAGTGTATGACTTGTCATTTTTTCAAAACAAATTTTAATTTAATTGGCATTCGATGATCACGTAAACAATAAGCACTCTGGAACGTCAGAAAATTATAGAATATTATGCTTCGTCTTTATTCAACGATTTGAATGGTTTTGGACAATCGAAAGTGACGCTGGCTTCAAAGCGTAAGTTCCCACCCAACGCATTTCAAATTGTATGCGGCCAGATGTGATCACGGTCGTCCAAAAGGGAAAAAAAAAAGTATGTAGTAAATTTGAATTTTCAAGGCATTGATTAATTAACTTTTCTTCTCTGATAGAAATGATAGTGTTGAATATGACTGTTCTTCGACCATTGATTCAAAGTTCATATTCCAATTTTTTTTTAAAAATTTGGATATACAACAGAAGAAGCTGTGATACTATTTAATCAACAATCTCGAGCACGCATAGCGATCGCATCCTGCAAGACACGATCCCAATGTTATTTTTTGAAATTGATATTTATGTTAAAATATTTTACTACGTCAGAAAATTTTTACAACGTTGATTTTATACCATTTTAAAATGAGGTTGATACACATGTCCAAGTTGGATGCAAATTAATATGCTAATAAAATAAATAATTTTAAATAAAATAGATGAAATATGTTATAATTTTATGATTATGGTGGACCATCTTAAGCCAATTATACCGTAGCTTATGGTGTAGTTAGTTGTACTGGATCATCTCTATATATACTTAGACCTTGGGATGCAACTTGGGTTGAGATGAGCCTGAATTCGACTTGCTTATCCCAAATTTTCAACTGTGTAAAATTTGCTTTTTGCAACTTGAGCTTCAGGAACTTGATTTATAAATACAATAGGATTATGATTCAAGTAAACCCAAGCTCAATTTCTTATTTTATATTTATTTTAAAATATATTATATACATAATATATCAACTAAATTTCTTTATATTTATGTATTTTATATTAATTATATTTATATTTTAATACGTATTTGGAATATTATAATTATTTATAAATAAAGTATATTATTTTTATTTATCTTTATATTTCCATCATTTACTTTTATGTCAATTAATTTTCTTCTTTTGTCTTGTTTGCAACATTAAAATTTTCTTCTAGAAATATTCTTTATATTGCTATATTTTTTAAAAATCTCTTTTGACTATATTATTATGTTTACTTACATGATTTATTGTTATTATATATTTATATAAAATTCTAAACTTATCACTCTTAAATAAAATATAACCTCATTAACCTAAATTTTAACTTGAAATTCAATTTGAACTCAATTTTTCAAAAATAAGGTTAAAATTTAAGTTTTACAATTAGAGTTAGAGTTAAGGTTAAAATTAATGTTTTATAAATAAGGTTAAGATTAAAGTGAACTGAGTAGTTTTATGAGCCGAGTTGCACCTTTAACTAGAATAAATCATATTTTTTTGTCAACTTCGTGATCCCATGATTTTGAATTGGCATACGCGTTTTGGCTATTTACACGATAGGCCTGCAAGGCTTTACATTTATATAGTAGCCAACAAGTTTTCTTTCCTTGACAATTTTTGGATCCGTCTTTTTGGTACTGTATTGAAATAATTGATCCCTTAAAATTTAGGACGTTGTAAAGTAGACTTTGTCAATCTGCTTTGCTTAATTCGATGATGACAACACTTAAATACTCTCCTCTCCTGTTTTAGCCTATTGCGATGATTTAATCAAAATGGAATTCACTTGTTGCATTTAAAATTATTTACTTAATTAAGAAATTAGATTTCTTCCCCATAAAAAGGAAAATTTTCATCAGAAAAAAGAAATTAGATTTCTTGCAATTCAAATATGTGTATAGGCTTTGATAAAAAAAAATTCGCCCCTTCCAATAAAGGTGCAAATCAAAGTAATAATTTTTTTTGATTTACATATTGATTTTAAAGTTGTTATTCAATATTTAAGAAAAAATTTTCTTTCATGCCCATAATTCCTTATATATACTCACATTCTATAAATTTCTTTTGTGTCCATAACATTTCATCTTAAATTACTCTCATGCTTAACGCTTTCAACATCACATTTATCTATTTTATTAGAAAGACTATTTCACCCATTCAAAATTTTCTAATTGAGACAATTCAATTCTAATATGACTCACTCGATGATCGTATATCATCAATATCCAATATTAAATAATTCAAGAGCCATAATAAAGTTAAATTATTTTAATTTAAAAATTTTAGATGAGAAATTATCTTTTTAATGAGGTAAATAAAGGTTGTTTCAACAACGTGAGCATACTTAGAATTTATTGTGTACTATTACAGATATAAGAGAAATTTGTGAAACAGTGTAGATATATTAGAAATTAAGTGCAAATATATGTTGTGGGTATAAAAGAAATTCTTCTACATTTAAACTATTAAACCATCTAACATTATTTATAAATGAATGATTTTTAAACTATTATATCATTGTAATGTGTATGAGTCTAAATGTTTTTCATAATTGCCAACACAGGCATAGCTTGGTTGGTAAAAGTCCTAACTTGTGTCTAGATAGTTGGGGTTTCAGTTTACTGGAAGCATTGTGTCTCTCATTTAAAGAGTGCTGATCTCCTCCCCTACTAATGTATATTGTTGGCAAGTGTTAGTAGAAGAAAAAATTGTAAATTGAATTGGGCTTGAATTGTAATAAAATATATGAGCGATATTGTAAAATATAATCAAAAAATATTTTTCATAATTTCTACATGATAGTAGTTCCCATGTTGGCACTCAAAGCTAAAATCAAACTCATACACCGAACAAGTCAAACTACTGAGTTATGCTCTAGTTGACACCTACTCAATTCTTTGATTATAGTAATTTGACTAATTTCTAGTATTATGATAAAATAAATCATGTTAAACAAACAAAAAAGTAAAGGAGTTGGAGGTAATACCCAATTGACATATAAGGATCTCATAAGCAAAAGTATTACACTGACAAAGTGTAGCGCCCCCGAACCCCGGGTCGCCGGAGCCTTACTCCAGGATCGTCCAATTAGTAAATTGTGAGCAGGATTGTGGCCCTGTTCACGCGGCACGGTTTTCAATTCAATCTCATATTAACTTTAAATCAAACATTCACACATAATATTTACTAAGCATTAAAAATTCATACACGCCGTCAATCTTTGTAACTTGATAGTAT
>JAXCLR010000081.1:6817271-6852296 GCA_035584095.1 Annona squamosa
TATATATAATAAAAATTTAATTAATAAAACATGATACATAAGGTAAAACTGATACAGATGCATGTTCGAATGAAAAGAACGTACCTATGCATTAATTGGTTAAAGGCACGTTCTTCAATGTATGCTTTTAAATCTAATAAATACTTAATTAAAATTACAATACGCATTTTTTTTATAACTTTACAGCAACAATGGACACAATGTGCAAGCTTTTAGTACATATCACATTCACTAAGTTTTAAACAACATGGGTTTCACACAAAGTCTAATTTGCAAATAAATTCTCTAAGATAATCTCTTGTGATGACTCCTACTTGGGCTTTACTAGTTAATAGTAAGAGTGTAAGCTAATTTAGGTTGGGTTGTGACTTGGCCTCAACTTGACTAAAATTTACCTTGGTTGAATGGCTACATGGCTAAATTGAGACTAAGGTGAGTTAACATTTTGGATCCAATCTAAAAATAAGGTCAGCAATCATTTTTGAACCTATGTAACCTAATTCAACCCACAAATAATATTTTTTATAAATATGAGAATCCTAAACTAAACTAATGTTGTCAAAACTGAACCAGTGATTGAACCGGTCTGGTTCGAACCGGTTCAACTGGTTTGAACTGGTGACGCGTCATAAATGTTCAATTATTTTAATTTTAATTGTGTATTGCTAAAATTATATATTCATAAATTCTAAATCTAAACGTTAGATTTTAATAATCACAACAAAATATAGAGGAAAGTTTTAATAAAAAAATTTCAAAAATCTTTAAGCATGAATATGATAAATTAAATTAGAAAAAATTAACTATATTAACTAACCTAAAATGTGTGATAAGTCTTTAGCATTAACATTGACTCTAAAATTCTCCCTATTTATCTTCATGCGTTTATGAATCACACTTCTACAAATGTATCTAACACAATAAGAAATAAAATAAATTAAAAATTGTTGAATGATTGAACAATTAAATAATTTATAATAATACAAAACTCCTAAGAGAAATTTAAAACGTCAAAAGTATCGTTACAATTTTCATAATGCTGGTTTTCTTAGAACAATTTGAATATTAGTCCATTGATCTATCAAACTTTATACTAAAAACAATGTCACAAATAATTTAATAGTAATGAACATTGATTTTAATGGTCCAAGAACATCTAAAAAACCATGAAATCATATGTTTCTACTTCATATACAGAAATGGAAGATCTATATTTATTGCATTTTCATTGTCTTCTATGTGGTCGTTGGAGGCTATATGTCTCAATTTGCAGACAAGCAAAACGAGTTTTTTTCATCAACGTTGCGCACCTTTCACTATCTTCAAAAACAAAAAAAACATATCCAATCAACCATTTAATTTTTTTCCAAAAAGTTTTCTAGCCTTTTTTCCTAGTTGTTTTCTTCGATTGCAAACAAACCTACGATTGCTAAAATTTGATCATTTCCATGATTAAAAAAAAGCACCATGAAGGGTAGGGGCTATGAACAAGGGCTGATTGCTGCTGTTTGATGCTACTGTCGCCGTCGGGATGACCTTGTTGATGATCCGGGATAGTGGAGAATGAACCTGCTCGTCGGGAGAGCTAGAGGTAGCAAGATGCTGCTCATGCGAGTCGTGAGCTGTACTATAACTGCTGTTGTGGGGTGCTGCCAGGAGGAGGATGCCAACAATCGGAGACGAGGAAGAAACAAAAGTCTTAGCCAGGGGATGTTAGCTCGAGCGGTTGGACAGAGTGCTACAGTGCGACTATGGGTGGATTGGTGGCCGGGAGAGGAGATTGATTTGTGGGGAAGGGGGGGGGGGGGGGAAGAAAAATGGGAAAACCAAAAATGCTTTTAATGAATTTTCATTTTTTGGATAGCCACCGAATCGGTTGAAGACGGTTCAACCGATGCAGCCAGCTCGACCATCGGTTTGACGGTTTAGACAGTTTAGACAGTTTAACTCTATTAAACCGAACCAATGGTAATCAAACTGGATTTGGACTAGTTCCTAGTTGAACTGGTCTGACCAGTAGGTCCGGTTCTTACGACACTGAACTAAATACTTTACTCTCAATTCCTACCATAATAAACATTTAAATATTTTAATAGTTAATATATTTGTTTCCCATCTTTGTTTTTAGTATGCAATAACAAATTTTTTAAAACTTAACCTACATTTCTATTCGTATTATCATCTTGAATCCGAACCCCGGGCAAACTAGACCTTAACCTGTTTTCAAAAGATTATGGTTAAGATTGAATTGATTTTGATCTAAACTAATATAATGCATAAGGTTAGACAAGGGATTTTCCAAATAAGGTTGTGGTTAGGTTGACCCAACTCATTTGTACCCGTGGTTAATGGTGTATATTTTGAAAGGCCTATTTTGTAAATGGGGAAAACTTCTTTAATTAATCATTCACAACCATACATACTACACTGTCTATTTTGCATCATCAGTTGCCCATAACGAACCACTGTTTTGTGCTTGTGCTGATTAATTTTTAAATTGTTTTCCGCACGAAGAATAGCTCTCCAGCCAATGCATAAAATTAAAGATGAGATTGGTGAATATGGAAATTTGTATATTTGAGTACAAATGGGTGCGTATGTTCAATTAAGTAACTAGCCAGCTAGCAAGCTAGGCTCAAGATCCTTGAACTCGTCATTGGAAGCAAAGCCACTGTAGGTCACATGGAAGGGCCACGTGCTACGCTTCCCAAGGCTTATAAAGCCTAGCCCTTAGCTGTACTCGCAAACAAGGGGTTGGAAATGCTTAAATTAAGAGTTTCCGAAAGAGAGAGATATATAAGAGCTCTATGTTGCACCGGAATAATATTATATTTATATTTTTCAAAAATAGGCCTTATGAATATTAAAATGCGATGAAATTTTATACAATTATTTATTTATATATAAATTTTATAGCAAATGAATTACATGTTGAAAAAATCACTTTAAAGTTATTATTTACATTAAATTATTTTATTATATTGAATTTGTACCATTTTCAAATGGAGTCCGTACACATATCCAATTAGGATGAAAATTAGTCTGGTAATAGAATATATGATTCTAAATATAATAGGTAGAGCAAATTATAATTTTATAATTATGTGAAACCCATTTTGGCGCAACAGCACTGTTGTTATAGTGCAGTTGCATTGCACCTGAATATTTTTCTCTATCGATATATATATATATTTACATCTCAAGAGGTTTTTTATTATATATCTTCTCTAGGCTTAAGGTGGGGGCCTCGCACTTCAATCTACTCTTCATTTTTTTATCTAAACTTTTTTCGCCTTGATTTTTGAGTTTGAGGTGCATATATATAATAATATATCATATGTATATTACGCACACCCTCAAGTCTTGAACGAGGTCTTGAATACACACATATATATACAGATAGATATAAATGAGCTCATTATATGGAAGCGATTTCATGTAACTTCTTTAAATTGTAATTTTTTGTATTTGATAGAAAATTTAATCTATTCATTGTATTTAATATTACTTGTTTATATAGAAAACTGTTTCTTTAAAAAATGGTTTATTCATGTATAAATTGGAAATAATGTTTAAATCTATTTACATATGTACTATAACGTAATAATAATTTATAGAATTATTTATTTATATAAAAATAATATTTTAGACTATTTTGATGTTAATAATACAATTTTAAAATTAATATTTAACATTAAATTATTTTATTATGTTGATTTTACACATTTATACGAGGGGTCTATGCATAGTGATAATAGATAAGTAAAGGGGTTTCTAATATACACAGTGATAATAGATAAAATAAATTTTTCATCAACCATCAAAATATTCAAAATGAAATAGGTTGCATGAAAGCATTCATACATTGCTCACTTAAAAGATGCTGGCAGCACTGCTGGAACATCTTGAAACTGGTCTGCATATGCATGGTGCTAGCTGATTAGAGTATTAATCAATCCCCCATTAATTAATTTTTTGACAGGATAGGTTTAGATATGCATCAATATGATGTAGTCTGTTCTTATCCACCCAGTTGGAAAAGCATGACCGGCGCAGCCGCCGGAGATGGACGGTGGACCGATGACGTCAAGACTCAAGCGCCGAGCCCCCATGGCGAGTGTCACGCGTGCTTGCCGATCGACATGGGCGTCATCGCCATGACTAGCGGGGGCAAAGCATGACTTTAAATGAGACTTCAGAAGCCTTTTCTGATTAAAAAAAACCAGGTTTGCTACCGCCACAATGCATGGGTGAGAAGGTGGCATTTGTAGGGTCATTTTTTTAACAGATTTTTTTAAAAGCATGTTTATCAATAAGAATTATATTAAGGGTTGCATCACATGGGGCGATGCTTCTAAATCTTGGGGAAATTAGATGGGGGGAAGACAAGATCTGAGCATTTGATCAGAGAATCCCAGTGTAAGTTTGTTCTCTTATGAACTCACTGTGGTCCATCTTGGCTAGCCTCGATAGATTCATCTTGGACCACTGCCAAATGCAAAATGCAACTCACATGCACGAGATTAGAATGCTAAGCAGAGCTATGAGGTCTTTTGGATTCTTATTCCACTAGCTCATGTATTCATAACAGTTCTAGTTCTGTATAGAGACAGATGCTCATGTAGTCATTCATTTAATTCCATTTAGAATTATAGGCACTGATTCATTAAAAAAAAAAAAAACACCAGCTTCATCAAAATCAAATAGGTATATAGTCCTATATAAAAATCATTATAATACAATTGTTTAATTTTTATATTAATTTTAAAGTTATTAATTCAACATCTAAACATTCTAAAACATCATTTTATGCAGATAAGCAATTCTATAAAGCATTATATGGCCATAATGATTTTCTTAAAGTACCATAACATTCTAATATAGACATACGCAAAAAATCAAATGTAAATTCTGACTCACAGATTTGTCGTACACACATTTTAGTATAGGGTCCAATCTACGTGTGCCTATATGTTGGTTAAAAAAAGATAAAATAAGAAGGTCCGGTCCAGCGCCTGGACAGAACTACACAAGACGCACCGGATGAGCACCCATGCAGAAGGTGATTTAATACACTTGGGTGCACTTAGCTTCAGGTATATTTAAATCATTTATTATATTTTTTGAAAATTTAATCTACGTGTATCGAATATGTATATTAAGTTTTATCATTTTTAGATTTTATTAGATATTTTATTAGATTTTTCAAAATCATTGACATTTATAGTAATTTAAATTTATTAAAATGCCACTGATTTTAAAAAATTCAAAAATATCAAAAAATATTTAAGAATGGAAAAAATTAATACATATGTCCAATACACTTAGATTAACAGTTGTATAAACAAATTTTTTTAAAAATAATGAATAAGTTTTTGCACCCGGTTGCATTGGAATATTTCCCTATATACATATATGTAGGGTTGTGATCATAAGTACCAATTTGATATTATCTGAGTAACAACTTTCATATTTAATTTTTTTCACTTTTATGTGAACCTACATGCATTTAGTTTCAAAAAATAAAAAGTTTTTTCATTTTTAATGGACTAGAGAAAGTGAAATAGATGGAAAAATTTTATGTTTAAAATTATATAAAATATATACAAGAATCTAAAAATAATTTTTTGTATATAAACTAAATACACATAATCCCGTGTAAAAATTATAAAATTAAAAAATATACAAAATTATTACTTAATTAAGTAACAATTGGATATACGAAATCATGATATACAGGACATGTTTGGCAAAATAAAAATCTTTTTCTACTAAATTTTTTAATTTAAAACTTTGCATTTTTTATAATTATCATATTTTAAAATTATTTCTTTTTATTTTTTTATGTAACTACTTTACTTTTCAATTATTTTTATGCAACTACTTATGCAATTAACTTATTTATTTTAACTTTATCGACTTTACTCTTCACTATTATGTTTGTCATATCACATAATTTTTTATTTTAAAAAATTTTACACTTAAAATTTTTTATTTAAAAGTGTTATCACTTCCAAAACATAACCAATTTAATATGATTAGAAAGCCTTGGAAACTTTTGTGAGATTAATAGTAGATTTATCGATCACTATGAACAAAATTAATGTATACACTTTTTTGATGGAAATTAATGGATATACTAATCTAGCACATATTCATGTTTTGAGGGAGATGAAGATGACATCATCAACCTTAATGACCAGGAAGGTTCTGGGAAAGTGCAGTGATGTGAATGGATGAAAATGAAGGGGAGTGAGAAATTTGAGGCTAAGGATTTTTTTATTTATTTACTTTTTTTTTTTTTCCTGAAGTAAGCAGGCCAAGGATTTTGGTTGCGTATCCATGGGTCCTTTGAAGCATTCCAATCCCCAAACAGTGCTAAAGTGGAGGGTTAAAGATTTGGCCTCTGAAGCTCCGAGAAGGAGATTCTCAAAATGTCACGTCAACCAAGAAAGGAGGTCGGTGATTCTCTTGTTGATCATTGGCCTGTTGACAATTTCAATCCTCTTATGATTCTAATCAACACCCACATCTTCCTCTCAATAGCTACAACCTCACCTCCCAGCATCATCACCAGCACAAACACATAAAAAAGCAACATTGCAAACTTAAAATATATAGCTTATAACCACTTAACACCTCATATGTTTCTGGATCACCCACAATGAAACGTGTCCATCCTTTTAACTTTAATGGAAAATTAAATGGTAATTTATAAATATACATCTACATAACTTTAGAAATTTCATATAATCACTATATAGTTTGGCCATAGTTGCAAATATACCTACATTGTCATGTCATTGCTACACTTTTTAAATGGGATGTTATGGCATGGATATGTTCGCAAATATAATATAAATTATAATTTATTGCAAATATACCCATCCATGATAGTGTTGTAATGATGTTGGTATATTTGCACATATTGTCAAATTATGTAGGGTTGATCACAATTTCAAAAACTAGGTAGTTATATTTGCAATTATTATTAAACTATGTAGGTTAATTTGCAATTTCAAGAACTATGCGACTATATTTGCAATTATAGTCAAATCATATGGCATATTTGCAATTATTATAAACTATATGGGGATAACTTGCAATTCAAGAACTATGTGATTATATTTGCAATTATAGTAAAATTATATGGATATATTTTTGGATTATCCAAAACTAACCAATAGTAAGTGTTATCTCCATTTCCTCCACACGTTTTTGTAATTTTATGGGTAATTTGTAAATATACACATCAAGTTTGAGCAAAATTGTAAATATATCCATATAGTTTTAGAAATTATAAATAACCCCTACATAGTTCAACTATAATTGCAAATAGCTTCACATCATTATGAAAACATTACTATATCGTTGTAAAATGAGAGTTATTTGCAATTATGGTTAAACTATGGGGAGTTATTTGAAAAAATTAAGTATATCACTTAATTTATGAAATTGCAACTACACTCATATAGTTCGTGCATTTGCAAACATAATAATGTCATGATAGTGTTATGATTGTGTGGGAATTATTTGCAATTATTGTTAAACTACATGGATATTATTTATAATTTCTAAAACTATGTGGGTATATTTATAATTTTGATTTAACTAAGTGAGTATATTTTTAAATATCCTAATTTTATTCTATTTATAAGCTTTGTCAGTAAAAGCACTTTTTTTAAAATTTTGGTTGAATTTCATAAATCACTTAGTTTAATATAACCAAGGATAGATGATAGCATCTTTAAATCATGCCCGATCGATTTAATGTTTATAAGGTTAACATTAACTTATGTTAAACTTCTAATAACATTGGTATTTTGCTATACACAAAGGCTCTGTTGTATTGAGGGAAAAAAGGAAGGAAAATTATAATTAAATATTTGTAAAAAGTAATAAAATTATAATATATGATAAAAGTAATAGTTAAAAGCAGAGAGAATAAAGATAAAATAAATAAGAAAATTGTGTGAAAATATTTAAAAAATAATAAAAAAATAAAGTAGTTAGATCATATCATATCGAATGGAATGTAGAAAGTAGAGGAATTTTTTCTTTTCCTATTTGTTAAACAAACCCAATATTTATAAATTAATGAGATTGTAGGGAATTTTTTTTTCCTTTCCTTAGTTATCAAACAGACCGAAAGTTTATAAATTAATGAGAGTATTTTTCACAAAATAGTACTTTTACGACAAAGATTGCAAAATCCGAAAAAGCAACGAGGAACGCAAATAGTCTTAATTACTATTGATAGTGCTAGCGAGAAACATGAAACGCATACACACTTTTCCCATTCCACACGCTATAAGAAAATACATATTTTACGACCTTTATTAGCAAGAAAAATACATATATATTTTTTGCTTATCATGATACTTTTATAAACAAGGAAAACTATAATACTTTTATAGACAAGAAAACGCTTTAATAACAAGAAAATTTTTTCTTACTTATAATAATGTTTTGGCAACAAAATCAAAAAGGACTTGCCTAAATACAAAAATTATGAACTATTGACAACAATTTTTTTTAATTGTTGCTATATGTAATATGTGATAAACTATTGGTAACTAAATTTTTCGTTAAAAAACAAATTTTATCCTTTCAAAGGAAAATTTTCTTTTCAAAAATAAAATTTTTTTATGACTCTCTTCCCGAAATTTGAAATGTTCAAACGACTTCAAGCTTATATACGCACACACGTCAATGAAAGTCCACTATTAGCAATGAACTGGATTTTGTTGCGAACAGCCTATGCTTTTAGCTGTAATTTCTTATATAGTTTGATAAACATAATTTTTTTGGCTAAAAATTCATGATTAGCAATGAATTACTTTTTTAGTTGCTAATATTTTTAATTTACTTCTAGCAATGAAACAGCAGCAACAAAATTGTATGATTGCTAAAATTATATTTAACAATAAATTTTAATTGTGACGATAAGTTGGGTGTGCTGCTAAATCTTAATATTCTTATGAGGATTAATTGCAAATATAACCACACATCCAAATATGATATTTACAAATATGACCACACGTTTATAACAATGACATAGATAATTATATATTTTATCCTTAATTTCAAACATGACAACTTTGTTGAGTTATATTAGATAATATAGAAAAATTTTTAAATGACAAAATTTGCCTTATCATTTTTTTTTAGAAGAGGTAGCATATGCACCAATGTTGTCAGAACTGAACCAGTAGAGGAACTTGTCTGGTTCGAACCGGTTCAACCGGTTAAGTAAACCAATTTGAACCGATGATGTCAGCATGACATGTTTATGTTGTCATAAATGTTTAAATATTTATAATTCCAATATATATATATATTATACTCTAAGCACCACAACAAAATATACAAAAAAAATTAATAGAAAATTTTCAATAACCATTAAGTAAACATAAATAAAACATAGTAAATTAGAAAAAAATAAACACATTAACTAACTTGAAATTTGTAATGAGCCTTGAATGTTGGCTTAACTCATGAATTATTCCTATTTATCTGGGTGTGTTTATGAATTGCACTTTTGTAGATAATCTAGCATAATAAAAAATAAAATAAATCAATAATTATTGAAAGGTTGAACAAATAAATATTTATTATAATATAAAAATTAAGAATAACTCTTGAGCCCAACAAAAATCAAAGTCCAGAAGTCTACAAATGCATCATCCTTACCAGACATAAAATTTAAAAATTCTACAAACATGTCATCATACTTCTAGATGGGTTTGATGATAACATGATGATCAAATAACTATCTAAAATAGTATAATGAAAAATTATAAATTATGCAACTAACAATATTTTCTCAAATAGATAATTAAATAACAAACATTGCAGTGAATAACTATTCACTACTATAGTATAATAAAAACTCCATGCCATAGCAATTTCATGAAATATCACAAAGCTAGCAGTAACTTCACAGAATACAAATATCACATAATTAAAAACAACAAAAGACAAATTTCATAGAATATCGATATCATAAAACTTTATAGAATATGAATATCACATAATAAAAAACCATAATAAATAAAATTTCACATAATATCATAGCTTTGGAAAACCTAGTGGTGATTTTAAAATTTTACTGTTGTAGGGAGGATGGGTTGATGAAAGAATGAAGAAAGGTTGTTGAAGCATTGGATGCGGCTAGATGAGAAGACGAGAAGGAGACCACGCTATCCGATAGCATCTGCCGGAGCAAATGCCAGACTAAGAGAAGGAAATAGTAGGGATGGGCGAGTGGCTATGTATGGCTGCTGTTGTGGCAATGTTGTCGTGACAATTTCACTAGAGAACGGAGTAGCAGGGATGGGAACATAATGGCCGGAGGAGAAGAAGAAAATGGCAGTGAGCAGAGCAGGGATGAGAGCAGCAAGGATGGGCGAGTGGCTATGTGCAGCTGCTATTGTGGCTTTTCTGCCGTGACAATTTCGCCGGTGAAAGGAGTAGCAGGGATGAGAACGGAACGACCGGAGGAGAAGAAGAAAATGGCAGAGAGCAGAGCAAGGACGAGAGCAATAGGGACGGGGGTTGCTGTTACGGTGTTGCTGCCGTGACAGTTTCGCTTGCAATGGATCAATTAACCACAAACGGCCGGTGAGGAGATTGGTAGGGTTTAGGGCTGCGAATTGTAATTCGTTCAAAGGGTGAAAACGAAGTCTGGCGGGCGAGCGGGCGATCGAGCGAGCAGTCAAAGCAATGAGTTTTTGTGTTTTTTTAAATATATATCAGGTCCGACCGGCCAAATTTGGTTCGACCATTTATCCCGGTTCGACTGACAGTTCAATGGTTTGGTCAATTTTATGTATCTGAACCAAACCTCATGCAATCGAACTAGAAATTAGATCAGTTCCTAGTCGGTCTGGTCCGGTTCTTACTACCCTGATATGCACACAGGGGTGATCATAACTACTTTTTTGTAATATTTTGTTAAATCTACTAGGTAAATGAACAAAAATGTAAAGTGTTTTTATTTTTATCAGGATTAATTTTGTAACTTCACTTCACTTTTAACATTAGTCTTAATAATGTTGTTATATCAAAATTTGGAGTAAAATCCATGGTCATTTATATCATTTTGATATATTTCTGTAATATCTATAAATAAGGATATCGTGGTCATACTGAAATCAACCCTTCTTATAATGGTTTATTAAACTAAAAGAAAGGATCCAATTGGCTAAGAAAAAGGTTGAATGTGGATTAGTAATGCCCAATTTTCATAGTGGTTGATATCTATTTGATTGGTGGACAATATTTATCTCATACATGTTTGGTGAGAATTTGTGAAACATTCAATGTTTAGCATGCGGTAAGATAATATGCTGGCACTTGAATCGATTTTCGCTACATGAATATGTTCTTTAGTTAGCTGCGCCAAAAAAAATCAATATATATAAATTTGCATCATGATATGCGACAAATCTTATCCGTATTAATTGAAAGGATCTGCTCATTCATATGGGATTAAAAATAACTTCAAGTTAAAAAGTTTACAGTAATCCAGACCATAAGAATATCCTACTTTTCACAATCCATTGAAACATGTCATCCATTATTTGGCACCATGCATCAAGATGAAGAGCTTCATCCATAGGTTTAATTTAGGCTCATGCACCAAGCGATGCTGTTGCCACTTATACAGCTTTAGGTACGTACTGATCCCCCATTTTCACTGAAAATGTTAGTCGGACGCATGCAGCATTGGTGCTATTTTTTGAATTATTTTATCCTATGCTACTATAAAGATCCAAAAAGCCCATCACATTTATATAGACTTTTAGGAGATTGAATGATATTTTTTTTTAAAAAAGAACCAATGCTTCTAAAGATCATCCGCAAAAGGCTAAAAGGTCCATAGCTAATCATAATCTCCTTTTTCAAACCTTAATAACTACCCAAAAGTTAGCAGAGTCTAAGAGAGTTCTGAAGAGTCAAACCACATTAATTAAAGAAGCAAACCCAAAAGATTATAAATAATATTTCAGATAGTAACTACGATAGTCTAGTGGACTACGTGGATTGACGAACATGAATCGAAAGAAGGTAAATAGTAACTACGATATTCTAGTGGAGTATGTGGATTGATTAATGTATATAGAAGGCTGGTAAACATGTCATGTGAGCCATGAATCAATGAATCATGCAACATCCAAAATCGTGGGCTGTGACTTTCATTGTCAGAGATATAATTAACTAGAATCTAGCTAGTTTTGATTTCTTAATTAATTACTGGATTGGAAGGCATTTCGGATAATGAATTAGTCTATGCATGAGATGAGCAATATTAATGGCATGTTTGGCTGCCCAAATTTCATTTACCACGCTATCTGATTTAACATTAATCTCCTGAACGCCACCAACGTAATTGTACGACTGCAGTATACTTTAGGAGTATGGATTTTAAAAGCATATTAAATATTTTACAGCTTTTTGATGGAAGGCATCTTCAAATGCAAGGTGACAGAAAGAATCTTGAACAAGCATACCTGTTAATTAGCATATATTGAAAGGAGTAGACGAGGAAATTTATTAATAAAAAGCAGACAAGGAAGTTCAAGAAATTTTCAAACTTTTGAAGGGAATGAGATTGGGAAAGTTTTCAATATCTTAGAGCTATTTAATTACCTTAGAAAGTGGTGGCAATGCCTGAACTAGCTCGCATGATTGACCTAAGTAGCAAGCTTTTCATAGCTTTCATTGGGTGAAAGTGGTTTAATTTAATCTTTTATAAGTTGTATTCTATTTTAGGATGTGGTTAAGCAGGGTAAGAAGTTGTAAGGCGTGAAAATAACCTAGTTAAGACTTTTGGGCGTTTTTGCCAACAGAAAAATGGAACTTTTTTTTATAAAAAAAATTCCCTTTTAGCTTCGTCTTTAATTTGAATTACTAATATTGTAAAATCTTATTGTTTATCATCTATTATTCTAGAAATAGAAACATATGTAGTAAATTTCAAAAAAATAATTGCATTCAGTATATGTTAGGGCTTTTTTCATCAGTTCTACTATTTTACATCTTATTTTATTTATTTTTTAAGTAAACATCTTATTTTATTTTAAATCATATATTATAGTCGAGCTCAAGAATCTTTATATCATCTTGTTTTACCTTACAAAAATATCTCTAAATATTTTCTTACAACTTCCATGGGAAGAGTCTTACATGGGAGACTAACAGCTCCTTACAAAAATATCTACTTATTTTTCAATTTTTTTTTTCTGCTGTAATCTTTTTGTGATTTCCTATGGACTATTAGTTGTTTAGATTAGTTATAAGTTTTAAAAATATATTAATTAGAAACGTCGATTTTTAAAACTTTGGCCACTACTTCGTTAATATTTTTTAAAAAAGATTCGGGTAAGATAAAAAGTACATTCACTTGGACTTAGTACGAGAACTAGTAGCAATACTCAAAGAGGATAAAGCACTTACTACAAAGCATGCATCATCATCTTTGCACTCTCATTTCATAATCAATGGACGAAGCAGAAGGTCCGCTTTGGTTGGACCACACTAGTGTAGGAATGAAAAGGTCAAATGCCTAAAAAACTTAATTTAAAATTCTTAATTAATCTAATCATAGACAGCATCTCTCTTAGATAAAGAAGAATAACATGTCGTTTCCAAGAAATTGCATGTATAGGTGGGTCATCAATGTACTGCATAGGATTTTAATCAAAACCATTAAGTCCATGATGGGTGATTAATTATGATGGATTAATCGTCCGTCCCACTTGGAGCTTTTCACCAAGCTGATGAATAAAATACATGCTGGCCTGCACTGCAGCTGTAGGTTGTACCCAACAACACAAGGAAGTGGAATCCACGAATCTACGGCTCACAAGTTGCAGTTGATTAGGAGTGCAAATTGGATGAGTCCACTTGTGACTCGGCCTTCGTCTAATCTGTACAGAGTTGTCTTAGACTAGCCTTGTATATATTCATTTATTAGAAAGTTGAAACTAATTTTTATTTTATTCTCATTTTCGTTTAAATTTTTTATAGTATATGTGGTTTAATATATTGTAATTTAATTTTAAAGTTATAGATTGCAATTATAACATATAAGTTTGGTATAAATAAAATTTTAGATTAAAACTATTTAATTTTAAAAAATTTAAAGGTGATCCGAACTTTCATCCCATATTTCTAATTAAAGATTAACTAAAAACTTAACCCAATGTTTAAAAATATGAAATTAAAAAACTCCAAAAGAAAAAGAAAAAGAATTCCAAAAAAAATGAAATTAAAGTTGTATTGACCTTATTTCAAATTGAGAAAATTAGATGAGAAAGTTAAGTGAAAAATTTTAAAATATTTAATATATCAATATAATATTATAAGAGTAATAATTTGTAATGCATAGAAAAAAAAACTATTGCGCTTATGGGCTTCACAATGTGATATTGTTTACTCTAACATGACAGTTTAGCTGTATAGTTTTAAAATGCATTATACTATATTTAACTTTGAAACCTATTTATAAACTAAACTTTCTTTTATTTTCAATATGGAATTCGGTTAAGGGTTATTACAAGTTCACTGGCTTCTGCTTGGTTATCCTGGAACCACAGTTCAACTCTGAGCTTCAGCTTGTAGCCCTAGCTTTTATTAGCTTAACTCTCCAAATCACATCTATCAAAGAGGAAACTGCTTTGATATCATCAATAACATATTAAACTAGGAAAGTGATCTTAGACCATATATTTAATATAATTTTTCAAGATTATTTATACATTTAGAGAAAAGTTAATTATTACAATTTATAAAAAATTAAAATTTCACTTTCATTAGTCATTTTACATAATTAAAAATAAAGGAAATAAAATAGAAATAGATAAACTAATCATATGTAAATTTTTTAAAAATTCGATTAAAAAGTAAAATAATTGTATGTAAAAGTACGAAAAGAATGTAGGAAGAAATTTATATTATTTTTTTAATTACTAAACATGCCCGGGTTAAACATGAAAAGTTTCTAATGAGATTAAGATTAAATTATCCTTTATGTGTTATTACCTGTTCGCACTCCCACCGGGCAGCGTAGTGACCTGGGCACGGTTAAGCACGAAAATGTCAAACCCGTGTTTGTTGACTTTGCTTGTCGTTTTCCGTGATCCCGCAGTCGCGTGTATATCGAATGCAGCAGCGAGCGCATGCCGACTTTCTGCTCCAAGCCTCCGAACGTGCCACATTTTATGGGATTAGACTGAGCACGTTTGACATGATTTGGATTACACTCATTTTCCACTATTTTTACCATGAAGTGTTGTGGCATTTAACTATATCTAAAAAGTTTTATTTTCATCATTAATAATATTTGTAGTAATTTTCTCTTGTTTTTGTTATAAAAAAGCTTAACTTATTTCTTCTTTAATATTATCTGATTGCATTTTTCAATGCATTTTTTTCCGCTTAGACATAAATCAACAGTACGGGCGGATTCAGGACATTTGGCCAACGTAACAATATAACATTAAGGGATTATATTATTACATGAGAAGGGACAATCATGTCAACATAAACAGTATTTTTCAAAATTTTAAAGAAAATTGTAGTGTTTGTGGCACCACTGATCCACGTGGATCCACCTATGATCAGCACTGATCTATATGAACTTAATGGGAAAAGAATATTACTAAAAAATTTTAGTTGTTTTTTGCGAAAAATTTTTACCTTATAAAGGAATAATATTGTTATTCAATCTTTCCATCCGCTTTCTATTTTGATTACATACGTTGGTCGAGTTCTTGAGTGGAATTTTATGTTAGTTGCTTTTTGTTTTGAGACAAACATAAATAGAAAATAGAAAACATGTGAAAAGAATTAAAAAGTAAACTATACAATAAAACTAACATTTAGTATCATACTTTTGGCTATGCCTACTATTTTTAGTGCAAAAATATTGTTTTTGAACATACATAATTATTGTCCCTAAAAATAGCTTTTTAGTGATAATAATATAATGAATGGTCCAAAAAGTAAAGTTTGAGCCACAAAAGATGAACTTTTGGAGACAATTTAAAAATTTATGGCCAAAAGTCTTTTGTGATTGACTTGTAGTGACTTGGTTATAATGACGTTTTGCTAAATTAATACATATAGTGAAAATTTTAGTGTCATTAAATGTTTATTTTCTTATAATGAAATAAAATTTATAGTCAATCCATACTACAATAAAATTGATCTTTGGCAATCTTTTAATAAAAATATTGTTTTCTTTCTACAATTTGCTCATAGCTATGAACAAATAAAAGAACCAGGTTGTTCATATTGAAAAGTTAAAGATAAAAACAATATTAACTAGTCATAAAATGAAGTAGATTTTATCTTCTTTTACCATTTGAGAATGAAGAAATACCCTTGTCCTTTTATGTCTTTCACATGTTTAATCCATAAGTATTGTACGGAAGTGACTTGGATTTTGCTGAAAAACATATTTTTTAGAAATAAGTTTTTTTTTATAGAAATCCATAAGGTTTTTGCATATCTCATATGTTGCACAGTCAATTCAACTAGATTTCTTTGTGATGCGATATAGATTTTCATTTATATAAGTGTAAAACCCTTTCTAAATATTTTATAAATAGAGAATTCCTCCATAGTTTGTTGGAAACATTATTTCTTTTTACTAAAAATTTCTTCTATTCTACTTTGTGAGATTTTTTTTTTTGAAAATTTTATTATTTAAGTGTATTAGATTTCAAAATTTTTCTTTTTAGAAGAGTACATCATCTTGTGTAATTTCTTTGTAACAGTGAATTTCTCTTTTCTTATTGTGATCTTCTCCTTCCTATTAAAGGAATTTTCATGTACATCTATGTTTTTTTTCTTCTTATTTTATGCATTGTTTTGTTATTTTTTAAGATTATTTTTAATGAACATGCATCAAGACTTGATTAATTTTCTTAGGCATTAAAATGATTATATCAAAGCTTAAGATGGACAAGTTTGATCACGTAACCAATTTTGCCAATGAATTAAAGAAAGTTGGATTGAGGAAAGATCAAGAAAGAATTACATACACATTCAAAATCATGTTTCACTACCGTATATTATCTTTTTGGTACGTCAGTGTAGTATTTTGTGGTTATATTTTATTAAACTCAAGTCGGATCACTTAACTAGTTTTGTCAATGAATTAAAGAAAGTTGGGCTGAGGAAAGATCAAGAAAACTAATTACATACACCTCTAAAATCATATTTAACTATTATATATTATCTTTTTGGCACATTAATGAAGTATCTTGTGGTTACATTTTTATTAATTTTTTAAAATTTGATTTATTTCTTCCCTCATTTACTTCATTTTTATCATCCTATCCTTTCTCATATATTCCATCCCCCACCCCCTTCTTTAAACTTTCTTATTCATGCTTTTTTCCAGATTACGAAATGCACGTATGCAGTGAAGATTACGTTGGGCAGTTGCATTAATTATTTGTGTTCACACACAGCACAGCAGCCGTCGGTGACATACGAGCACGTCGACTTGATTGCTATGGCATGTTTTCGTTGGAAACTGAAATTTTGCAAATCAACCTCGCGTCATTTGAAGAAAAAACCAGTTCCCAGCCAACAGAACTAATTAATCAGCACCACTATCATTCTTTAATGCCGCGGATTGGAGAATCCCTGAAAATCTTGTGGATCGGGATGAATTGGGTTTCTGGGAATAACCTAATTAGAAGCTAGCCATGCAGGAGGGATGATGCATGAGATCCAAGGGCTGAAATTAATACAGTTCCTTGGAAAAATCCCCCGAAAATCAAAGTGGGCCACGTGTCTAGAGTTCTCTGACCATCCTCATCAGTGGACTTCTTGGCAGATCTTGACCTCCCAAATGGCGTGGCCGTGCACGTCATCCGAACCAGACCTAAACTACAGCTAAACTAGCTTGCGGTACCAATAATTCCTTTATATGTAGCAACAGATATTTGCAGACAGCAGAAGCATACCTGTATCACGCCGCATATTTTCCTCCCATCCGATGGAAAGGCAATGCAAATATGCAATGATATTGCAGCACGACTGAGAATGGGTTGTGTTACAGCCATCTTTGATTTGGAGGATCTTAATTAACTTAATTACATGTAGCTCTAGAATGAGGCAACATTGCTGTTCAATCGTCTGAAGTCCAAAGGTTAATTAAGTATCATTGTCGAACTGATCGAGTTAATTTATATTGGCCTTAAAAATATAGAAATGATTTATGTGCAACCCCATTTGACCAGAATTTTTTTTCGATATTAATGTTTTCATTTGAGAACTCTTTTTTAATTCGATCAGATCAAATTATGTTGATTTATTTTCTAATAAAAATCATTTTTACCGAAAACAGAAATAAATGACAGTAATAAAAACCTCCAAGGAATACATAGTATCTTTACTTCTTTAGTATGACTGACCTATTTTTTGGAGAATATAATTAATTTTTAAGATCATAATTAAGCATACAAAATCATTATTATAATTGTCTTTGATCTAATTAAAATGAGATAAATATTTTCCCTATAAATAATTCTGGTAATTCTTCGATGTACCCAATTTTCTGCAAACTATAACTTGGGATGGGATCCAAATAACTTCTCCCCAACTTCTAGTACATATTTCTTTTATCTAAAAAATTCTTAATTATTAACTATAACTTAGAAAAATAACAATAAAACAAATTTTGTAAAATTACTTAGAAATCACTTTTCGAATGTAGAAGCATACCAAGATTATTGATTCGAATAAATTTTATATTTAAACTAAATAAAATCTTACTAAGTAAAGTGATTGGTTTATATTTACCATAACAACATAATTTGCAAAAAAAAAAAGAAGAAGAAGAAGAAAAGTGCATGCTTTCATTCATTGAATTATCACCTCACAAAATTTTACTATATTATATGTTTAAGCTGTCTAAATATAATTTAGTCAAAAGCTTTTCATGGCTGATCTGGCGTTCGTTTTTCCACAGGATAATGAATGGCCTAGATCTCTTACAGTGAATTATTACTCTTTGTGGCATTAAAATCATTGCTTCTGTCATTGAGGGCCACGCGGTGGACGACTCGATTCTCAGCTCAGTTGCATGTGGCACGGAGGGAAACTGTACAGTGTGGCAGCAAACCTCAGGTTCGTAAATAAAAAGCGTTGAATTTCATGTGCTGACAAACAGAACATACGAAAGGTCCAAAAGAAGCACTGTTAAATGGCCAGAAATCCCACGACTCTACAAAACTTGCCATACAAACCTGTATACACTTCCATTATTCCCCTAAAATAAATTTTTTACGCTAATGTTAATATTAACATACGATAAAGCGGTTTGGATCAATATGAAATATCCATAATTTCAAGTAATTTGTGTGCGGGAACAAGACCTAGGAGCACCCGCCATGCACTGGGTACTCGTGTAGCTCCTCTGTTTCTCGGAGAATTCGTGAGATTAGTTGTGTACGGTGTGTCTGGCAGTTATGTTAAGTTAAAAATTTTCACTGTGTAATTATTATATTTTTTAATTATTTTTTTTATATTTTTCTGTATAATTATCTTATTTTTTAATCATTTCTACACAACTGTCAACACAACTAGTCTATCTATTTTAACTTTATTTTTTTTTACTACTCATCATTACTTTTATTATATCGCAACAATTTTTTACTTAAAATTTTTTTTTAACAAACACACCCTTAACCTAAACCTGAAGGCACCTCTCAATCCGGGCAAAAAAAAAAAAAAACTCGCTAACGGTACCTTTCAGCACCGCGGCAAAAGCTGCGCATGAACTCGAACAGTGCACTCGCATCTTCACGGAAAATTGATTTCACAGACAACCTATACATCGTGGCCGTCCGAGATGTGGCCCCCAAGATTTTTATTAAATGGAAATAATTCTAGTGTAAAAAGAGTCACGCATCTGAACGGTTACGATAGGTTCCACACGAGTAGGCTTGGGAAGACAGCATTTAAGGCGTAGGGAAATGGAGTGTTTCCCTCAAAAAAGACAAAAGAAAAAAATAAATAAATAAAAATAAAAATAAAGAACCGATCACGTAGGTACAGATATAGCCGCCGCATGCGAACTTCAAACTCGACCCATTATTGGACGGCTGATAAAAGTGCTGCATATTCATTCCCACTGATCAGCATATCAAATGCACCGTGCACATTTAGGGAGTTGGCATACACCAGTTGTACGCGGTCATTTATACGAAGAGATTAAGAAATTTATATTTTGAGAGGGAGAACTGTTTGGAAACGTATGCCGGGAAATGCGGCTGCTTGCCGCCTTTTATCTTTTTTTTTTTTTTTTTTTTGTGTGTGCGCCCCTCGTTGCCAAAGCCCCGTTAAAGAATAGACATTGAAATGTCTTCACATGACTGAAGGTGGGGGAGAAGAAAAGAGAAAAGAAAAGGGTTAAAAAGAAATAACCCGAATACAAAATTTGATTTTGGACCACATCCATTTCATGAAATTACCATCAGATTGAGATCGTATGTAATAAAATCCCCAACCCCCCACACCTATTTCGCTGCTCTCTCTCTTCTCATAGTGTGAGAAGGAGAGCTGGATATGAAAAGTCAGCGTGTGTGGAGATTACGGAATAAAAAATTCTCTGTCACTTTCTCTTTTATCTCAAAACCGGTGCCTTTTGTTTGTTCTGGGAAGATCATCAGAGCCATCTCTCACACATCATCCCTTCCCCCTTAATTCCTTCCCAAGAAACACCACCGCCCACAACAGCTCCTTCCGCAAACAAACATGAATGCATGGCTTTGATGCTTTTCAGGCACAACACAAGTCAAAGCAGCATATAAATCTCTCTGCTTTTCGCTCCTGATTGATTCGAGAGGCATGTGTAGTTTCTTCTACGAGAGGGTGGAAAACGATCAAGGTGACCTCGCGGACATAGTCAGAGCCAGCGGCGGGGGCAGCGCGGCAGCCGCTGCCAATTCCATGACGGACTGGCAATTCTCCTCCGACGAGCCCGTCGCCCTGCCATCGTCGACCGCCATCGAAGAGCCCATGGAGGAGTTTGGGGATCCCTTCACCAACATACGAGACCCGCTGCTGCACGAGCTGGACTTAGCTGGCACGGGATTCTTCGGGTGCTCAAATTCTTCTGCGGCGGGCGCGGTGAGGATGAATGCTAACGAGGAGAAGACTAATTTCCATGCGCCGAAGATTTTGGGGGATGAGATGAAAAGGCCTTGCAACATCTTCTCTAGGATGCTGCAGATCTCGCCGAGTCCCAAGCTGCCGGTTCCGCCGAGGCTCAGCCCGTCGGCAGCCATGGCGTCGCCGGCCGCGAACGACGTGGTCAAGTCGAGCAGTTCTACGATCGATAATGGTGCAGTCCAGATTCCATCGCCGCGCAACCCTGGGATCAAGCGACGGTGAGGATTGCATCACGCACTAAATTAATATAATGGTTGTCATGACTCAAAAAAATTAACTCAATCCCATAGGAGTTGGTGCAGTTTCATACATATTTTTATGACAACACCCAAATTTTAGGTAGGTGGGATTGTTTTTCTTGGAAACCCAAATCATCTATCAAAATTTTGGAAATTTTGTGTATTTCTTTTTTGAAAACAAGGTTTTTTGAGGATATCGGGTTTCAAAAAATAATAATACAAGTTGAATCTTTTTAGTATGTTTAGGTTGATGGAATTGATGCAAAAGGACTTCATCAGTGATGGAGAGAACTTCATTTGAATACAGTGATGGATGGATGCAGAGGGAGTGAGAGAGGATATGTGCTTTGTAAAGTTGAGGCTTCTTCCTGTCAGGATGACAACCACATACTTTGTTTTCCATCAGGTCTCACATCAACATGTGGAAATGGACGCTAATTCGCCTGTCGTGTTAATAGGCATAGACATAGCTTTTCATGCAGTTATGTGGAACTGTACCTGCCTAGCTCTCCCCCAAAGGAATCATTCTCTCTCTCATGTCTTTTGGCCTCATCTGCATCACTCTGGTTTCATGTTTATGCCAACACTCTTTTGCTTTATTTTTAAAAAAAATTACTAAATACTCTGAAATAAATGAAAGAGTCCATGATTCCTAGAAATTTATTCTTCTTCTATTACTGGTATACACCTTTCATCTTTTTCTTTTCTTCCCCTTCCATCCTTGTTAATACTCAATTTTCTTTTCTGTCAAGTCGTGTTAAAGGGGGGAGGGAAAATGAAAATAACAAATGGTAACGTTGTTAAAATGTCAAAAAATAAAAGAACATGGAAACCAAGAATTAAATAATAAAAATACTACCCCGATATTAAGGAAGAATCATGTGCTGAGAATGAACTTGGCCAATTATCTGAAATGAAGATGCATCGATCCGAGATTCATCAAAAGTCTTCATCCTTCCTGGAAAGAAATTAACGTTGTTGTTGGGCATGCAGAAAGAGTCAAGCGAAGAAGGTGGTTTGCATACCAGCACCAGCTGCTGCCAATAGCAGACCTAGTGGAGAGGTTGTTCCATCTGATCTTTGGGCTTGGAGAAAGTATGGGCAAAAACCTATCAAAGGTTCTCCCTATCCAAGGTATCTTCCATCATCACTTTATCAGCTTGATTTCGAAATTGCATGAAGTTAGAATTGAAATTTCAATTCCAAATGCAAGGAAACTTCTTTTCCTATTGCTGCTGCTTTTGAATAAAAAAAAATTGATTTTGTTGTCTTTGCCATTCTAGCCAATGATTTTAATTAAGTTAAAACATATATAATATACAAATGCAGGGGCTATTATAGATGTAGCAGCTCCAAGGGTTGCTCGGCAAGGAAACAAGTAGAGCGGAGCCGAACGGACCCGAACATGCTAGTCATCACATACACTTCCGAACACAATCATCCATGGCCCACGCAGCGAAATGCTCTTGCGGGATCCACTCGATCACAGCCGATGAAGAACAATGCAGCTTCGAAGAGCTCGCCGTCAACACAAACCCCTGCAAAACCCGCAACGAATATAAAGGAAGAACACAAAGAGCACGACAACGAGAATGCAACATTGGCTGGCGCCGCAGGTGGTCCGGGACCGACTGCTAGGACCATCAAACAGGAGAATATCGGAGTTATAGCAGAGAAGGAGAAGCCAGTCGAAGAAACGGCTTCCCAAGACTTCGATGAGGTGTTCCACAACAGCTACAGACATGTGGCACTGGATTCAAATCAATCGGAGGACTTCTTTGCTGATTTGGGAGAATTGGAGCCTGACCCACTAAATCTCATATTCTCCCAAGGCTTTGCTGGAGATAAATCGGATGAAGATAGAGAGAACAAGGGGGCCTTGGACCCATTCAATATCTTTGACTGGGGAGGAGGAAGCCCATATGTTGAAGGCGGAAAAGGCTTATAGCTAGACCTTGGAGCGAAGGGGGGAAAAAAAAAACACCACCAGTTGAGGCAAGGCCCTGGTTCTGCAGTTCCATCCGAGGTCTAATCTTGAAGTGGGGTGGGCTGGATATTTGACTGGATATTTGATTTCTTTCTTTCTTTCTTTTTTTCTTTTTCTTCTCTTCAATTTACTTATGGGTGTTTACTAAGAAGAGTATGCAGATTAGAGAAAAGAGAAGAGGATGTTGCTGGTTGATTGGGAGCAGACCCCTGTGAGACCCACATTCTTGGAATATTAGGGGATGGGACAGAAAGCTGAGGAACAGAAGCTTTGAATAGTTCGAACGTACATGTGGCTGAGAGAGTGGGAGATGTGACTTAAAAGCACACCAGTGTGGCTGAGGTTGATGCATGAGATGGGCCTTTTGCTGTCTTTTCTCTTTTCTTTCAAAGCTGGAGAATCATTCATGCTTGCGAATACTACAGCGATACAAGATAAGAACTAGATTGGGGTTGTTAGGGATGCATGGAGATCTAGACCGTCGGACTTATGAGCCTATCTGGGATGTAGCTTGCAGCCAAAAAATTGGGATAGATGATGATCATCCTGAGAGATGTCAGTCATATATGACCACCTACTCAGAAAAAGGCTATCCAACCAGTTCGATTTTCTGGGAGAAGAGTGTGCACGGCACTTATGAGGAAAGAGAGCAGCTGGCCACTTTGATGCATATCTTGCTTAGTTACTAGTGTTGTTAATAGAGATGGAAGTTGGATTTTTATGTGGAGAGAGAATAAGCTTGCGGGTTCCTCAGCTTTGTGTTTCTTAGACCCATCTCCAATACATCACACATGTTGGAGATTCGAGTACTCAATGTATAAGCTATTGAAGGTTGTTCCTGACAATAATACCTTGGCACTGTCATTAATTCATTTCTCTTTGCTTCTTTTCTATTTTCCTACCTTAATAGTCTGTTCTTTTGTATGGTGTACTTTTTTTTATTCGTGGTCTATCATATATGTGCAATGGTAATAGTATAATTGCAATAGCGCATAAAAAAAAAAAAGATTATGATTGCAATATATCATGTCGCGACAACAATCACGTTAGCCATTTGATTTTCGCATGCAGAAAAAGCACGTGCACTTTCCAAGGTCTAAAAACCCCTCGTAATCAAGTGGCTCAGGAATTCAATACACAGATACGGGAATTGTAAAACGATTATCAAACATCATTTATATATTTGCATTTTCGCAGTAGGACACTTTCAAATCCAGATTCCACATGAAGGACGTGATCAACAAAAATTTTACTGGTAGCAGCTATATATGTTGAAACCAAGAGCACAAGAAAGAAGATAATGGAAAAAGGGAGACAAAACAAGATTTATGTAGTTCAACTCTAACTCCCACTCCACGGTGGAAACCCAATTATTTTTTCATTTTTTGTAAGTCTCTATAGTCTACTATTATAAACTTGTTACACCAATTAATAAAGCTGTAAATAACTCATTACAAAATCAATCACCACTCATTAAATCTCTTAATATAGGTGTGTTTGGTAACGAACAAAACTTTTGATGAAAAGTTTTGGAGAGTAAAAATTGTCAAATGATGTGATTTAACAGGGGTAATGATGAGTAGCAAAGAGGATAAAGTTAAAATAGATAGGTTAGTTGTGTGTATAGTTGTGTATAAATGATTGAAAAGTAGAATAGTTGCATAGAAAAATGTGAAAAAATAATTAAAAAATATGATAGTTGTGGAGAGTAAAAAGTTTTAGATTGAAAAGTTTTAACTGACTTTTTCTTTCAATTGCCAAACATACCTATAGTATGAATATATCTATATCATAGGTAAAGAGAGGTAACTTAAAATCTCAACGACAAACTGTTAGTTTATTGACTGGTAGCATCTGGATTATAGAGTCTGATTACTAAAGTAAACGTTCCCAACCAAATGAAAGTTTATTTTTTCTATTTTGTTGCCAAAGCCCATTTATCATGAAATTCTTAGGATAACAGGTTTTCTAAAAACATTTTAGCAACATAAATATAATCTTTAGAAACCAAAATCACCATTCCAAAAAGTTAGATTTCATTTAGTGATAATACTTTTTGGCCAGAAAAAACTATAATTAAGTGGTGAAAAGATCGCATTAGTTAAAAATAAATAAAAGAATTAGTAATCCATTATTCTAGTACACATCCTGTCAAAATTGAGTCTAAGGCTATTATATAATTCCTAATTTTCCCATCTAAATCTCCTTGGATGTTGCTCAAGACCTACGCTTGAAAGGGATCAATTTAATGTCGTAAAATTTAATTCAAAAAATGACTTTTGTTACAACCGCAGACTTTGTTGAGTGTTGAATACTAACGTATTGTTCATTTATTTAAAATTTTTAATTTAACACTTTATTTGTAGCCACTCACTTGAATCTAAGGGTTAGGACTTGGAAATATTTTCTAAAATTATCATTAAATGAGTAATAATACTTTTTTTGGAAGTGAAGTAATAATACTTTTTAATATTATCGTGAAAAGGTTGTTTTTTACAACTATTATATTATTGTTGTTTTAAGAAAAAAAACTATTAAAGTAATTAACTAATGTCTTTTACAACAAAAGACGAAGTCAATTTGCCGCTAAAACCTATAATGCCGAATATTTATAAGAAGCCCACTTACTTTTAAAAAGAAAAAGAAAAAAAAAAAGAAAAAAAGAAGCCCATCTCTCCCACATCTTTCGCCTTCCACATTAAGGGCCAGCAGCCATTAACGAACCCTGCACCACAAGACCAGGCATGATAGGGAGTTTCTACTTTTCTACAAGCAGGCCCTCAAAAATGCTCCCACGAAATGAAGCAGAACTTCCAAATCTAAACAGGTTGCGCTCATTCGTATTGAGATCATATCAATCCTATCATGAGGTGCACTTTTACTGGCGTAAAACTAAACATGCTTTGGTCTGACTCAAGAACATTAATCCTGCATGGCCATCCATTACAAGCGCACTTTTAAGCAATGGCTAATATTCACCCTGTTAATGATTTCAAGTTGTCTCATCTAGCTCATTAGCCACCAAGTTCCAAAGTGGCCAACTGCCACAGAAATAATATTATCTATGCATTCTCCCCCTTTTAGAGCATTTATGTACAATTAAGATTCGAGGTTTGGTGGAATTTTTTGGCCTTTGTGGTTAATAGTGTCAAAATAATCACCTCGCCGCTCCTTGGTCTTAAATCTGGAATGGCATGTGATGGCATTTTCAAAGTACCATAAAGAAATCCAATCTACAAAACTCCAAGCATAAATGCACAAATGCTCTAGATATGTTAGTCAATGTTGCATTCATGATGCACAATATCAGCGTCCCATCCCAACAAAAATATGTAGCAAGGGAGGTCTATTCACTGGCTTTGAAACGTGCATCGAATGTAGTAGCTAGAATGCTAGATCCCTTGGATCATCACCCATCCAGTCCACCGTCTCTTTGCACAGCTACCTTCGCACCAATTCAAATGACAGAGGAGATTCTTTTTTCCTCGAGTGGCATTAATCATGGTGGCCTTCATGGTAATTGATGATGACAGTGAGGAAAAAGATAAATGAAAAGGCTCTAATTTCAAATTTCAAAGAATAAAAAAAAAAAAAAGTTACAATAATGAAATATGCCCGACGTCGGCAGAGAAGAGGATATAATAATAATAAATAGTTAAGAGAGATAGGAAGTAGATAGTGCTCTATGGCGGTAAATATTAAAAGAATAATTCTATGTTCACGGAAATTTCCATGCACAAGATCCTTTTGGGGGACCACATAAACAAGTTCATTCATCACGTGCTTAAGCATCACTTAATTATTAATTTAAATGTATAATATTCACACTTCGAAGGTGGAAGCGGTCCCAAGTGGGAACTCATGATTTTCACATATTATTATTTTTTTAATTGATTCAAGTCACTCATTATACATCTGTTAAAAACATTGTTGATTTTACACCCCTGAAATTAAAAGGCTATAAATATATAATTTTTGGGTTGAGTTGTGATTGAATACAAAATAAAAAAAATTCACTCATTATATATATATATATATATTTAGTTACAGTATTAAAAATCATCATGATTGGATGGGCTGCAATAAATTGATATAAACTCATAAAATTAATTAAAAATTCGCTAACCGTATCCGGATCCACTGAAATAAAACATTGTTCAAAAACATGTCTGATTGGATTCAAAACTTACGTAAATTAGAGAAACTAGACTAATGGCCTCATCGAGTACTAACAGACCGCGTCAAAAACCTGCTTATATCAAGACCTCTTTATATAACTGATTTTATGTTTTTTACTTGGATAACCCGACTTACTGATCTGACAGACTTTGTGGATTGTTTTTTTAAAATAAAAAAATTCCTGTACAACAATTTTATTTTTCAATTATTTCTTTACGTCTTTTTATATAACTATTTATTTTTTAATTATTTCTTTACAATTTTTATACAGTTATATTATATTTTAACTTTATTTCTTTTACTCATCGTCTATTATATTACATTATTTTCTTTTATTTAAAAAAATTCCCTAAAAGATTTTCTTTTAAAAAATTTATTAAATGCTAAACACACTTGCATGGCCATGTGGCCCACCATTTCCATGAATCAGATATTTTACAGATCTAGCATTGTCTGTTACCCCCTATATACTAGAAGAGGATGCTCTCCAAATGAATCCACTTGCAAGTTGCAACTTTGAAATTAATGTTCTACTCCATTATTGAAGTCACTTCCCTTGAAGTTATCTCATCTATTGGAATCCATCCAGGACTTCCCCTGTGATTGATGGGACATCATGTCTGTTGTGGAATGAATGGAGATGTGGGCAACTACATTCATGGTATGACTGTAGAAATGATTTTGTAAGGAACTAATGTGCGAACTTGATTGGGGTTTTCTGCATATAGGTTTTGTTTTTTTTTTTTCCTTTCCGTTTGTCAAATTAATTTACACTTTTTGAATTTTAAGTTAGGGTTCCGCTTTAACAGAGGATTCATATAACTGCATGAATGGACCCATTATGAAATTCAAATCCACTTTACTAATTGCATTTGGAATTATTTTCTTAATTAGGGCATTAAATTTCATCGAAATCAAACCATCGCATGGCCTCGTCTATTTAGATTATAGAATCAATATAATAAAATAATTTAATTCATACCAAATTTAAAGTTGTTAATTCAATGTTAAACAGTGACTAATTTGATTTTGAATTCATTATCGCAATGGGGTCCCTTTCACGTGGTTATGATTTCGTTCTCGCAATGGGAGCCCATATATGAATGTACTTTTATGTAAGTAGCTAGTTACATTGAAGCCACACCCTCCTAAGTTTTATATTTACGTCAAGTGGCTTCAACTGTCATAAATTCGCAAGTGTTGTGTCTCCCATTTAACTTTGGTGGTCTTTTTCTATGAAAAAAAAAAAAAAAAAAAAAACCCTTGGTGGTATTTAACTTGTGATGTGAAATAATTAATCCATACCCTTGTACTTGCATGCGATTTTTGAAAGCGAAAATTTCAAAAACTTCGAAGTACTAACCTGCAAAAACCCCGCTTGATTTAATCTTGACCCTGCAGGATTGGAGAAGTGGGCAGGGCAAATTTGTTTCTTCTGTGATGAAAAAGGGGGCAATTTCATTCCTCCAACCAAAACATTGATGGTTTTAATCAATCAATGGTCCGATGGAAGTGGGCAGGGCCACTTAATTAGGTGAACATGACGAAAAATCGTACCGTTTAAGTAGGACGATTAATTATTGGCCGACTTTAATTCAAATCTATTTGTGAGCACTACCGTCATCAAAGGTTTTTGATGGTTTTAATCAGCCAATGGTTCAGAGCTCATCTGCATCTCATTTTTCAAGGGATGGTAATTATATTCATGTGTGATGCGGCGCAAATTAATACAGAAAGGTAGAGACTGTGGGCCAATCAATGATGGGAAGTGCTGTTGGAAAAGATAACCCCACTTAATGGAACCACTTATGGAGAATATGGTGGTGTCTACAGTTACAAACTTGGCTGGGGAGAGAAGCTGTGGATCGAGTATCCGAGAGGCCACGTACTAATCCATGGCCCACTAGAGCTTTAGTAGTGTCATGTCAAGCAGTGCAGCGGTGGTGCCGTGTGATACTCAGGGGAAGTGGTATGGTTACATACTTATACTATCGGTTACCTCCAATTGGGCATTAGACTCTCAAATTTTAAAAGCCCACTGCATGCCTTTGTTGTCAGACTCTAGTCATGGGCTAAGAATGTTTGGAGTATCCCATCACCTACAGCCATGAGCCTTCTCTAAGCACCATTCCAATCGGTTGCCAATTTCTCTGCCCAAATCAGTTTCATGGGTTTCTTATGAGGCCAACTTATCAGCAGCCACTCTATAATTAGGATAAATTTTACATATATTCATAACTTTTGTACTTAATTCAAAATATACTTACGATATTTCAATAATTCTACATATACTTACGTAATTTGCTTAAAATCTCATCTATACTTGTCATCTTTGTGAAATGACAAATATGTTCAAATTTTAATTATGATTCTAAGATATAAATTTAATCCTTTTATAGCTATAAAATCATACTTATATAGTCTACATCAGCGTCAGCCAGTAGGTAAAGTTCTGATCTTGTGTCTAAATGTCAAAATTTCGATCCCTACTGAGAGAGCTTTGTGTCTCCCATTTGAGGAGCATTGTTCTCCGCTTTTGCTCATGTATATTGGTCCTTATCAATTGAAAAAAATGTAAAATCAAAATTGTAAGATGAATTAGGCATGAATTGTAATAGAAAAAAGAGATTGTAAAAAAATATATATAATTATACTTTTATACCTACAGAACTATATATCATTTAAATGTAAATTTTTTAGCTATAAAGTCATAATTAGGACTTTAATATATTTGTCGTTTCATAGAGGCAATGATATGAATACTAATATAATTTTAAGCAAACTACAAAAATATATTTGAAATTATTGAAACAATGGAGTATGTTTGGAATTACAAGCAAAACTTTTGAGTATATTTGGGATTTGCCAAAATTATTTTTCTTAATTGGAGTCATGTCAAGTAAGGTGATGATATTATATCAACTATAGGTGAGAATTAGGGTGGGTCAAGATAGATCAGGGTATGCTCAGCCCTGGCCCTACCTGTTAAAATTTTTGCTCGACCCTTATTTTTATACTAGATTAGGACAAGATTGGTTTGACCATTTATTTTTTTAATAGGTCTCGAAACAAATTTTGGATCGATCTTGGGACAACAAGTCAGGTAAAAAATGCTGGTCAAGTAGGATGTTTTGAAAAAATTTATAAATCTATCAAGTATAAAGATATATCTGGACTAAATTAAAATATTATATACTTCGACTTATTACTAATTAATCAAAGTAACACATCATTAACTAAATAAAACATGAATTTTATTATAATATTATTATTTATTCAACTTTATTAGAACAATTTAGTGAATCATATCTCATTCAAATTTATATTCACAATTTGAACATTTGAGCTACTAATTTTTTGAACTTATTCAATGTCTTTTGTTGATTACCTTCAACAAAAATAATACGAATGTCACATTTGGAGTTAAAATGAAAATTATTTAAATATATAATATGATAGTAGTTATACCTAATTATCATCCTCATTCCCATTCACATTGAAGTTTGCATTCTTATCTTCTGTTGGATCCGATGCAATTCCTAAAAATAATTCCAATAACAAATAATTAAATTCAAAGCTCAAACATAATGGATTCATAGATTTTAACATTCACAACTACAAATAATTTGATTTTTTTTTACAACAAACTTAACGAGTTATAGGTCATAAATGTTAAAAAATATGGCATTTTCAAATAAGTGCATAGGGACCATTCTAGGAAGCATAAGCCAAACGTCTCCAACATCCGCTATTGTTTGGGTAAGATTGTGAGAACAAGCAACATCAGCAAGCTAATTCATCTAATGGGGTTTCATTGGATGAGGAGTGATGACTAGCCACCACAAGTTTTCTCTCTTGGCCCATGTCCTTTGATGTACTATGATAAACATGATTCATACTTCAATTCCAAAATTGATTAATGCATTGATTATAGCAAAGAAAATGAAGACACTTTCATTGTCAATCTTTACGTCAAGCTGATTCATCCAATTGGGCTTTATCGAATGGGGTATGGATGTATGGGAAGGGGAAAAGGGAAATTCAAATAAAAGTGGGGAAAATATGCTCATTGCAAAATACACGCTACTTATGTCGGAGATTGAGACGACGTTTGAGATGGAGGTTGAAATCAACTCTGGATAAGCTTCTTAGCGGCTGGAGATGAAATCCAACACCAGCAATCTTCACAAGAGATGAAGCAAGGATTGAGGCATCACCAGAGACGGACAAGAAAACTGAAAAGCTAACTTGGTGATGAGATGCTTGCTAGCAACTTTTGTCTCTATGTTGGATGGGAGGCAAAGACGAATGAGGATATTAGGTTAAGGTTTTGAATGGCTTATGTGTGTGTGTATGTATGCAGTCAACACAATATAAGCAAGTCTGGAAGCGGGTAGCCACGTCCCAACCCGGAATTTCAAAATTTTATTTTTGACTGACGCAACTTGCCCTACCGGGTAGAAAATCATGACCTGCCCAATACAAAATAAGGTCAGGTTGGGTCACAGGTCAACCTGTCCTAATTTCCACCCCTAATATCAACACACCTCTCTAATATTGTAATAGCCCATAGTCGTATCCCACATAGAAAAGATGAGAAAGTTCCTAGTAGTTTATAAGTGGGTCTCAAAGCTCAATATGGTGTGATGCGTTTTAAAGCTGTGCGGCTAAGTTGTCAGGCCAGAGCGGACAATATCACACTGTGAGACCCATAGCCCACAGGCCCAATGGACGTTTTTTGGGTCTGTGTGATCTGTGCGTTAGGCCGAATGGTCGTTTTTCTGTGTCTGTGCATGACAAGTGGTATTAGAGCGGCTCCCCTTCCAGTAAATGTGGTTCAGAGAGTTGAACCAGTGAAAGTCAGGGCTGCAGGCAGAAGCCTAGAGTTGGGTTGTAGTTCGATGATGAACCAAGCGAAAGCTGGTGGGCTTGTAATAGCCTAGAGCCGAATCTCACATCGAAAAAGGAAGAAAGTTCCAGGTAGTTTATAAGTATGTCTCAAGCTCAATATGGTATGACGTGTTTTAAAGCCGTGCGGCTAAGCTACCAGGCCAGAGTGAACAATATCACACTGTGAAACCCATAGCCCACAGGCCCAATGGACGTTTTCTGGGTCTGTGTACTCTGTGCGTCAAGTCCAATGGTCATTTTTCTGGATTTGTGCGTGACAAATATAATCTAATATGATATTCAAATTAGGAAGTTAAAGCCTTGAGTTGCTCATTTATAAACCAACCCATTTCTGAAGAATATAAAAGGCTAGCAAGTTTATAGTGAGTTCTACCTTCTTAGGAGCTGTTTAGGCTGCATAAGATTCTTAAATTGAGGGTGTGTTTGAGAATGGATAAAACTTTTGATGAAAAGTTGTAGAGATGAAAAGTTGTCAAATGATGTGATATGACAGGGGTGATGATGAAGAATAAATAGGATAAAGTTAAAATAGATAGGTTTGTTGTATTGATAGTTGTGTAGAAATGATTGAAAAGTATGGTAGTTGTATAGAAAAATGTGAAGAAATAATTAAAAAATAGGGTAGCTATGGAGAGTGCAAAATTTTAGATTGAAAAGTTTTAACTTGACAACTTTTTGTTGTTAACAAACGTACCCTGAATCTATATCTCCATTCCCAAAATAGTTTTTTCATTTTCAAAAATAACTTTTTCAATTTTCAATATAACTTCTCTCATTCCCAATATACATTATTATAGTTTCATTTCATATACAAGTTACATTCAGTATCTTGTATGGTTTGAATTAAAATTTCAAGCCCTTAAGAAAACGTAGAGGATATTTGTTAACTTGCATATGTGGGGTAGGGTAAGGTAGGATAGGTAGGGTAGGGTTGGTTAGCAAACATTCCATCTTCCCCAATTTTCCACAAATCATTTCATACATTAACGACCCTATTTTTTAAATTTTACTTCTATCTATATTCTAATTATTTTTCTTTTTACTTATACTCTAATAATTCTATTTATTCTAACTTTACCTTCATCATTTCATGTTAATTACACAAATTTCAAAATATTTCATCTTCCATTTTCTATCTCATTCGACACTCCCGGTAAAAAAAAAACACCTTACCAAACCCCATAAAGCACCTTAGCAAACCTTTTAAAGCCTGTTAAAAGATGGACCAAGAAATGGTACGAAATCCGAGGCCACACAGATACGATCAAACGTCCGAATATCCTGAGGTTCTTAGTTTGTAATAGTCTGTAACTGTACGTCGAGTTTCTACGTTCTTAGCGTAAAGATTTCTGAGGTTCGTCCATACAAAGAAAGCGGCTTAGTGGCAGTGGCAGTGGCGAATCTCCTGTCCATGCATATGCATATGTATCTACATCTGATTCCCTAACCAAGTTGTCGCACGGTGCTTTGAAAAGTTTCGCTTCGCAATTTCGATCTTTCATGGCTCAATTTCTGTGATATTACATAGCTAAAGAACTTTAAACGACACGTAATATATAGCTTACATTTTAATATTTGTTGCTAGTAGTGAAAAGAAGATAAGGCAGGGGCAAGTTCATTATGGAGTATGTATCTCTGCTAATTATTGCAACCGGAGACAAACGCATTGCGAAGGAGTTGTGCTATATCAATGGGTGAGCAAATCATATGGGATTTGACCACCAGCTAATAAATTTCATTTTGAAAGTGGATGGTACTAAAGAGTAAAGAGTAATGCAAGCTCCCACGAAATTCCAACAAAAGAGGATAATGGGCCGGTTGCCATGTGGCCCTCAGATCCTCCACCTATTCATTAGATATAAATAGATCTTGGCCTAAATTTGGTGTTATGGACGACCTAATCAACATTGTGATCATATGTGTTGTCACCATTAATTAATTAGCCACTAAGGAAAAAAATGCCCATTAAATGTAGGTCATTTATTTTATTACTAATTAAGGAAGGGGCTATTTAGCTGAGCTTAAATGTATAAATAAGTTAAAAATATAATCATGTATATTGAAAATGAAAAAATAACATAAAAAATGTAAAAAATTGTATTAGACATTGTAAAGATTGTCTCAATGATAAAAAAAAAATCTACATTCACGTCTTGCATAAGTTTATTGAATGTTTTAGAAAAACCATAAGGTATCTAACATTCTGACAACAATTAAATAAGATAGAGTACAATGTAATTTGAAAATCAATAACATTTTTTATTACAAAAGTTAATAATGTTAATTATATAATTATCCAACTTTATTCTTGACCCCGTGCACCGTAATTCCAATCATGACATTTTCTCATATTTCACTTACAACTCTAGCAGTCTACCTCATTTATTTCCACATTATTCTCACTTAGGGTGTGTTTGTTTCACATGAAAAAGTATCAACTAAAACTTTTCCATCTAAAACTTTTCACTCTCCATTATTACTCTATTTTTTAATTATTCTTTCACATTTTTT
>JAXCLR010000081.1:6852396-6867496 GCA_035584095.1 Annona squamosa
ATCACTTTTTATTGATTTGACAACTTCTACTCCAAAAACTTTTCATCAAAAGTTTTACCTCCAACCAAACACAACCTTAATTTTTAGGATCACATTAATTTTCAATTTAAAATTTATTTTATTCTATTCCCACCATTTATCTCGTACTAAACACTTCCAAAATCTAACGCGTAGTTGCGGTTCACCAATTGGCTATGAGTCACTGACTCACTGCCGTTCATTCGTCTCCCATATCCATAAAGTAAAACTACGCAGTTCTGCTCCATAGCCTGATGAACGGCTGGGAAGGTCGCACGTGCCGGGCCTCATCCATCCATCTTATGAGGGCAAGACTTTCTTCCCTCCACGTCCTCCAGGAGAAGTACCGGCGCACACTCCGTCTGGACAGCAGCAGCAGCTGCGGTCGTCGCAGAAAATGGCGAAGCTCGGCCTACGCCATCTCTTCCTAACGTTGGGATTAGGCTTCCAGCAAGAGCTTTCTTTCGGCAGCAGAATCCGGTGCCCTCAATTTCACTATTCGGCGTTCAACAGGGGCCGCCCCTTCTCTTCCTCGTCCTCCAGGATAAGCATGAGCTTGAAAGCCGGCATCGTTGGCCTCCCCAACGTTGGAAAATCCACCCTCTTCAATTCTGTCGTGAGACATCTCCATCCTTAGTGCCTCTTAATTCCATTAGTCATTACCTAGGCCTGCTTCTACTTGCTCGTTGAGTTGGTTATGCATACGCAATTAAAATTTTTTTAAAAAGGATCCTGTATCTTTCTGCAAAATCATTTCTTGAAGAGCTAGATGTGAGTCTAGTGCATTCGTTTCTGGTATTTTTGAGATTGGTTAGCACATTCATTTTAATAGTAGGTCGTATGTCGTATGTGGTTCAGTGACTTCAGTCACGAAGGTGTCAATGAAAAGTTTTACTATGATTAAGCATTCCCTCAGAATTCTGCTGATTAGATACTTTGGCTTATAGAATTGACGGCTTGAAAGTGAAATTTCAGCAGTTCAATGGAAAAGACAATTGTCAAACAGCTAAGCCAATATTATTTGTGTGATTTTGATGATCTGTTCCCACCCATTTCTGCCAATTACTGGGAGATTTAGAATTGAATCTATGTGTGTGTTTTGTGCTCTACTGCGGGGACAAGTCCCTTCCTTGCATGCTGTGGAGGGAAAACATACTGCCTCTAGTTTTATCTTTCCATTCATGTTATCTCAAGTGTGCACGTTTGTCACATGCTTGCTGTGTCAGTATGCTTCTGCTGCAATCATACAGGTCTAGATAAGCGAGAATTGCAACATTTCTTGATTCTTGATTCAATTGAACTATTTCAATCCAGTTCAATTCAACCTCAAGTTGTGCTCCTTTTGGACCACCACTGGCACTGATTCATTGTATTTTTCTGTACCGACTCATAGGTCCAGTTTAATACTTATAGGTGATTGATGCTTCTAAGTTGCACTAACAAGATCCTTGACATAGGGAAATTTTCTCCTCTTGTAGGTTGAGAGTGGAAAAGCTCAAGCTGCCAATTTTCCATTTTGCACGATAGAACCCAATGTTGGTATTGTTGCAGTTCCAGATCCGCGTTTGAATGTGCTTTGTGATATCAGTAAATCACAGCGTGCTGTACCAGCATCTATAGAATTTGTAGATATTGCTGGCCTTGTTAAAGGAGCAAGTCAAGGAGAGGTAATAGCTGATACCTTCTTATCGATTAGAATTTAAGATCTTGGCATATACTGATCAGCTGTTCTGATATTTTGATAATTCTTAGCAATATATCAGTGATTTGCCCCAATAGATTGATAATATTTGCAACATATCAGCATTTTTATTATGAATGTCCGGTACTATGTGATTATGGGAAAAATAAAATACTGCACTCATAATAAAACACCCATATTGTCTCATACTTTTCAATTACCACATAACTGGAGGTTGGTAGATAATCCAAATATATTATAAAGAGCTAACTCTTTATTATAAGAAGGCAAATCTGTGACCAGTTTATTGTATTTATGGAAAATATTGCTAAGCCCATTTATTTAACTAAAATTAAATAAGAATAAAAAAAAATAACTTCCAGTTGCATGGAATCCTATTTTATGGTGATGTTGATGAATCCCAATCATTTTAGTTTCTCAGTATTTATCTCAATTTCCTTGCACACTTCTGCATGATGCCAGAAGGTAACTGCATACTGTAACGTTTTTTTTTTTTTTTTTTTTAATTAATTCTGTTGGTTGGTGCACAAGATAATCCTTCAGGTTCCCATTGGACTTTATTTTCATAACAAACTATAATAACTAATTACTTATGCATTTGCTCACTATCATTTTTCTTTTTGCATTATAGGGCTTGGGGAATAAGTTCCTCGCACATATTCGGGAAGTAGATTCCATTCTTCAGGTCTTCCCCTTAACATTGTATCTCTAAAATTCTGGTAGGTTTTGTTGTTGGTTAAATTCCTGTATGCTCAGGGACTTGTGTTCTTCTCTCATAAATGAACTCAAGTAATTAGATGTACCAAAGTTTCTAAGGGATTCATTGGATACTCCGTATTTTGCATGCTTCAGGATCTGAACTTGAATTGAAATCATCAAATGTAAAACCATGTTTTCAATCCTGCAGAAAGTAAGACTGTTTTGGGCTTGTTGTCAATGGGCTTCCCCCAGGAGGATGCAATGGAGCCTGCACTTATTGATGGGATTCTGTTGTTTGATTTTTGATGTATTCAATGGACCAATTGCGAAACTGTCTGGATCTCTGTCTTTCATTGCATAGTGGAAAATAGTGGCGTTTCTAATGGGCACTCTCCTTTCAGGTTGTTCGCTGTTTTGAGGATAATGACATTGTTCATGTGAATGGGAAAGTCGACCCAAAATCTGATATTGATGTAATCAACTTGGAATTGGTTTTCTCTGATTTAGATCAGGTAAGAAAGCTTGCACTTGTCTACAATTAATGGTATTTTCACTTTATTATTTGGAGGTCTATCTTTTATTTTGCGGACGTTAGAAGTATCTTCATAGTCAAGTTTCAATGAGTGTTGAGGCCTGTGCCTCCGCATTGACATGCTATTTGTAGCATAGTTTTCTTTGAGCTGAGGGAAAGTTTTTTTTAAAAAAAAATGGAGCTGTGATCATCTTCCAAAATAAATAAAATCACGGTGTCTTGGAGTGCAGGTCCCATTTTGTCAGATCTTTTGAAAATTGAAAATGATTTAAAAGGGAAAAGATCCTTTATGAAGATAAATCTTCACACTAACTCAGGGGGAAAGGATTCCTTCCATAGAAGTTCCCTGAAAAATAATAAATATCTGCTCTGTTAAAAGGCTCAACAGGTTTGTATCATTGTCCATGCATCAACAGAAGTGGTGCTAGGAATGAGATGAACTAACGTGACTAAGTTGTCTTTTCAAGAAACGCAGATTGAGAAAAGAATGGAGAAGCTTAAGAAGAGTAAACCAAAAGACTCTCAATCAAAACTGAAGGTATTATGTTTAACATAGCTCTGAACTTGGGCTGGATTTGCTTGACTTCAATATTTAATTCAAAACTTACTGATGATTTAGTTGATTGAGTTTGATGAAGTTTGGTGATTCATTCTGGTGCTTCTGGATTCAAAGATTGGAGTGTCTTTTTTGTTGAGTTTCAAAAGATCATTGTTCTTCATTTGTTGATTTTGAATCTGTGTTGCATTATAGTGCAAATTTCCTTAAATACGACATCCTTTGATTTTATTCTACTGTCATAAAGATTGGATTATTGGATTTGTAACTATTATTTGTGATTTCTATTTTCTGTTCTTCAAGTTTCATTTGTCAGCAGTAAAACCTTGAAGTGTATTCAATTATTTCTTGACAATTGGTTACAATTTTTGTTGAACTTCAGGAGGAAGCAGAGAAATCTGCACTGGAAAGAATTCAACAGGCGCTTATGAATGGAAAACCAGCTAGATCAGTTGCCTTAACTGATTTTGAAATGGAATCTATACGCCATCTTTGTTTACTCACAATGAAGCCAGTCATTTATGTTGCCAATGTCGCAGAATCTGATCTTGTTGAACCCAGTAACAATCCTCACGTCAAAGATGTGGTTAGTCTTGCATCAGAATTACAATCAGGGTTAGTGACAATCTCTGCACAGGTGGGTCATTGCCATCTTCCATCAGTTGTATTTTCATTCAGAGCTATAATTGGGAAAATATTATAGAAACTCCATCCATAAACATGCACATACGGGAGTAGAATTTTCCATCAATCGAAAAAAGTTGCTTGGTTCCCTATAAAACATTTAAGACTGGTGAATGTGAGTGTTTGATGGCTCAAAAGTACCAAATTCTTTCTACACATGTCCTTACTCAGATTTCTTATCATTCTCTTGGGGAATTTTCGCCTTTCACCTTCTGTCAAAAATATACTAGCCTGTGTAATACATGTTATGCCATTCCAATAGATTCACCATCAATGTGTGCTTATGATACAACCAGTGCGCTCATGATACAACATACTACTGATGTTATTTTAACATGCATGAATATGTCACGCAGGTTGAATCTGAGCTGACTGAACTTCCACCTGAAGAAAGAGATGAATACCTGAAATCTCTTGGTGTCAGTGAAAGTGGACTTGGGAACCTTATAAGAGCCACATATCAGCTTTTGGGCCTACGCACATACTTCACATCTGGAGAGAAGGTGAGACCATTCATATCCAATCAAAGGGGAAGGAAAAAAAAAAAAACTATCTGATTTGTACAGCAATTCATGAAGAAGTCTGATATGCCGAATATTCTTCATGATTTTTTGCAGGAAACAAAAGCATGGACCATACATGCAGGTCAGTCTTTGTTCTCAATTAAGAATAAGTTGCTAACTTTTTTCTTGGTCAAGTCTGAAAGTTGAGATTCCATGAGCAGATCTCAGGTTTCTGTTTTCTAGCTCAAGTCAGAGTGGGCCATGCTAATAAATAATGCCTATGCCTCTTTCTTTTGAAAACATGACTCATGAAAAAAGGAAGAGATTAGGGGAAAAGAGACTATCTTCTTGTGGACATTATGTATTAGGTTGGGCTCAAACTCGACAAAGCTCTAAATTTAGATATTGCTTAATGGGTCCCAATCTTTTAAAGTCTGATCTGTTTCGGTTGAATTTGGCCAACCCATACCCTCCAACAGTTGCCTATATATAGATAGTTGATTTTATGATATTGTTATAACATGACTTTTGTTTTCCTAATTATTTAGGAATGACAGCCCCACAAGCAGCTGGAGTAATTCATTCTGATTTTGAGAAAGGTTTTATTCGAGCTGAGACTGTAAGGGCCATCAGAATACCATATATTTTCATGTTAGCATCAGTTTAAATATATTAGAGCCACTTGTTTTGAAAGAAAATGCCTAATGATGATGTTACCTAATATTCCAAATAAAGAAGCACTGTAATTGTTGTTGCTTTTCTCTTTAGATCCTACTTGAAACAAACATCGCATATTGGATTTTTTATGTTACATCTCAATCATTGACTTATTATAAGTAGGTTTTATTCCAACATCCGTGAGATTTGAATGGGTAACTAAACTTGAAATTCTGGGGATTCATATTGGTATGAACTCATCTAGATGAACACATGCTTCTTCTTCTTCTTCTTCTTTTTTTTTTTTTTTTTTTTTTGTTGTTGTTGTTTCTGCAAGGGAAGATTTTCAATGCATGCAGTATTTTGTCTTGTACTTATGACTGGCCCGCATGATTAGTAGACCATTTTATTCTTTGTGCTATTGAGTTGGAATTACCTGCGACCCCCTATGAAGTGAACTACTTGAATCTCTTACACAGCCACTGCTGTATCAGCAGTGGTATTCTTTGTTGCTGAGAAAATGAGAATGACATCTGAGCAAGGCTTCAGGGTTATCCCCACCCTGATGTCCTTTCAGCGACGCAACTAGGAACAAAAAATGCAAAGATCCCTACTGACCAAAAATAAGGTTGAAGCAAAAGGTTTATTACACACCTAATTTATCAAAGGTTTTTGTTATCGGAAGTGTCCTGTCAATGATGCAACTAGGAATGACAAATTTTAATGTCCTTGTTCTTTAGGAGTTAGATATCTTTTGACTTCTAATCAGTGTCTCTGATGTGTGGGTTTGTTAGGTTGCTTATGATGATTTTGTTGCATCTGGTTCGCTGGCAGCTGCAAGGGAGAAAGGACTTGTAAGTTTATTGTTGTGCTGTCAGGTTTCCTGCACTATTCCTATGACCTTGTTTTCGTATATATTGCAAATAGTATTAAATATGAAGAGAATTCGTTTTCTAGTTTCGTATGCACAGAACATGCATTGGTTTCATAAATCTGGCACCTGCAGCTAACAGTGATCTTCATGAAGACAAATGTTACTATGTGCAATTGACATGCGGCCTTTTGTGCTGATGCAGTTGAGGTCAGAGGGGAAAGACTACGTTGTACAGGAAGGTGATGTAATGCTCTTTCGGTTCAATATCTGATCAGATCAACCATTTTCGCATGCAGGTATTTTTGATCAGATGATATTGTAATCCCATTTGGTGTTGCACCACTTTCGAGTGTACATTGCTATTGCCGATACGCTTCTTATAGATATTCTGTTTTCATTGATTTGGTACACCCAAGGAAGAGGATGGGTGGCCACTATCTAATGAGATACTGAGACGCGGTTTTACGCCGTTCTTTTATCTGTCAAATGGGAAAGTTGGATATCAAGGGGCATTAGACGATTTTCATTTCTTTGCTCTACATTTTTATTTTTTTTCGCAATACGATGGAAGTTAAACGAATGGTGGCAATCAGCCAATAGCTCCAACGGCAATAAAATCAAACAAAGTTCATTTTAGCCCTCTGCTCGCTGCTACTGCATTTTTTCTTTATTTGTGCGGTTTGAGGCAATGTGCGGCTAAATTTCTGTGTAAAAAAAAACAAAAAAACAAAAAAACAAAAAAAAACGAATGTACTGTCCAAAAAAGATATTTCCGACGCACTGGAGCCGCTCTAATTCCTCATCAAGAATTTAAAACAATTTGGGACTCATGTTGTTACTGTGGCATCCAAAAGGACTGCATGGGGTAAAAAGAAAAATAAATAATAATATATTATTTCCCTCTAGAGGGATCCTCCTATCTTAGAAGAATGTTCGGAAGAAACTGGTCTTTGTCAGTATTCCATTGATGGGTGTGACTTTCTTTGCTCCCAAAAAGTAAAAACGCCTCGAGGTCAAGGGGTCTATGGACTTTCAAGGACAGGAGTGGATTCGAAGCAACGTTCTTCATCAACGGTGGCTAACCAAATTCCTAGTCGTTAAAAAAGATATAAAGAAACACGCCAAGCAAAGTGATCCTTTCTTGGTGCAAAGGTCCGCTGGTACGAAATGGGAGCCTGCAAGCTGGATTGGTGCAAAGGTCCGCTGGTATGAAAGGTTTCTTCAGGCATTTTACGATGCAACTTGGACAAGGAAATTGATGTGTTTGCTTCTAAGCGAAAACAAGCTTTCGACTTGTCTTTGTTTCTTGGAAGCTAAGAAAACATTCGCTCGCTTGTGCAAGTCCCTCTCAAGCCATCGTTTGTTGCTAGATTGCTGGTTCTATTTTTCCAACTTATCCTGATCTATCAAGAATTTGGGGCTTCAGCTCATCCTCTAAAAAGTTCAAACGCTAGAGTTGATCGCGGAGCAAGATCAGTTGAAAACGATTTCCTAACATAATCATCTTCAAGATAAGAAGAAAATCAATGGTACTAAATCCATTTTTGGCATTGATTGTGGACCCCTATTCATTTTACAGGATACCAACCACAATACAATCCATACTATGGACCATTATGTGAATGCCAATTAAAGATGAAAGGTCACCATCAGCATTATTTAACTAAAGGAAATTAACGACGGACATCGTTAATGCCCAAAATAGTCAGTGATGGGTCTCCTTTCATGAATGCAATAGCAGTGTGCAAAAATCAAGAGGCAGTTTCAAGCAGCTGTTTCAAGAGCGAATACATCCAAAAGTGCGGGCCACCTGATGGCAACCTCAGTGCTTACGCTGGTGCGGGCGCAACAAATGTACTAATGTAGTGTTTTTTCAGCAGGTAAGTGGGGCTAGCTGGCTTCCCACCACGACAGATGGCATTCTTCCTTTATCAGTGTGGTACTGGTCCAAAACAGGGGGCTGTATTTTAATACAAATATTCATTTAATCCATCAACCAGGCGCCACCCAAGTGGTCATGGACGAAGGCAGCTTTACTGTCTGTCAGTGTTTTACTCCCCATAATGTGGGAGTATAACATTTCTATCCCTGATGTGGGAGAAGTCATTATAAGAGCTAGCTTTGTCTCCCATGTAAAAATAAGTGATAGCACGTTCTCTCTGATAAATTTTTGTTGTCTCCTTTAAGCTTGATTGTAATATCTGAAATAAATTATAATTTATACGCCCAATCAAAAAAAATTCATTTAATCTATGTAAAATTTAGATCAATATTTTTCAGTTTATTAAATAATTAGAAAATCTCAACTGATCTCATTACTGCATGCGGATTCATGTGCACCCACAACGTCGACCCATTTCAATGTTCATACACGAGCCTAGCTAATTAATCAGAGGTGGGATCTACCACAAAAGTTCCTGGTCCAAAAGAACGCTGGCATCCCCTCATGACTACAATGACGTGGGGAGTAAGCATTTTTCTCAAGTCATCTTAAAATCCAATGAGATATTCTTTGTCTAGTGCCGATGGTTGGACATTCCATTAATTGGAGGTATTCCTTAAATAGTGACAAGTAGGTGCAACCTCTGCCTTGAGCCAAACAAGTAATGATGGTGTGATAATATGATTGGAGTGTACAACATCGGACATGGCTTTCCATAAATTGCTATATTCGTGTGTGTGTGTCAATGTCATGCATGCAGCTAACTTAAGACCAAAAATGACAGATCTAAATTAACTTGATTAACAGTAATTAGCGAGTGTGTAACAACTCTTATCTGTTTTTCATATGATCATATTCTGTAAGTTAATTAGTTCAACTGCAAGCACCCAACATTTATCCACTTAACGGAAGAAACCCAACACGACCAATCGGCCATTAGCCCAGTCTAACACGAATTATCAATTTTCAACCCCAACTTAACCCGGGAGAGCTGAGCTCGTTTCTTTGCTGCCAATATTATTTGCAAGTTACTGATGAGCACACCGATTGAAAATAAGTCTCACGACCTGTAAATTCTAAAGGTCTGTTCCCATAGTGTAATGATAATAATTATGTGTTGATGTCGGCGAAGTTGTGAAAAAAAATATTGTAACTATGGATATAATTGATGATGAAAAAATAAGATCACTAAAAATATTTAAAATGCTACATTAATTAGTCTGAAAGATATTATTGTAAGCATGAAATTGTTTTCTCTTAGAGTGAACTTTCATGGAAAATTCATTTCCGAGGCTCGAATATTTGATATATACTTTCCGTTATTGTCATACATTTTTCATTATATTCTTTAGTATTTATAGCTATGGGAGTCGATCTTATGCGGGGTGCTATATGCGCAGCCGAAAAATATTTTTTATTATTTTTTAATAAATGCTTGGCTCTATCTAGATTTTCATCCGGTAAAACTTGATAAAATTTTGAATTTATTTAGCATTATATTTTAATTTTTAAAAATAACAAAAAAGCTCCATTTGATGATCTTTGAAAATAAAACATAAAATACTAAATAAATTTAAAAATCGTCAAATTTCACCATAACAGAAGATCCGGGCTGACCAATATATCTATAATATTGACATTTTTCGCAGTCGTATGGTATAACTAGTGCTATAGCTATAGTCTCATAACATAGAGATGTACATATTATAACATAATGATATTGTACATCTACGTAGCAATCCCTTATCAAAAAAAAAAAAAAAAAGCAATCTTGTACATTTCATATTTTTGATTATTTTCTTTTGTTTTCTTTTCAATTTATGTAAGCAAAAGTGTATTTAGTTAATATACACAAATTTAACAATTTTAGATTCTTATACATATATTCTACAAATTTTTAAAAAATGAAAAAATTTACCATTTTTATAGGAAGGGGAGTGTGAGAGAGGTAAAATTTTTATTTTAAAAAAATTATAAAAATATATAAAAACAGATAAAATGATAACATTATATATATGAACTAAGATTTCGTTTGTTTGAAGGAAAATTCAATGGGAAGAGAGACAAGAATGAAAAAAGTAATATATTAATTACCTAGTTATCTTTTTTTTTTATCTCTATATTCTAATCATGTTATACACATTTCCTTTACTCTTATTATATTCATTCCTTTCTCCCTTACTATTTTTATTATACCAAAAAGACCCTAAGCAGTAGCCCCCACATTAAAATGAAAAAAAAAACTAAGGAAAATATTTTAAAATACGAAACATGCAAGATAACTCAGTAACAACCGGATGTATAGTATCATCATCCCATATTATAATATTTTATATGATATTATGAGCATCATTCATGCGATGATTTCTATGAAACATTTGAATGTTGAACGATAGAATCTAGCTGTAATAGGATTTGAAAGTATGTATATTTTTAGTAAAAGGCAAGTTTTTGGGAATATGCGTCGGATGCTATTTCGGGCCACGAGCATTGAGTGGATGTTGGGGGAGCATATAAACATGTGAATCCTTGCTAGCTAGCTGTGAAATTCGGCCACACGTGGGGCCATGGCCTTAAAACTTAATGATCGAGACATGCATGTACATAGCATATAATCAAAATCCCGGCCGGGCTACCACGTCTGCGCCAATGTGCGAGTGCGACGTCCAAAAATCACTGGAGGGAGGGATATATGGGAGTGGGACCCATTCCTAATACCAGGACCAAGGCCCATGAAGGCTGCATGTGAGCGGTTCGGCATCAGTGACAAAAACAATGGGGCATGCATGCACGTGCATTCATTTTGTCACGTAATCCTCGGCGGTGCGGCAACGAGGGACTGATTGATTGGTCCACCTTAATTCCACGGGCCCATCCCATGTTCGATGGAACATAGGTGCACTGCACAACATCTTTAGGTTTTCGGAAAATGGATGCATGGGCAACGACAGAAGTGCGTGCGTTAATTTGGATGGATGGCGCACTTGCTTGGAGTGTATCAGTGCTGCATGAGAGGAAAAACAAAAATAATAATTATAAAAGTTGATTTTATAAAATATTATTGTATTATAATACATATATAAATGAATTTAAGCACTCCTTATTCGAGCATTAATGTATAAAAAACGAAAAGGGCTACATATTTATACTTTTACTATTTATATTTTCTATATTATGTAATCTTTTACACTATCTATCTATATATATATATATATGCTAATATTACACTTATCAAAAGGGCTCTCATATATATTTATTTAATTAACTCATTTTACGTTAAAAGTTAGCATCTGCAGAGAAAGTCCAGACTTAAAAGATAGGGAATGTAAATTAAGACAGCATCACTTCTATTCATACGTATTACTTATCAGAATATCAAATATCATTCACAAGCTGTGTTGGGTGGTGGTGCATGTAATATTCCACTTGAATATTGCAACCTATAATTAGCGTGGCCCACCTGATTGAAAAGATGACTGATCATGCTGGTGTTATTCAATGGTTTTTATCTGCTGGGCGGTAGCAAAGGGTGGTGGGCTCCACTGTACACTCTATGCATGGAATAATAACGATGGCTCACCCACCTTGACATTTGAGAGGGCCTGAGTGTATATCAAGGCTAGCTAGCAAATTGTGTTACTTGTAAGCTCCGACTCCTTCTCACCTACATCTCTCTCTCCATCCGTCTTAATTTCTCATGGTCTCAAGATGAAGACGATGAATTTGATCCTAAAGAAGTGCAAGAGCTTGTCCAAGCAGCTGGCCAGATCCTCATCCTACAGTAGCTTGAGGTCCAAATCTACAAGAGATGAGATTTGGAGGGACATGATCAGCGAAGACGAGAGACGGGAGGCTGTCTTCGTAGGCAGCTCGCGGAGGCTCTACATGATCGACGCTAAGCTCTTGGATCACCCTCTGATAAACGCCCTGATCGAGAACAAGTCCAAGCACAACTGTAAGGAGGCCGGTCATGACCGTGGCAATGGCATCTCGGTGAAGTGTGAGGTAGTCATCTTCGACCACCTTCTGTGGATGCTAGAGAATGCCGATCCAAATCTCACCAATGATTCACTGGAGGAGCTGGCAGAGCTCTATGCATCTTGAAGCAGTTGTTTAGGTCCATCCACGCATGATGACCAAGTCCAAATTAATTAACGAGCTTAATGTGGTAGATATTATTGCCCTCCCATCATGATATATGATCTCCTGTTCCATGATCTTCGTCCACTTGTTCATGCATTCAATTCAATTACATTCGTTCATGTTCTCCTATAATGCGAAAAAGGAAGCATACCAATGTAGTAGAACATGCATTTGGCTTTCAGTTTCGTCGGTAGCTGTCCTCTATGCTCCATTAATTTGTCTATTCAGATCAAGATCAAATAAGAGTTATTTAAATGTTGATTCTATGTATAACAATTTCTTCTTTTTTTCTAAGCGAGGACAATTTCAGAAAATAATAATTTCCTCCCGTCAATTCCATTTCAGATGCAATTTATAAGATCTAAGGAGAAGTGGGAAATAATCAGGGAAAGAGTTAATTAGTGTCTCGGCAAGTGATATATATGTCTAGTTTCATGGAGCCTGTAATTGATCTTCTAATAATCTTGATCGAAGAAATTCATGGGATAGATCTAAATTAATTTTATGGGATCAGAAGGGACAACTTAATTTTTTGTCAAGAAATTACCAAAAGTGGGATTTTTTTTGTTTCCCATTTCTTGCAAACACAAATGAAGCATCCCACCTTGCAACTTCTGCTTGTATTGGCATCTCCTATCAACAACAGCCCAACTCCACAAATGGTTCAGAATCATCAGTTGAAAGTACCCAGCTTTTCCGTGAACAGTTTCTATTCATAATTACTGTAGCATGATTAGCTGTATTTGGATGTAAAAAATGACGAGTTAACTGGCTAACATCTATCGAGGATCTGTCTATTCTATTCTAGCTAATTCATAGTTTGATAAGTGGAGTTTCCTCCCATCTCCAAACACATTTAAATTGCCATTAAAAAAAACAAGTACCAGCCTTCTGAAATGGATCTCAGCGAAATTCCTAAAAAAAATGAGGAATCATGATGTTTATAATTTTAATTAGCATATAACATTGGCCACAAGTAATTCGGGATTGAGGATAATTAATGGTCGAATGTTCATTAGCATCTAAAACGATTTGACAACTTAAGTCCTTAACTATTTCGTAGATCATTTTAGTGCTTTCTTACACTACATAAAAGATGTTTTCCTTTTTTAAAACGAAATTTAATACATTCGGTAAGATGTAAAAGTAATAAACGAAAAAATGAAATTGAAAATTTGAAAAAGTGAGAAAGTAATATGATATAATAAGAAATCATGATTAAAAGTAAAATGAATAAAGTTAAAATTAATCAAAAAATAAAAGATTAGTTGTACATAAAGGTGTTAAAAATGAGATAACAACACTAAGTAGAATAATTGAATTGTTAAATCATAATAAAAGATGTGTAGAAAGAAGTAAATTTTTTTAAGTTCCACAAATTCTAAAATGGGCTCGGAGAACTGGAAAAAGAAATTTAAAAAGAAGGGAAAAAACAGAATCTGAAAAACGAGACTTTTGATTAAAGATATAGGATGCTGATTTAAAATATAAGTAGAAAATAAAAATTTTGAGTTAAATAAATCACATAAACTAAAAATAGGTAAACTCCGACGCTTTCGATTAGCCAAATATTTTGATTTTTTAAAATATCTTGCATTTTACTTATGCAAGTTAAAGATAGAGATATATTTTGTAGGCAAATGAGATAGATATATGTTTATTTTTCATATATGAATGAGTACAAGTCATTTTTGTGTTAAAATAAATATTTATTATTATACTGATATCAAAAGAAGGTATGGGGATTTTAGCAAATATTAAGAAGATATTTATAAAGAAAGAAAACCCTGAAAGGGAATATATGGTTTATGCCTTGACCTAAAGCGAAGGCATTTGATAATTCAATATGAAATTACTGTAAGTCCAATGCTGGGTGCATCACACTACAGACCATAAAGGACGGTAGCCCAATTTATTTTTTTATTTTTAAATGGGTTATTATTAAAATACCCACTACACTTGACCTTAATTTCAAATATGTTTTTAAAATCCCAAATTTACCCATTCTGTAAAAAACCGGTAGTTAATTTTTTTTAAAATATCCAAAATAACCCTACTGTAAAATAATAAATTATAAAATTAATAAAAATAAAATAAAATTAAAATGTTTTAAATTTAGAATTCATGTGCAATTAAGGCATTAGCGAGTTATATCATTAAATTTTTTCAATTATGTCCTAAATTTGATGGGCGTATTAATAACTTTACATATTTTCTAATGGCGTTAACTCACGTGATAGACATTTTTGAGATTAAATAACAACGTAGTAGGTATATTTGTGATTTTAGAAATATGATAAGTATATTTAGGATTAAGATAACATAACGAGTATATTTGAAAATAGCCCATTTTTAAATTAATGAGAAGCAGCCTAATTGTTTGGTTTACATGGATGTCTGCGTTGCATTTCGGAATTTCTGTCCCGACTAAAATGGATTTGGGACATCAGTGTTAAGTTTGGGTTTTAGAACCCGTTGTCTGCTGCTGGCAAATATGGTCTGCAAAATCATGTAAATAGGTGCCATGAAATGCTGCTGCGAGTGGTGGAGGACGGTCCCTCCCAGCAAAATCGGCGGGCATTCTGGGAGCATGACCCCGAGCTTATATACTTATTTTTTTATTTTTTATAAAATTATTAACTAAATAACTGAATTTTAAAAAATTAAAAATAAATATCTAAAAATCTCCAAATAACAACTGATAAATAAATTAAATATACTTGAGCTAACAAGTTTATAAACAAATTTTTAAAAAAAAATAAATATATGCATCCAATGGCCTATTTAGTA
>JAXCLR010000081.1:6892900-6917406 GCA_035584095.1 Annona squamosa
CATTTAAAACGGTATAAAATCAACATATTAAAATAGTTTAATGTAAATAACAATTTAAAAGTTATTTTTTCAACATGTAAATTAGGTTTTATATAATTTATATTTATATAAATAATTGTATAAAATATTAATACATTTAAGTACATATAGAGCCCATTTCGAGCCTGATACAATTATGGTGCATATAAATACTCGTTAACACATCTAATCATTTAGTAATAATTGTTTGAAATATTTACGACTTTTTGTGCCGTGATGCACTAGATTTGGGCTCAGAGGACAACCTGAAGGAACATGTCTACGAGACTACAACTGTGCTCTGCACTCTTTTCTTTTCTCTCTCTTTTTTTTTTTTCCAAATAGAAGAAGAACAAGACGACTGTGCTCAAGGGCGGAAGCAAACGGGGTTGGGCCGAAGGGAGGGTAAAAGTAGGCCAACGGGTCCAAATACAAGATGTGACCCAGATGATAAGGCCCAGATTGTCGGGCCGCAAAAAAACGACGCACATCGTCCTCCTCCAACCCGTCTTAACCACTGCAAGTTTCTCTTCATCAGCTCAAGCTCTGGCTGCTCTCGCTCTCGCTCTCGCGCAGCAGCAATGCTCGAATTCTCTCCCTTAAATCGAAGAAGGCAATAGCATAGTCTCCCTCTCTTCTCCAATCTCGCCTGCCTCTAAATGGCATCTGCTTTTCTGTCGAGAACATTGACAGGACTCCGGTCTGTTCGATCTTCCCTCTCGTACTCGCAGTATCCATCAACCTCCACCTCCTTCTTAAAGGTATGCCCCTTCTCTCTCTTTCTCTGCTTCCTTGGTGTTTCTTTTTGTCGAGTTTCATTTTTCTGAGGATATTTTTGATCCGTTTACTGGAGCTTTGCCAGCGAACTGGAGCTTCGATTTAGATGATTGATAAAGGTTAAATTCTTGGATCGTTATTTTAGGTTCTGGATAACCTTTACGTTCGGATGATGGGAATTCCGATTCGGATTCCCTTATTGGTGATTGTTTTCGTGGTAGATGTATTGACTATTGAATCGACTGGTTCTCGATCGATATTTGTTTTTTTCACGCGGAGACTAACTCTGTGATCAATCTTACTGGCCTGATCCCGATTGTGGGTGTTGCGGAAACTACAATGACCGCCCGTTGTTAGGAATTTATGATGGTTTATTTAGCTGGAAGTCTGATAATAGGTTTAAATGTATTTTCGAAAGGCAATTAACGGCATTGTTGCATGAAAATTTAAAGTTGCTAATCTTGCCCTGAATTCGTAGATTGGAGTGCAATACTTTCGGGAAGTCACCGACTTGGTCCAATTATTTTTCATGTAGTTCTCGTAGTTGTTCGAGATGAAGTTGGACTTTTCCTACGTCGATATATTGGTTTGTGTTGTAGCATAACAAATTTCAATTTAGCAACCGTCTCTTAGCAGCTTATCTTTTTTCTGTGAGTTCACTTGTTTCAAATTTACTCCTCTTTTTTTTTTTTTTTGTGATTTTTTGTTTCCCTTGCCAATGTAACAATGTTTTGCAGGGGATACCATTTTATACTCGTGTCAACTTTGTCTCTTTGGCTACTCCAGCCGCACGTTTGATTCATTGCAGCCTGAACTCTTCAAGTAAAACAAGAACTTTCAGGACTCAATCCATGACATCTTCTGAGCCTGTTATCTCTGTTGATCAGCTACACTCCAATCTTCAAGACCCCAATGTGAAGGTGCCTACCTGTAGCAACCGCTTTCTTTTCATAGTTTAGATTTAGCCTTTTTTTCCTTACAGTTTACTGGTTTGTATGTCATAGAGTTGAATTCTGATAGGTGATTAAGTTCATCATTAAGTATTAGTATTACACCTATAAACTTGGTGCATATTCATGACAGTCAGATGTTTATGCTGTGAAATAACATTAATCACTAACTTTCACTTTCTCGTCTGAAGCTTAAAAGAAATAAGCAATGCTTTTGAGATGTATCTGACATCAATGCATGGAAAAGTACTTATATCTATCTTAACTTCTATGAAAGATGGAATAGATGATTTTTTTATATATATAAAAAAATGACATATTGGAATTTCAAGCGAAAAAATGTATCAAATTCATTGCTGTCTAAATTTTGGTTTCTGGCTTTCTTTCCCCTTCATCAGGTGTTGGATGCCTCATGGTACATGCCAGACGAGCAGCGAAATCCCTTTCAAGAATATCAGGTGATGACCGCTCATTTCATCTGTTCTAGGTGTTTCTTACTTTCTCTATCTTGTGAATGTTTTAATTTTCTCAAATGTATGCTTGCTCATTGGTGTATAACTTGCAATAGCTGCCATCAGTCAATGTTCAGGTGTTCTTAAAAGCTTCTTTTGAGGTGTAATGAGAGAAATTTCTGGCAGTGGATTGTTAAGATGTCATTGATGGTTAAATTGGCCACTTTTTCCTGAACCTTAACGGCTTATGGGAGAAATTCGTATTCCATCATTAACCAGTGGACAAAGTGTGAAAGGGGGTAAATGTGAAAGCAGCTTCAGATGTACAAAATTATCACTAGATACACATAAACCACAACAAGCTTTCATTTGCAGAACTAGTCTTTCTTTTGTCGAGGGCTTCAGTCGTATTTGGTGGAAACTGATTTGAGATTTTCCAACTTAAGGTCCATTTGAGAAGATGTAAATTTAAAAGTGGGAAAATGGGAATGGGAAAAATTTTTAAGAGATATGATATGATAGGAGAGTAATGATTAGGAGTGAAGATAATAAAGTCAAAATAAATAAGGTAGTTGTATAGAAAGATTTAAAAAAATAATTGGAATGTAAAGATAATACTAGAAAAAGTAGGGTTGTTAGGTAACTACGGTATCAAATCACATCAAAATGTGTGGATAGGAATTTTTTTCACTTTTTCATGGTACCAAACAGACCATCAGTCATCATCAGACTCTTTTTTCTCTTGCTGTCTAATGTGATCTCATCTTTTCTTGGTCAGTAAAGTCCATTGTGTGCTAATATCCATCTTCATTAATTCCATGTAGGTGGCACACATTCCAGGTGCCCTTTTCTTTGATGTTGATGGTATATCAGATCGCAGTAGCAATGTGAGATTTCTCTCTATCACCTTATCTTTATGTTATTTTCTTGCATCTAATTGGTTTTAACTCTTTTGTTGTTGTGCCTATTTTGTTATTGTGTGAGCGGTTCTGTGTTTTGCATTGCATGTCATTCAGTATTGAAAAGCTCAAATTCTAGTCAGCGGAATAGAGTTTGCAGAAGAATGCAATCTTCTGAGTTACCTTTTGGAATCACAAGATTCATGAAGTGAGTGGTTTGTGCTTCTGGTCCATTGGACTGACCTTCCAGTGCAACATGATTCACGAACCAAGTTGTTCAGTGCTTTAAGTCCATTGCAGAAGGAAAGGTGTTCGTTGTTATGTGTTGTATTTTCAGAGGGGCCATGGTTGCAGCATCAACATAAATCTTTTTGGAACATATTTGGGCTGCTTGTCCAGATGCATCCATGATATTTGCTTCCCATTGCTATCTGCTTTTTCAGTTTTAGTTTTGCTACTAGTTTTTTATCCATTGAATTTTTGTAAGGGCGAGCCCTTCTTATGCTTTTTCCAAATTCATCTTTCTTTTTCCTCCCTGGCTACAATTTTGCCACTTGCAAATCCCATCAGTACTAGATGCAAAGGCCAGACTAACTTCTACTCTTACTTTCCTTGCATGCCAATGCAGGCACTTGTGCATCTAAGTTGTCTTCATGGTAGGCCAAGTAGGTGCTCTGGAATATGGTCCTCTGTTGATGTTGATGTAGGGGGCCTTGTATCCCATGGACATGCAATGCACATGTGATAAGAACCATTATAAGTCCTACTCAAGCAAGTAACCTCAACAGATGCTCTCGAACAAAAAAAAGAAAATTTTTTTATTAAAAAAAAAAAATCTTATTTACTGATGTAATAAGAGTTTTGAAGTTAGGTAGCATGACTAAGGAGTAGGTTCAGACCCTTACGTGCATGTTATCATCATTAATTGAGTCGCACTGCTGTGGGAGTGGGGACACTGGTGATAGGCAGTGACCATCACCTATAAGGGTCAGTTGCAGAGGTTCTTTTTCACTGTTCCTTTCAGGAGTAATTAGTCACTAACTTCTAAAGGAAATTAACCACCAGCCTGAAAAGAAACAGTCAATTTCCTAAATTCATTCTGTGCTGCTTCGACTAAGTTAACAGTGGCCCAAATTTTTTGCCCCCCCTTTGGTTATAGGATTCAGTCCAATTGGCATTTAGTTGTCTACGGTTTTCCTTGCGTTTCCATCTACTTGTTATTTGATTTGTGGAGCAGATGCTGTTTTTAACATCACTGCTTCGAATCAGTTACCACATATGTTGCCCTCAGAAGAAGGTTTTGCAGCTGCTGTTTCTGCTCTTGGCATTCAGAACAAAGATGGGGTGGTTGTTTATGATGGGAAGGGAATATTTAGTGCAGCCCGTGTTTGGTGGTAAGTTCAATGTCATAAGGATATCTGTCATTGTCATACTTGTAGAAAAACAGTGGGACTTTAAGAATATCCCCCAGGAGGAATGTTGATTCTAGTGATACCTGTATAAAAGCAATTTGATTTTAAGCAGGCCCCTTCAAATATGGCCTAGATGGAGTCATGGACATTTGAACTAATATGATTGCTTGGCTCTTCCCATTACGAACATGGATGGTTGTTACCCAGAAATAGTAAAATATTCTTTGTGCTGGTTTTCAGTCTGCATACTTACTGGACCAGCCTGCTTTTGAGGTCTTAGCACTTCTATATTGACTTCTGTGAAATCCAAGATCTTTCATATGATGCTACTTTTGCTAAAATGGGTTGCTCATAGTTGGAATTTTTTTAGTTTTTTGTAAAATTGCTAAACAATCACCTAATGGGTTGTCTAATTCAATGATCAAAAGGATGTTTCGAGTCTTTGGTCATGATAAAGTTTGGGTGCTGGATGGAGGACTGCCAAGATGGCGTGCTTCAGGATATGATGTTGAATCTAGTGCCTCTGGAGATGCAATTTTGAAATCTAGTGCTGCCAGTGAAGCAATAGAAAAAGTTTATCGGGGACAAAGTGTATGTCTAATAACCTTATGGATGAAATATCACTGAACATTTTGATTCATTTCCCATTATATGCTACTGTTATTTTAAATTTCTTTCTTGCACGTGCATGGCTATTTTTTGCTTTGGGCGTGAATACTCAACCCAATCATTGGTATCATCTAAAACCATATGGTGCTTCTGTCTTTATAGGTTGGGCCAACCACATTCCACACAAAATTTCAGCCACACCTCATTTGGACACTAGAACAGGTAATGTTTCCACATCTATTTTGATATCATGATGGAAAAACAACACTAAGCAAGTTCAAATTCTATGATGTGGAGTTTCTTATTTGGTAGCAATCTTCTGATTCAAGAATTAAGATTTATCTAAAAAGTATTCATCAGATTGACTTTTGCATGACAGCTTCATATACAAATGCAAGCCATCTTTCCTCCTACTTTCTCTTCATTTCTTAGGTATTTCTCAGTGTGACTGTTGGTTGGTTTGCTTCATATGCAAGTTTCTGTTGCCATGTCATTGTAGGTTAAACAAAATATTGAAGCCCAAACACACCAGCAGATAGATGCCCGATCAAAGGCTAGGTATTAAGCGTTATATGCTGAAGTATTGTCATTCTATGAAATTTATTTTTTCTCAAATGGTTCAATTTCTTTTTACTAATTAATTTCTGGATTGAATGCCAGGTTTGACGGAGCAGCTCCTGAGCCCCGAAAGGGAATCAGAAGTGGTCATGTGCCTGGTAGCAGATGCATTCCATTTGGACAGGTAGGAAATAGAGTAGAAATTGCATGGTTGACTTTGTCCTCAATTTTATTAGAACTGATAGCTGTCCTTATACTTGGGATGGTCGCACTAGCTGTGTGAATCCGGGCATGTTTATTGCTATGATCATGTTGATTGGTGCATGTTTGCATACAAATCTATATGCTGTATTCTTTTGCTCCACACATGAAAAAAAGCTTGTGGTTTTCTTCGTCTTTTTTTGAACCCATATTTGTCATTGCTTGGTTTTGTTATGGTATTCATTATGGGTCAAGATCTAATCCTTGTAGCATAATTATTTTCCATTTTTCTCCACTTGCCATCTTAAATAAGGCTTGTTAAGGCTTTGACTTGGCATATTTTCAATAATTGATCCTTGCAGATGTTGGACTGTTCGCAGACCCTCTTACCCACAGATGAGCTCAGAAAGAGATTTGAACAAGCAGGTGAGAACCACTGGCCATTTTTGTCGCCCACATGTATCTATGTTACAGTCATTCAAGAATCCGTTAATGTGTTCTATGCATAAAATTATATTCCATGTTTTTCATTCATGTCATTGAAATTTACCTGTGCTATGCTAAAAGAAAAAAAAAATACCTATTGCAGGCTTGAGGTGGATGTTCTCTTGCTGCTTTTTGCAAAATTCCAATGATTTATTCCACATAATTGGTTAGTATTGGGAATAAAGGAAAAGGTGTCTAAGGCTGTTTGCTGTGACCTAGGGATATGTGACACAGGCATATGTTCGTAATCCTGACTGTGTGATCAATCCTATTAAGTTGAGAATTGGAAGATGGTAGCTGAGTTTTTGAGTGGATTTAGACTATCACTGTGTACCCTTTTTGGACTGTTAAATTCTGGAATTTTCTCCCTGTCAGTGAGTTTAAAAAAATTATCCAACATAGGCCAGTTAAATAGCTTTTAATCTACCTTGTTAAGGGTTCGTTCGGGTGGGTGGTAGGCTGGAAGTTTGGCCAATGGAATAGTGTGTTAGGAGGAAAGCAGTTTCAAATTGCTTCCGCTTGTACTACTTTCGGAGGCTATCTGGTGTATTGGATTTCGTGCAAAAGCATTACTCCAAACAAGATTTTAGAGAATCACACAATATTGTTTTAGTGAGGACTTCTTAATTGTGGCTTGTTTGACTTGATTAAACTTGCAGTTTATTTACTGGTCATGCGAAAAGCTCCACAATAAATGGAATATTTTATTTACGCTCATGTTGTATTTTATAGCATTTTTTACTGCATGTGATGCTATCATGGGACTACATATGTGGGACAAGCTCAATCATCTGCGTCTGGACCAAAATTAGGACGATTTCGTTCGTCCGTTGTGCATGCATTGTTGCCCATTGGACTGGGCAGAACGACAATGAGAGAATTTCCCTTGCACATTATAGCATAAATTAAAACCCAAAAAAAATCCCCAAATTCGAAGTCGCAACGAGAGAATTGCCAGCTACGATTCAGTCAAAATTGAGAGCAGCAACAGTGGTGACTTCACTTGCAAGGTTTGCCTGGAAGAAACAACTGCGGAGCAGAGGTTCAGGACCCTCACCTGCAGTCATCCCTTCTACATGGAATCCATGGTCAGCGACAACATGGCCACCATCATTTGCCCCCATGCCGGGTGCGAGAAGCTCTTGGATCTGAGGCAATGCTAGCCGTTGCAGCCATCGTGAGTGTTCGAGCTGTTGTTTGACGTACTGTGTGATTCATTCACTGACGGGCTACAGAAGAACTATTACCCCTACAAGGATTGCTCTGCAGTGGTGTTGAACAAGTGTGGGGGACCGATTGAGAAAGCCAAGTGTCCCAATCACTGTGCATTTTTTTAATATTTCAGCTACTGAAGTTGTATGAAGTGTCTTAGGTATTATTCATCTAAACTTTCTTTACATCTCCTCATCTGCGTGCTCACACATTCTTCTCAAGCAACACCCATTTCCGTGGCCTCCACTCAAAAATCTCCCCAATCGGCTCAAGTTGAACCCTCATCTTGCACAAATCTAATGGATTTGCAGACTAAAGGACATCCTACCCACTTTGTATAAATTCATCACTTGTTGAACTCATCTGGGGCTAGAAGTCTTGGGAAATTACAAGCTAACTCTACTTCAACATCACTGTTGATCTTTCCTTCTAAAGAAGAACCCTTCCATTTTAATCTAAGATGCCTAATCTTGCACAACAATCGTGCCGATTAAATGGAAATAAAAATGAGGGGCCAACTCCCATTTGACACATTCATCAAGTCACCTAGTGTTTGCTATTAGATGTTCTATACTTGGAACAGAGCCATTATTTTTTGATATAGATGAGTGGTGTCGAAGCTAGCGATTTGGGGCTCTTGTGAGTGATTTCGAATATTGGGATTTTTTGGGTTTTGATTTCTGCCGCAACTCATAGGGGCTATTTTGAAAATTTTCCTTCAATTCCTATCTAACAACACATTGCTGTTCTGCCCAATCCAATGGCCGATGATGCATGCGCAACGGGAGGACAAAGTTGTCCGGATGCATATAATCGGGTCCGTATGTGGGAAAGTGAATACTTTTCAATGTTGTTATAGATCTATGAAGTATTGAAGTTGTTAATGACTGTGCTACTTGTGCCTTACCTGGCAAGAAGCTATTATCCTATGGTTCAACTTGCACTAAGCTTCACTGGCACCATGTTTTTCTAGTTTACATATTTGGATTATTTCATGCCCATATGTGAAAGAGTTCCACAAGCAACATCTGTTTTGGGGACATTCCTGTTACTTTCTTTAGAAGTAGTCAAGCATCCTCAGATGGAATTCTGACAAAGTTGTTTGAATGCCCTGTTACAGACATCTCATTGGATCAACCTGTGGTCAGCTCTTGTGGCACTGGTGTTACAGCCTGCATACTAGCATTGGTAAGATGATAATTCTTTTTCTCAATTGTGTTATATTCTGTCAATGGTAGCAATCTATAACCCATCTTCTGAGCCACTACGTGCTTAAGACTCATGCATCTCTGCCCAAGAGTCAAAGGCAATATGCCAATTGAAATGAAGACTCATATGCACATCCATTTAAATTGGGTTAGGGTTGAGTTGGGAAAAGTGGGTTGGGTTCAACCTGGTTTTATATTAGCTTGGGTTTGGGTTGGAGAAAACGGGTTGGTTCAACCCTTTTTCTGTGAATATGATAAGCCGCCACTGCTGACATGGAGTGACATTCACAAGTTCACTCTCATGTATTTATGTTGAATCAAAACTCAATGTCCTTTTCAGTTCTCCCCCGAAAAAGAAGAAAAAAAAAATCAGTGTTCTTTTCTGATAAAAAAAACTTCTGGCATTTATTTATTGAATAAACTTGCAATGCTTTTGAATAAAAAAATTCGCATCATTTTAACATCAGATATTTCCCAGTAACCATTTGAATGTCTAAATTTTTGGTTTGAATATTTGAAAAAATACCTCTGAAGTTGTTGAGTTTACAATATTGCAATAAAAACACAAGAAAATATCTTTAGAATATGAAAAATTAAGAAAAAATTTTAAAGGATACATTTTTATATTTTAAAAGTATTTTTATATATTTTCCACAAAAAGTTAGTTTTTAATATTAGGAAATCCCTTTTATAATATTAGAAGTATATTTTTTAATATCAGCTATAGCGAGATTTTCTGACATTTTTTAATATCAGCTATAGCGAGAATTTTCTGACATTAAAGACATCAAATTAATAACTTAATCTAAACAAAAATAAAATAATTTTTTGCAAGATATTTTCTTGTATTTTATGTTAATATGATAGAATTAAAATTTACAATTATTTATTGTTGGAATTTTCGAAATCTAAAATACATGAAATAATCTATTCAATTTGAGAAATGTTTAAAATAATTAAAGATATTTACAAAAAATAATCCTATAACTATGGTTATTATTTTTTGTATTGATGATTTGAATTTTATAAAAATAATTTCTGAAGTTTTCAACTTGTGCAAAAATAACCTTTGATATTTCCATCCATTCAAAATTATAAATAGTTATTTTCTGACAATGTTTTCTCCCAAGGTTATTTCATCAAATTTAAGAATTTTAAGACTCGAGATGTAAGTATGATGTTATTTGTATTTTATTTGTAGTTTGCTTTTAAAGGTTCTTTTTCAACCATTCCTTTGTGAGATAGGTGTTTGGAGAACATATGGATGTTATATTGGTGTTTAGAGATTTTATAGGTAAAAAAAAGAAAGTACTGGTTGAAAATAAAAATAATGGCCATATCATTTAAAAAGTGAAGTTTTTTCTATTTTATTGAAAATATTTTTAGTATACGTAAGAAAATTAGGAAATTATATTGTATGAATGTATTTTAAATATAATTTTAACAAAATGATGATTGTAATATAAGTTTGTTGAAATTTTTTTGAATTTATCTATAATTGTAGTGGGTTGGGTTAGGGTTAGATGGTTTTAAAATTGGGTTGAGTTGAGTTGGGTTGGCTTCGCATCTCCGACCTTGCTAGTTAAGGGTGTGCTTGGTTGGGTTAAAAAAATGTCAACAAAAATGTTCAATCAAAAACCTTTCACTCTTCATAACTACCATATTTTTTAATTATTTTTCACATTTTCCTATACAAACTATCATACTTTTCAATCATTTTTATACAACTACCTATATAACTAACATATCTATTTTAACTTTATTCTAATTATACTTCATTATTATTTCTATCATATCACATCAATTTTTTTTTTTTAATTTTGACCACTTTTATCTTAAAAACGTTTAATCAACAAGTTTTACCCCCAACCAAGCACATTAATGTCACAAATATGTCAATTCTGGGCATTGATTTCTTACTCTATTTTGGCCTAGCTAATCCTCTGGTTGTAGGGTCTTCATCGACTTGGAAAGACTGATGTTCCAATCTATGATGGCTCATGGACTGAATGGGGGGCACATTCTGACACGCCCGTTGCAACTGCGACTTGACTTTCTCCATCTTTGACATGAAAGGTTCTGTCATGCACATCACTCGGAGCTAATTTATTTGCCAGATCAGATATTTCCGAGGATGGAAATGCATTCGTTACATAGAATGCAGATCTAGTTGTTCCTTTGTGAGTTGTTCCTTTGTGTTATTTGATGGTATTCCTTTAATGGACTGCGGTTGCCGCATACATTGTGGAAATTGTTGTGCATATTCCCAATCCAAAAAAGCATCAGTTTTGATTTTCTGCATTCATACTGCGATGGTGTCTGTTCTTACAGCGTATTTCTTCGTCTTAAAAATGATATCGAACCTAAAGCTTGATGTTGGAGTTTGGGAGCATTTTGCATATGATTAGGAGAGGAGCTCTGCATACTTCTAAATGTAGCAATGGTAATTTCGATCATGGAGCTTGGGAGCGTTTTGCATGTGATTAGGAGAGGATCTCTGCATACTTCTAAATGTCGCAATGGTGATTTGGACCATATATATGTTCAAGCGGGATTCCATGGGAGCATTCGTAGAGTCATTCAGGTCTCATCTGATGAGTCATGCGCGCTTTGGTAATTGGTTATTGGCGTTTTATCTAACATTGCATTTCAGGGCGCCGATCCAGGAATGAATAAGAAAATCTAGCAAAGATAGAGTTGGTATTTATTAAAAAGATGACAAATCGATAAATATCTGAAATTCTCTTCAAGCCCCTTTTTGTATAGCAATCCAACGGGCTACAGGCGTCTTGTGGCTTTTCCAAAGTATTCAAGGGGCTTGACTGAGATAGAGAAATGGAATAAAAAAAAAAAAAATGTCACAATGTATATTCGGAGCGAGGAACGTAGTTTTTGAAAATGTAAAAAGGTGATATTGGAATATGAGAAATCTGTTCCAAATTATTTACATGGCTTGAATGAGATGAGATTTTTCTTAGATATTTTTTTTCAGTTTTCAACTACAATTTCTCAATTTCTGATCTAAATTTTTACATTTTTAATATCACTTTTTTCATTTTAGTAGACATTATTACGTTCTTATTTGTGAGCGTTGCATGGCTGCTGCAATCACCGACCCAGGGTTATTCTACGCACTACGCTGCACTAACTACAAGGCCGTACTCCCAAATCCTCCTCACTACCAAGTAACCAATTCCACCTCTTGTAGTTGTGTGCTTTTGGGCTGAAAGGAGGATGGCGTGCATTGCTGCCAGAGGGGATGTGCATTAGATACGTTGTAATCCGAAGAGCCAGGAGTAAACTAATTGACAGAATCCCACCTGTAAATGTAAACGATGATTCAATGTGCCAAAGATGATGAGATATGTAACTCTTTTCCTCTGCACATTCCATGCAGGGTCGGCAGACATGGACTGAGCTGTATGAATCTTCCATGCCAAATACAATAACTGGGAATAGGCTACCTTGTCCGTCGCTTCCATTTACATTTCTAATTCCTTTCTGCAAGCATCATCCTGCATCACGAGTTGCGTTCAAGCAAAAGCAATTTGTTCTACCCCCAAGACACAAAATTCTTGTCTCTCTGAACAAGCCGAGCATTGCAACTGTGGAAAATTATTCCACATCAAAGCGAATGAATCCTGGCGTGGCATGTTTTGCTGCATATTTGAAGTAGGCTGCGCACTTCTAACAGTCATTTGCAACATCATCAACCATCCTTAGATCATCATCGACCATGAAAGCTTGAACCCCATCCTTAAATTCAATCCAGCTATAACCCGGATCCTTTGCAACTCTACCATCAATCATATGCTGCCTGACAGCTGACGCATCATCCCACCTTCCTAACGAAGCATATATGTTGGCCAGTAGAACATAGGGTGATGGATTTTGGGGGTCAAGCCGGAAAAGCTGCTCTGCAGCCAATTTTCCCAGGTAAGCATTGCCATGAAGCCTGCAGGCACTAAGCAAGACCTCCCATGCAATAGGATCATCCTTGTATTGCATCTTATTTACTAGTATTTCTGCTTCCTTGAAACGACCAGCTCGGCCAAGAGAGTCAATGATGCATGTGTAGTGATCAACCAATGGTTCTAACCCATGCTCTTTTTCCATCAAATCAAAGAATCTGATTCCTGCATCCACCAATCCTGAGTGGCTACAAGCAGTTAGAACGGCAATGAAAGTTACACTATCTGGTTTTTCTCCCCTACAAAGCATTTCCTCAAAAAGTTCAACAGCTCTATCACCAAATCCATTCTGTGCATACCCATGTATCATTTCATTCCATGAAACTACATTCCTCAAAGGCATGCCATCAAAAAAGCTGCGTGCCTCTTCAACCTCTCCGGATTTTGCATACATATCAATCAATGCACTTCCCACATAAACATCATTTACATAAGCATCTTTTATAATCTGTGCATGCATCTGTCTCCCTTGAGATGAAGAAGACAATCGAGCACATGAACTAACTACACTGGCATACGAGAACTGTGTAGGATGCATGCCTTCTTCTCTCATCTGCTTAAAGAAACAGAAAGCCTCCTTGTTCCGAGAATGAAGAGCAAAACCTGCAATCATGGAATTCCAAGCAACCACATCTCTTTCCTCCATTCTATTGAAAACCTGAATAGCCAAATCAATTTTCCCACATTTTGAATACATGTCGACAATACCACTAGCAACGAAAACATCATGATGAAGCACATGCTGTATTGCAACAGAATGGACCTGTTTTCCACAGTCCAAAGATGCTATTCCTGCACATGAACTAAGGATCAGGGCCATGGTTGTTCGGTCAGGCCAGACACTCATATTCTGCATTTTTTGGAATAATTCTATCGCATCCTCATGCCATCCTTTCTGGGAGTACCCAGAGATTATAGCATTCCATGAGCTAACACTTGGGTTTGAAATCTTATTTAACGTTTGATGAGCAGTTTCAAGATCCCCAGATTTGACACATGCCCCAAGCATACCAACAAAAGTCACATTATCTGGTACGAAACCATAAGATTGCATCCGTTGCAAGAGCTCAATTGCTTTTTCACCATTGCCTTGCTGGCCATAGCCCGCAATCAAAACATTCCAAGAAACAACGTTAAGCTCAGGCAATGCCATGAAAACCATCTCGGCATGGCCCATATTGCCAGTTTTGGCATACATATCAATCAATGAATTTCCTACATGAAGATCTAACTCAAACCCAGATCTTATAACAAAAACATGTATCTGTTGGCCAGTGGCATTTCTTTGAAACCTGAAGCATTGATTTGAAAATCTATGTTCACTGTCTTCCATCTTGGTACAAACACCTAGTATGCTCGACAATGCCACAGAATCAATTCGAATTCCATCTCTATGCATCTTATTAAAAAGTTTAAAAGCTTCGTGATAACGATTTGTTTGTGCCAACCCACCCATCATTGAGGTGAATGAAACCAGGTTGGGAAGAGACATCTCATCAAATGTGCTGATTGCATCATCGGTTCTCCCACACTTGGCATACATTCCCAATAAGGCATTCTCAACATACATGTTCCTATCAAGACCAATTTTCAAGGATAGAGAATGACATCGTCTACCATGATCTACTTCTAGCAAGCTCCCACAAGCACCAAGGACGCTAGAAAGCGTGAAATGGGATGGCTTAAATCCCTCCCCATTCATCATGTAGTACAAATTCAACGCTTTTCCTTCATAACCATTTCGTGCCAGAGTCCCTATGATCGTGTTCCAAGAAACAACGCTCCTTTCGGGCATTCTCAGGAACAAGTCGTACGCATCATCCAATTTATTTGATTTTGAGCAGGCCCCTACAATAGCGTTCCATGAGTAAACGTTTTTCTCCAGCATCTGGTCGAAGACATGTCGGGCACATTCTAGGAAACCGCATGTAGAGTAAAATTCGATGAATTTGTTGGATAAGAAGACATCACGAGAGAAGCCATTTCTGAAACTATGAGCATGGAGAATTTTTCCCTGCACATGGGCTTTCTTGTTAATGAAAGACTGCAAGAGGCCAGCAATGCGGGTGATTTTTGCATGTCTAATATTGCTTTCCATCGATATAAAACGAAATTTAGAGGGATGGAGTACGCTCTGCGAAGAATTTCCCGCCACAGCCACATGTACCGTTGCTGGTCTGCCAGTGACGTACAGAAGCCTGTTGTTTTGGTTGTAAGCTTTCAAACGAAGGAGCCCACTCTGCCTCATGGGCTGTGGGTCCACGTTTGGGCGGGCCAGCCCGTAACTGCCATTAATGCTTGACGCAATGTAGAAATAAGGTAAATAGTAATAATAAAGACAATTATAAATAACAAATAATAACAAGATAAAATTACATATCTAGACAAATAAAAAATGATTAAAATATAATAAAAAATATTAAATCATCAAATAACACCATATCATGTACATTAGCACATTTATATGATGGAATGAAAATAACAACTATATTGCTTTTTTTTAACAATATTTGTTTTGTTATAAGTAATTTTCCATGGTGAAGTATAAGTTTAAGTAAAATATAATAAAAATATTATTAAATTATAAACCAAAAGAAACTAAAGTACAGGAGATAACAGAGAATTTGCATTTTAGACTTTTTAACTTTGTATATTTGTATTTTAAATTCTGAAATTTGCGTATTATCATTTTAAATCATGTAAAATTTAATTATTTACATTTTAGACCTTAACTTTAACGACATTAAAAAACATCGTTAAAATCTTATACAATGTCTAAAATGACTTTTGTTGGGGAATTTGCATTTCGAACTATCTAATTTTGCATATCTGTATTTTAAGCCTGAAAGTTTGCTTGAACTTTGTAAAATTTAGTTTCTATGTTTTAAATTCTTTGTCCTTGTGACATTAAAAATACCATTAAAATGTTATAAAATATCTAAACTATTATTTGCATTTTAAACACTCTAGTTTTACATATTTGTATTTAAAAATTACTATTATTAAATTGTAGAAATAATTAGATTCTACATTACAAAAATTAGTTTACATGCTAACAAATTATAGTAGGCAATTAGATTATCAGAAATTTTAACCTTATTTTTCATTCATATAATCAATGATGGTTATAAAACAAAACAAGAAAAAACCACAGCTTATTCTCTTTTTTAAAGATAGTTAAATCAAGCATTAACCAGCTTTAGTAGTAGATCTAGCTATTGACACATTCTCTAGTTTTGGACAACAAGCAGTTGTTTTTCCTTAATTTATTGGCAATCATGGTTTATTCCATAAATGATGAAGAAAGTTAAATTTTTTAGCAATGCAACGGTCTACTGCACTTTGTGCACATGCAGGTCGATTTTTACAATATTTGATCCAATTAATTTTACAATTCAACTCATTCTTTTGAAATACCAATATGTAAAATCAGAAAGTTTTAAATGTAAATGATATTTTAGACATTTTACAAGATCTTAATGTATTTTTTTTAATGTTGTGATGGCCAAGGGTTTAAAGTGCAAAAAAACTAAACTTTATGAAATTAAACTGCTAATATGTAAATTTCAAGGTTTAAAATACAAATATGCAATGTTAAAAGCTTTAAATTGCAAATTCATTTGCAAAGACATTTTAAAAATTTGACAAGCTTTTAGCAGTGACTTTTAACACTGCTAGGGCCACGAGTCCAAAAAGCAAATAACTAAGCTTTATAAAATTTAAAAAGCTAATACATTATTAAAGTTTAAAATACTAATATGCAAAATTAGAGAGATTAAAATACAAATTTCTTGTAAGATAATACTTGAAAGGGGATGATTTAATACTTGTGTAAGTGTGGAAGCCTTTATACTTACTTTTCATTTTTAAATTTTAAAATACAATTTTTAAAATCTAAATCAGTGATGATTTTTAATATATCCCGTGCTATCATTCTACCAAAAATAATTTTTATTAACAATTTATATATTGGGAAAAATATACCTATTAAGAGAGAATATCTAATCACTAAAAATTTTTAAAAATGTACATTATCAATATAGTATATAAAGTTTTTAATGCATATAGGTTTTGGAAGCATAAATCACTACACATGGATAAGCATGATAAATGTTTTAGATTCTTCAAAAAATATTTTAAAATTAAAAAAGGAATAAACAAGCAAGCTTCTGTACTCACGTAAGTATGAATGATTTGTCTACTTGAAAGTATAGATCATGTTCTTGAAACTACTAAGTATAAAGGAAATGCAAAAAGAATGGTAATTATCTAGCTACTTTATTTTTTAATTTTTATTTTCATACTTTAATATTTTGACATTGTTTATATAATTACTCTATTTCAGTTGTTAAATATGATTTCTGAAATTCCTGGTAAGAAAGGAGGATTTGTTGAAATAAAAAAGTAGACGATCGCAGGGCTTGGAAGTGGAACCCGAATCCGATAGGGATAAAACCTTTCTCCCTGCATTTCCCTCCTTAAATACCTCCCTCCTCTTTTGCTTCCGCAAACACGCGAAGGCGTGTGAGTTGGGAGATGCAGGCTTAGAAGGAGCAGGAGCAGCAGGAGCATGCTTCTTCCTCACCGTCCTCTCCACACCCTTCTCTCCGGCAACCGCTTCCTCATGAGCTCCAAAAACCTGCTGAAATGCTTCCCCACCACGCCTCCCTTCCTCTTTCCCCGCGTCCTCCTTATCCGTACCTACCTTCACTTCCTTCCCACCACTCGCCGAAGACCTTTCTCCAAATTCCAGTTGTACGCCATGAAAAAATCGCGGTTTAACTCCGTAGGACCTCCAGTGCTTTCACAAACGGGTTCGTTCCTCGTTGACTATTCTAATATGTTCTCTGCTTCGTTTGCCTTGTATCCAGACAAGCGTATTCCCGCCCCTCTGACAAGTGTGGCTTTTTTTGGCAGTTCATTCGTCGAGTGCGGAAGCTCTGGCGACGTTTGGAGAGCGGCTAGCAGCGTTGAAAATGAAACTGGAGAAAGAAGGCATTGCGTGCGGTTCGTGCGTGCCGGGGCAGTACACCAGACTGTTATGCCCAGTCGTAATTTTCTGGCGCACTTCTTTTTCTGTTCTGTTATGCTTCTTTTTCCATGTTTTAAGATGTGAGCCTTTCCACTGCAGAAGCCGGTAAGCTGCTTCTTTAATTTTCTATTTTCTCCCATCATTTTGAAATTGGCAGCAACTTGGTTATGTCATTTTACCGGCTTTTTGTGTGTTTGATTTTCTTTAGCACTATCGCTTTCAGCTGTTTTCCATTTTTTGTATATGGGCTTCCCATCACAGATGCAGGCAGGCTATTCCTTTCATGTTTGTTGCCATTTTTGAAGTAGAAAGTAGCTATGCCATAGTACCACCTTCTTGGGCGTTTTTTTTTCCTCTTCCTTTATGATATTTTTCTAGGTGCTTTAAATGTTTTGTGATGTGGGTTTTCCCCAGTAGGTTTCTTCATCATCGTCTGTGACCATTGTTGAAATTGACTGGATCTTAGTTATGCATATATGGTATTCATGGACTTGTATCTGGAACATCCAATGCTTGGCAGATGTTGCAGGTGACTATTGTATATTTAGTGTCAGATCGACAATGAATTTTGTTGGCGCCATTGTCTTCATCCAAATTCCAAATCGCTGGCTAAAAATGACAATGGCCTGTTCTCTTTTGACTGAAACACTTTTGTTCTTTCACTTTAATCGCATGCATGCCCCTTGTGGCTGCTGAAATTGTGCTTTTAGCAATGCTCGTCTTCATGTCCAGTGTTCCCATCGCTGTTGCATACTGCAGCCATATCTTTGATGGACTCTCTTGTATTTTTTTTTTTAAATTTTTTATTTTGCAGTGCAATGGAGGTGATTCAATGGAGCGGAGTTTATCTCTCTTCATTCGAGAAGATGGGTAATTGTGTTATTTTTCCTATTGAGACTAAAACTGCTCTGCACCCCTCTAAAAGTGGCAGTGTGGTGATGGCTGGGTTTCAGATCTGTCCTAATTAACCACTTACTAGTTGATCTGCACCAAAAAAAAATTTCTGGCTGTTTTAGAATTCATATATAAAATAAAATCTGGAGTTAATGCAATTGCATCTAAATGATGTAAGGCCCTGTTTAATTCTACATGTTCTAGCTTGGCATGTCTGTATATGTGGACTGGCTTGCTATTTTGTAGTGTTTCTTTCATGTTCAAAGAAGTGATTTTATAGAAAAATGGAACTGTTGCTGATGTTTATTGTATTTTTGCCATTGTGTTGGTATTTACGAACTTGATAGTTCATGTGTGTTGCAGGGATCTAGCCATGTGGAATTGCTTTAGAGCTAAATGTGGATGGAGAGGTTATTTGCAGGTATTGGTTTTTAAATATAGGACTGACATATTTTGTCTTTTTCATTTCCCAACATTTCTTCTTCCAATCAAATGTAAATGTGATTGTGCTTGTAAATCACCTGGTGATGCTGTTCTTAGGCCTCGGATGGGGGGAATGAATACAACAATGCCAAAGGAAGTATTGGTTCTAAACCCTTGAGAGTAATTACAGAGGAAAGCCTTCAGCTGGAACCATTGGGAGATCAGGTGCTTGAATAGCTTTCATCTTTTGATGTTTTATGATTTATATTCTTGTTTTAGCTATGTTCCAAGATTCATGATTGAATAATGCAGGTTTGATAATTCTGTACTAGCAGTGAATCAGGGACACAAATTACATGTTCAAAATGTAGTTTAGAGAATCATATTAGTTGGAACTCTGCAGTTTGGAAATTTTAGTGGTGTCATTTGATTGGTCACTGATCTGTGGAATTCCTTGCTTAGAGTTCCATTCTTCTGTGGGACACCCATGCTTTCTTTAGGTCCTTTGCAGTGGTGCCAATCATTGTAAAGGGAAAAAAAAATGCTGATCCAGCCATCAAATAGAAAAAGTTTTTCCTAAAGACTCCTTAAATTTTTTCTATCAAATGTGAATTGAAGGATGATTTCCAATTAGATTGGACAGGTGCAGTTTGGGTAAAAAAGAGTTTCAACTGGCTTTCAAGCATAATAATAATAAAAAAAAAAGCGGGGGGATGGGAGGAAGAAGAATGGTTCTTACCTTGGCTGGCACGTTCTAACGGATGATGCTGTATTTCAATGTCAACAGAGATGAAATAGAAGTAAAATTTTTGGAAGGAAAAAGTGAGAATAATCTGAAAAAAGTGTTTTTGAAGAAAAAATGGGTAATAATCTTAAAAAAGAAAAGTTTGCATTAGTATGAAAAAGGAGGAAATTAGGTTTTTTTTTAATTTTTTAAAATTTTTTTTTTGCCTCCTTTTCTCATAAGAGATTATTGCTCTACTTATACCTCAAAACGAACACACCCTTACTAAATTTTTGTTTAGCTCACTGCAAAAGAGAGAGAAACAAGAAAAGGATGAAAGTAACATCTGATGTGGAAGAGTTTGCTGCTGTATCAGCCAGCGAAATGTGAGAGGAGGACATGGTCTGTGTTATGATTTGAATTTCACCAATTTATTTCTGGAGCGACAATTGTGCCACTTGTAACCTTTGCCTACTGCAATTTGATAAATTGATTAATCATCATCACCATCATGAAATCCCAACAGGATGTTGACCTTGATATATGGAACATGGTTCTAGTGCACTGTTGGAACAAAATGCCATGGCGCTGCTTGGTAGTGTCATTATTTGCACAAAATGCTTTCCCTTTGCTTAATGATGCTGATGACACATGCAGGAACTAATTTCTATACAGTGGCAGCCTTAAGCGTTGGAACATTTGGACTCTGTTTTCTTGGGTACTTTTAACCACTAACCTTTTAGCTTGCCCAGCAGATTCTACGGGGATGCATGAATCTCGAGCTTCATCTTAATTGAAGAAAAATTTAAATATTTTTTATTATATATATATATTTTCTTTTTTCTCTCCATAATTGAATAGTAAGACAGGTTCCTGCATTTATGGGAATTTCTATGTTTCTTTCAAAATTCTTGTTTTGTGAAAGGATGATCTTACTGTTTCTCATGCCTATTGTTTTAGCTGATTGAGTACTTCAAAGAGCGAATGATTTCTGCTGCAACATTACGGAGAAATGGTGTCATGCAGCGTATATATGATCATAATCAGGTTGGCAAAATGGCCTTTTAGCAATCAACTATTTGATCTAAGTTTTCTTATGTGACTATTACCTATCAAATTCTTGCAGATTGCTATAGCATTTACCTACAGACGAGGTGGAAAGCTTGTTAATTGCAAGTACCGGGATATTTCCAAAAAGTTTTGGCAGGTTCTTAGATAAATTGCATCACCAAGATCTTTATTATCTAATAAAGATTTTGCATGTTAACTGAATGGCATATTGGTATCCTTTGAACATCATGCTTTTTGTGTCGGAGTTACAAGAATTGTGGCATATTGACTATGGTTTTACACTTATCATTATTTTGCAGGAAAAGAACACTGAGAAAATACTCTATGGTTTGGATGACATAAAGGAGGCCTCTGATATTATCATTGTAATATCTCCATGTTCTTTACTAAGAAAGAAAACATATCTTGTATTCCATTATCTTTGGATCTCTCTCCTTTGTCACACTCTCTCATCTTTTGTAATCATTTGTATGTCTAAATAGGTTGAAGGTGAAATAGATAAGCTCTCAATGGAAGAAGCAGGCTTTCACAATTGCGTGAGTGTCCCTGACGGAGCACCCTCAAAAGTTTCTGAGAAAGTACCAGATGAAGACAAGGTTCTCAAACATATTTTAGCTTTACTTCTAAGTACCTCGTTTTAAATTTTTTGGGTAACACTTTACTGTTTTGAGCACCGCCTTTTAGTATTTGGTGATGTTGCAAATGGGAAAGTTTATCCAAATGTTTTTTTGTTATGATTATGGAGCCATTGGGAATCTATTATTTGTGTTATTGTCCTATAAATTACATGTACTGGGACATCAATGCCAAGAAAAAAATTTGTTGGAAATTTAAAACTAATATTATGATGTGACAGCGGTCATGTCATTAGGTTCACTTGATCCCCTTGACTGAGGGGATGTCTCTTCCTTTCATGCGGAAACCAACACATGGACAACACAGATTAAGGGTGTGTTTTGCAAAGGAAGAAGTAATTCCTTCCCTAACCCCCAACTTTTCCACATACTTTTCCAGATAACTAACTACCTTGCTATCCAATCAGTTCTTCACAACTTTCCGTACAAACCCTATCCGTTTCAACTTGATTCCCTTTATTCCTAATTATTATCCTATCTATTTCAAAAAAAAAATTCCACCTAAATTTTTTCCCTTGCTACGATAGCTTGTGCACTAAACGGATTTCACTCTTTTAAGGGCTGTTTTCTTTAGCATCTGTCATCTTCCAAATATATATGGGAATATATTTGAATGAGACTTTAATGTTTCTATTGTTTTCTTGTAAAGCTAGGACACAAAATATCAATATCTGTGGAACTGCAAAGAGTATTTCAGTAAGGTATATGCAATTCTGAGCATTCTTTCATTTTTGCAAGTCAGCTTAAAAATTTTCAAATTTTTAGAAGATTAAGATGTTGATCAATGTATCCTACTGGCTATTGCAACTCATGAGATGAATCTGTGTTTTAAGGTTCCATATTTTTTCCTTTTATTATTACGTTCTTTCTCTGAAGAAATTCTGGTTTTTTGTGAATATTTTTAGGCATCTCGGATTATCCTTGCTACTGATGCTGATAAACCTGGTCAAGCCTTAGCTGAAGAGCTGGCTCGTCGTCTTGGAAGAGAGAGGTTTGATCATATTACCCTGATTTTAATTTTCTTGTGGTGCTTCTAGGAGGAAAGCTTGTATCTTGAATTAATTCTTTCCTGTATCATACTATTTGACCAATGGGTTGTGTGAACTAGCAGATGTTGGAGAGTTAGATGGCCAAACAGAAGTGACAGTACTGTTTTCAAGGATGCAAATGAGGTTTGCCTTTATGCTTTTGATGTCTTCTGGATTCAAGTGTTGTATATACTACTGTGTTAGAGGAACTAAAAGGGCTAATATTTTCAGATGATTCTCAATAACTGTACAGAACCAATCTAAGGGAATTGATTCCTTATAATTTCGTTTAATGGCTTAATGAATTAATTTCTGTGATCTAAACATTCATTATGTTTGAACATATTTATTCTACTATAAGCGATATAGTTTTCTGGCCCATCAAAACTTCTATCAATGCAATAGACGGATATTTTGACCGGATTTTATCAGTGGACATCCAAGAAAAAGTCTGTTATTCTAGTAGCTCCTTAAGAAGCTTAGTTTTGAAAACTTCCTGGAAATTAGCTCGATGAATTGCATCTCTTTGCAGGATGCTATTGGATGTTTTACCAAACATGAGATAAAATAGGGTTGCGCCTGCTAAGCTGAGACTATTATTCTATGAAGCGGAAGCTACACCAAATGTAACCTAAGTCTAATGATGGTTTCTATTACTTCTAGGCCATTGACCACGGTGAAAATTATGCTCTAGCTCATCCATTGTGCAACAAGTTTTCAAGGGAAGTGAAATACTCATAGGGTCTCTTGTCTCGCCTAACTTCTTGATTGATTTTCTGCAAGAAAGATTTCCACCTCGTATGATTTTTATGTTACTTGTTGCAAATTTACTGGAGGATGACTAGGTGATGAAAGGTGGATCAGGTGGAAATAAATATTCAAAAAATACTTATTTGAGCTATATAGAAAGAAACAGTATAAGCCAAAGAAGGCATCTGATTCTGAGTTAAACAAATATGGATTCTACCTCTCTTCCATGTTTCCCTCATGAACTCTCTTCTTGTCCCTTTTTCCCTATTTCCCTTTGGAATTTTCTGTCCTACATCAGATGACCATCAGTGGAAGCATAGTTGTCAAAAGTGCGCTTGGGCACACACAAGCAGGTGCATGTCTTTGATGAGGTGCAAGCAGGTGTGTGCCTGGTAGGCAAGTAAGAGGCACACATATGCGTGCCTACTGAAAGGGCAGTTTGTTTTTTCCTTTGTTTTTCTTTTCTTCCTTTCCTCTTAGGGTGTGTTCATTTACACAAAAAACATTTCAATTTAAAACTTTTCACTCTTCACAACTAACTTATTTTTAATTATTTTTTCACATATTCTTATATAATTAACCTATTTTTCAATTATTTTTATGCAACTACCCAAACAACTAACTTATTTATGTTAATTTTATTCTATTTACTTCTCATCATTGCCCCTGTCATATCACATCTTTTTCTTCCATTTTATAAGTTCTTATACCAAAAATTTTTTGTCCAAAGTTTTATCATCTCCCAACCACACCCTTAATAAAAATGATTTCTTTTTATTTTATTCTGCTATAAGCCTTTGTTTCAGCTGCCAATTTAATCATTTGATAGAGACACCCCCCACCACAAAACCCAAAACCCGAAACAAAAAAAAATGCATAGGTGAATTTGTTGCTGCCAATTCAGGTATGTTGTGATCGTCTTCTTTTTTTTATTTATTTTTTTATTTTCTCCTCCTCATCTGTTGGCATTGTTCTGTCTATTCGGCCCACCTTCCAACTGCTGCTGCTTGTTCTTCTTCTTCTTCTAACCAAAGACCCCCTCGTTTTCTCACCCTTCTTACTAGGGGTGCAACTCGAGCTCATGAAACTCGGGTTCACCTCAACCCTAACCCTAACCCTAACCCTATTTGTAAACCTCAACCCTAATCCTATTTTTGAAATTCGGGCTCGGGTTGAGTTTCGGGTTGACATATTCT
>JAXCLR010000081.1:6917506-6938512 GCA_035584095.1 Annona squamosa
CTGTTGTCCATCATCCATCCATGAGTAATATGTTATTATTATAATATAAATTATATATTTTATATAAATGCAAATTTGGGTTCGGGCTCAAAAATCGGGTTTGGGTTGAAAAGCTTAGAGTTTCAACACTGCATTTTTCGGGTTCGGGCTGAACCCGGCCCAAGTTGCACCCCTACTTCTTACTGCCCATTTTCCCATTCTTCTCTTGTTCTCTCTTGTTTCCCTTTTAAAAAAGACCCAGTGGTCTGATGACTCTCCCCTACCTTCTTGTTCTCCTTGTGTTTCTTTCTTTTTCACCTTCCCTACAGGTGGCACTTGGCACATCCCATGACCCTGCTGCTGTTTTTTACTCCTCCCCCTGCGCCCCCCCCAAACAAAATTTTCACCTTCCCATGAGCCCACCCCTTTCACACCATCCCATCCTTTGCTGTTTTTTGATCTTTTTATATTTCCACGTCCCTGTTTAAATTTTTTCTGTTCGTAGTCTAAAATATGGTTGTTCATATTATAGTCTTGAGTATCATTTAATTGCTGCTGCATAAAAATGATCTTTTGTTAGTAGTTTGAATTGCTCCTGAAAAATATATTTTTAATGCCATTTAATTGAGGCTGCATAAAAATGTTGCTGAAATTATATGATAAAAAAGTTTTTTCGTTAATATTCTGAATTGTTGCTGAAATTATTTGGTAGATTTGTATTATTATTAGTTTTATACCAGAACCACCCCCCCTGTTTTCTCACCCTTCTTACTCTCTATTTTCCCATTTTCCTCTCGTTCTCTCTATTTTCCCTTTTAAAAAAGATTCAGTGGTCTGACGACTCTCCCCTTCTTGTCCTCATGTTTCTTTCTTTTTCACCTTCCCTACAGTTGGTAGGTGGCACTCGGCACATCCCATGACCCTGCTGCTGTTTTTTACCCCCCATTTTCACCTTCCCATGAGCCCACCCCTTTCACACCATTCCATCCTTTGTTGTTTTTTGATCTTTTTATATTTCCATTTCCCTGTTTAAATGTTTTTCTCTTGGTAGTCTAAAATATGGTTGTTGATATTATAATCTTGAGTATCATTTAATTGCTGCTGCATAAAAATGATCTTTTGTTAATAGTTTGAATTGCTGCTGGAAAATATTTTTTCAATGCCATTTAATTGATGCTGCATAAAAATGTTGCTGAAATTATATGTTAAAAAAATGTTTTTCGTTAATATTCTGAATTTTTGCTGAAATTATTTGGTAGATTTGTATTGTATTTTTACTCAATAACTAGAGGTATGCCTATATTTGATTGTTAAATGTTTATTCTATTTTTTAGATAAATTTTTTATGGGATGCACCTTACTTCAGTTAAGCCCAGGCCTTGAAAGTGCAGCTTGCTTCTAGGCCCTAGGACCCTCTTGCGCACTATGCCTTGTGCCTTTTTCAACCATAGGTGAAAGTAAAATTCATCTGAATGTTCTGTTTAAAGAACAAAGATATTTCTATGAAACTCCTCTTCTATGGAAACCTTTCCATTTTTCGAATCTGGATGGTTGATGGAAAATACACTCAATTTATTATGTTTAACATCATTTATATTATCATAGAAACCCGTTCATTTGTCTCATATCATTGTATATGTGTTTCATCTACAAACGTGTGAAATTAACATAATAAAATGATTTAATACTAAATATCAAGTTTTAGGCAGTATTTTCAATATTTAAATCATCTAAAATATAACTACTATATGGATAAATGATTCTATAAAGTATTATTATTTTTTAATAAATATGTGAATGGATTTGAGCATTTTCCTTAGCTTACACATGGACACACCTATTTTTGAGCAAATATGGCCTATGCACATATTGGATTTGGATGAAACTTGGTCTCCTAGCTAAACAAATGATGATTTAAATGAATTGGATTTTGCATCAATCATAAACGTCAAAAAAATGGAGGGGGTTCCATGAAATCACTTCCATGAAACCCGGTTTCATGCAAGTGTTCCCGTTTAAAGAATATTAATTGCTATTTGACTAAAGCCATTATGTTATGCCAACAGGTTTTTTGTTTGAATGGATTCTTTTATTGAACCAATAATACTGCCTAAGAAGAAATACAACTTCAGTGTCTGAACCTCTAGAACTAAGATATACTTTAGATTTGCACCCTTCAGTTAGTAGAAGATTGGAAGCCCAATGTTTCAGTTCCTTCCACTTCAGAATCAAGGTTTTTTTTTTTTTTTTTTTTTTTTTTGGGACATGGAAAGCTTGGTTTTTTTTATTACATTTTTTGGAGACAGTTACTATCTTTTCCTTGTATCTCTCAATGTCACAAGCTGCACAGAAGGGGGAAGAAGGGTACATCATGGAAAATTTTGTTATTATTTTCCTTGTATCTTAATTAGTTACAAGGAATGCTGAGAATGACAGAGAGGCTCATGGGGAATTTGTTTCTATTGAATATAATTCTAGATAAGTGTTATTGCTCCTCTTCATTTACCTGCTTGCCTTTGCATGTTAACGACATTCCTAGTAATATTTCCTTTACAGGTACTCATGTTTTTAGGACCAGAGGTGCTGAGACAAGTGATTGAGAATGCTGAGCTGTACCCTATACGAGGTTTATTCAGATTCAGTGACTACTTTGATGACATTGATGCATATTTTTATTGCAGTCTAGGGTATGAATTTGGTGTCTCAACCGGTTGGAAGACTGTGGACCATCTTTATAAGGTAATTTGCAGTTCCTGATTTCCTTCTGGGTTTGTCAAAGATTCCTGAGTCCTGCTCGTCTAATTTTGTGGATGTCTTCATTTTGTTGTCTCAATGTTGACACTTCTGATGCAGATATGATCTAGTTTCACTATATTGCTCATCATGTCTCTCTTGATAGAAACATGATTCACCAATACCAGTGGTATGGGTGACTCTTGCGAACAGGTTATTACTGGCCCAAGAATGATTGCTGGCTTCCTAATGCAGTTCTGCCTGCATCACGGTTTTATTGACCTTGATGACACTTCAACTTGTCGCAAGATAGAACTTCAGGTGTTTCTTAATTCAATAGTTGTTTAATAAAAAGATTTAAAAAGAGATATATATGTACCTCTCTCTTTGGGAAGTTTGTTGATTATGCTCTCTTACAATATCTTCATAATTGGTCTGCTAAATTCAGTTTTTTGATGTTAGGCTTTAGTAGTTTTATTTGTCACTTGTATGAATCATGCTAATGGGAAAATTTTATAGGATGATTGTAACAATATCCATGCTCTCTGGAGATGAATTTTCAGCAGTCATGGAGCAAGATGCCAATAAGATGTCCTCAGCTGAAATCAGGATAGTGAGGTGTTGATATGGTAGGACTTGGAAAGAAAGATTAGAAATAATGGAACCTGCTGAATGTGAAAGTTGCTTTAACGTGTAACAACAATCAGGAACTACAATGTTTAAGAAATTGAAGGTTATTCGTTTATTACAATGGAGATCAGGGACTACATTGTTTAAGAAATTGAAGGTTATTCATTGATTTAAAATGGAGACCAGGGACTAGTGTGTTTAGGAGTGAAGGGCATAAGTGAACACAGAAGGAAAAAAGGAATATGTATGGAAGTGTTGGAGGACATATGAAAGCAAGTTGGTAAATAGAGGATTTGGTTCAGCATCTACAAGATTGACTTTGCATGTTTCATGTAACCAATCCTTCATAATCAGGAAACAGCTTATAAACAGGATGATTTTTTTTGTGTTGGTGGGGTTTGTTTTCAGGGATTTTGCGTGTATGAATAACTAAAAATGCTTATGGTTTTCACCAACATTTGTCTTGTTATTAATATAAAAAGTCATCGAATTTTGTGAAATGTATACATACATTTCTGGATACAGTTTCGTGGAGAGAGATAATGGGAAATATATTATATGTAGTTTCCTTGGATTTATTACAAGTGTATTGTATGGAGTTTCAAGGAAATTATTGGCGTTCTTTGGGAAAGAAAGGAATCTTAATAGGGAAGTAGTTATTATTAAAATTAAGAGAGGGAATAATAACAATGTGAGAACCGTGCTACATAGAAAATTGGGAAATTGGGCTCTCAATTGTGGTAAGATTGCACAACGGCCATCAATAAGCCTTTTTCTTTTCTTTTTGGCCTTGTTGTGGATGAATTGACTAGAATTTGGAAGAATTTATTCCTACTTTTGATTGATTGATGAGAAGAGAAAGGTTGTAAATAAAAAAATTAGAAAAATATGGGATTCATTGAAATCAAAGGGTTGTAGAATGAGCTGAACTACAATAGGGCACATGAAGTAAACTTTAACCCCCAAAAGAAAACAAAAGCTAAATATGAGGACTTAATTAGGAATGTTGACCAAGTAGTCCGTATATATTGTGAAGAAATTGGGGACGATGTTGTCATAGAATTTAAGCTAGTTGGAAGAAGTGGAGATGGGCTGTTAAAAATTTTGTTATGAGGCTGAGTGCTTGATGGTTAAGAATATGTGCATACATGCAGTATAAATCATTTTGTTTGGAGCACATGTAACTATGATATCAAAATTGTATTATTGAAGTTGGACATATCCGCTCGAGCATTTAAATGCTATAACAATCCATAGAATTTTCAGCTAGATGTGAAGTATGAATGACCCAGTTGCATACGTATTTCTATATGCAGGTGTAGGTGAAGCAATCCATTGAAGTGTTTCTAGTGAGCTTAGTTTGCATGCTTTTTGGCTTTCTGTCAGTGAAATTATCTCAATTTTCTCCTCTCTTTTTTATGCAGGTTGTACCAGGGGAACTAACCATTGTAACTGGGGTTCCCAATTCTGGCAAGAGTGAGTGGATTGATGCCCTATTGTGCAACATCAATGCGAATGAACAGTGGTCATTTGCTCTTTGTTCCATGGAAAACAAGGCAAGCTCTTAAACAATTGAAAATTTTACTTTCTATAAATGTTTTGTCTAACACCCTAACCACAGCTTAACTGACTTCTAGGTTCGTGAACATGCAAGGAAGCTTTTGGAGAAGCATTTAAAGAAGCCATTCTTTAATGCCAAGTAAATGTGCCATTTTCGGTGTATATCAGCATTCTTATTCTAGCAAATATGCATGTGGGTGGGTTTTTTTAATTCTAGGGGGATGTTTGGCTACAATAAAAACCTTTCAAATTTGTTAATTTAAAACTTTTCATTCTTCACAACTACTCTATTTTAAAAGATGTGAGAAAATCATTTTTATCACATCTTCCTATATGACTATCATACTTTTCAATCATTTCTGCGTAATTACCTATATAATTAACCTATCTATTTTAACTTTATTCTCTTTACTCCTCATTATTACCCTATCATATCATCATTTTCTACAAATTTAAAAACTTTTACACCAAAAGTTTTTCTTCCAAGAGTTTTATCACTTCCCAAACACACCCCTTTATTCAACCTATTGTGCTTCGAAAGTTAATTTATTGTCTTATGTCCGGATGTGTTCTCTGCAGACATTAGTTCCTTATAGGCTCTGTTTGTACTCACATGTGGATGCAAGGCAGATCCTGCATTTGTGCAATGCTCATGAATGCAGATACTCAAGCATTAGCTAGGGTAGTTGGACAAGGGATAATCCATACATCTCTCATATATTTCAACTATTTATCAAACATTAGCAATTAAAAGTAAGTTCTAAATGTTTATTTAAATTATCTTAATTCATTGTAAATTTTGTTGAAATTTCTCATTTTTCCCCTATTTTATGAGAAAATTTCAAAAAGAAAAAAGGACATTATATCCAGTAAAAAAGATAATACTTTTTCCACGGCCACTGATCTCAAATAGATCTTTTAGTCACTGACAAACCGAACATTGGATAAAAAATATCATAGTTTTTTGGTGCGCTGTGATCAAGATGTATACTATCTGGCCTAAAATCTCTTTTTGAATTGAATGCAACATCACATAAAAGACATAAATCAAAGACTTCTGTGAAGACTATGAGACCTTAGTTTTTTTTTTATTAGGTGATAAATAAGTGATAGAAAATTTCGCCTCAGAGGATTTGTTAATTCATTTTAGATTTTTTTTCATAAAAAAACTACTATCAATATTGTCAAACCCTAGTACTTTTTGAAAATAGATGCTAGACATTTCCGCCACAGTGACTCAATTCACTTTAAAAGCCTTTTAACCACGAAGGCTTAATTCCTTTAAATACATTTTATAGCACATGGAGTTCCAATGTCCTAAAATTGCTTATGAAATGAAGAGACCTGTAGAGTAGCAATTAGCAAAAATGGTAGAGGTTGTTGCTATCTTAATATGAAAGAGCAGCACTTTGTTAAGCATGCAATAGGCCCCAAAGATTTTTTTTCTCTCTGCAACTGTGCTGGACGAATGCTACAGAAGTCACATTAATGAGGGTACCCATTGCTTGCATAAAAGGATTATCTGTTGCAAGCTCCAGTATGTGGTTTCGGCATGCTGAATTAAGCAAGTTTAGGAGGCATACATGTTGCTTAAATTGGACTGTTTAGTCCTCACCTCGTTGTACCGTAAAACTGAATTGGTCTATTTGTGGTCAGGCCTGGCAGTGTCATTACACGGAGAATTTGAGAATTAGGATGTCCATTGACTCTTTTACGCAGTTTGTTGGTCTTATATAGCTGTCTATGGCCCTACTCTTTACTAGCTTTAAATTTCTGGTGAATATATGATGAATAGGTAGATGTGTTTTGAGACATTAGTTTATTTGGACTTTCGCTGAGTGTATTGGTTGAATGTGTAAGTGAAAGGTTTATTTCACAATAAATGAACTTTGTTCACCATGAATCTCTTGTACACTTTTGCATAACAAAATCTTTGCTGATACCATTTTGTTTATTTGGCTTGCTGTTGAATTTTGTAGCTGAAAATAACAAATATGTTTGCATTCTTCTGCCATAGATATGGAGATGGTGTTGAAAGAATGAGTGATAAAGAATTTGAAGAAGGAAAAAAGTGGCTAAATGACACTTTTTATCTGATAAGGTGAGTCACTACTCCAATCCCTGAGATATGCTTCCATTTATTATTTACTTATCATTAACTCTTATAATGTCCTGGCAATGTTAGTCATTTCAACAATCATCAAAGTGGACTACTAATGAAAATTGGTTCTAACTTCCAAGAAAATTCAGACGACCTCAAAATCATGTGCAAGTTAGTATGTCTTGGGGACCACAAGACTTCGACTTCCCTTCTCATAGCTAATCTGGAGGCTGTTGAATGTTGCTTAACAAAATCACAAGCAATGAAACTGTACCTGTTGTATTGCATTAACATCTGTGAGAATCTTAACTTTAGATTCCATTGGGGATTTCCTAGGGGACTATGAATATGGTGTTGATATTTTGGTGCTTGCAACTGAAGGGAGGTAAAATGCATCACCCACATGTTATTTCTTAACCCTCCGATACTTCTAACTTTTAAAAAATCCCAAGGTAACTACAAGCGGATTTATTAATGAAGTTGAACGTACTGATTGGTTGTTCAAGTATTACAAATTCGCTGAAACACAACTAACCTGCAGTTTTTGTTAATATAATCTGGCTCATTTGCTGGGTTACTTTTGTATATGGTAATAGGTGTGAAGATGACTGTCTCCCATCTATTAAATGGGTTCTCGAGCTTGCCAAAGTAGCTGTTCTAAGACATGGAGTACGTGGGCTTGTGATCGATCCCTACAATGAGCTTGATCATCAACGTCCATCAAGCATGTATGCCACACATTTGACTTTTGTTTCTTTTCATGATTGGTATTATGTGTTGTTTCCCGACTCATGAATTCAAGGCCTCGTTTCATTTCCAATAATTATTGTTAATATGCCATCTCTAAAAGAATTTTTATAAGCCATTGGGTGTGTTTAAGAATGGATAAAACTTTTGATGAAAAGTTGTAGAGATGAAAAATTGTCAAATGATGTGATATGATAGGAATAATGATGATAAATAAATAGGATAAAGTTGAAATAAATAGGTTTTTTGTATTAGTAGTTGTGTAGAAATGATTGAAAAGTAGGGTAGTTGTATAGAAAAATGTGAAGAAATAATTAAAAAATAGGGTAATTATGAAGAGTGAAAAGTTTTAGCTTGAAAAGTTTTAAATTGATAACTTTTTGTTGTTACCAAACATAACCATTATTGAAAGCTATGAATTAAAAATTGTGGTTATGCTAGACCTGCTGGATGTTGCTCGGCTGTGTATCTACACAACTTTTATAGTTGCTTCTAGCCTTTGGTCTGCACAAATAATTGTTGAATGTTGGTGTATACACTGCCATGGTAGGCTCCATCAGTTTCTTGAAGGATTTAATGGTTAGTTTACTATTCTCAGTTGTTACGATGGGTATTGCTTATGTGTTTTTGGCTTTGGTGGACTTTGCTTAGCAGCTTTTTAGCATGTAATATGAGGTTGGAACTGACACAACATCAGGTTGTATCCATACAGTGCAACACCATGTTAGTGATTGCATCATGATATACTTCCATTGTTGAACACCTGTCAGTAATTACAAGCCATGTACAAAAATATCTGCATGCTCCCTTCGTTGCTTTTGTAGCCCATGCACCGTGCACCTTATATCTATTATGGTTATATCCTAAGATGTGATCATTTTAGCTGTGAACTTATTCACTAATGCCTCCTATCTGCATTTTTGTCTTTTGTTGCATGGCCTGAATCTTGTTTGTCCAGCTGCTAAATTTATTTTTAACATAGGGTGTGGTTGGTAATGGATAAAACTTTTGATGAAAAGTTTTAGAAAGTAAAAGTTGTCAAATGATGTGATATGATAGGAGTAATGATAAGTAGTAAAGAAGATGAAGTTAAAATAGGTAGGTTAGTTGTGTGGATAGTTGTGTAGAAATGATTGAAAAGTAGGATAGTTGTATGGGAAAATGTGAAAAAATGATTAAAAAATATGATAGTTGTGGAGGGTGAAAAGTGTTAGATTGAAAAGTTTTAACTTGAAATTTTCTATCAATTGCCAAACACACCCATAGTCAGTACATATCACAGTAATTAATTCAATTTTCGTTCCTTGTACAACAGGACAGAGACTGAGTATGTCAGCCAGATGCTTACTAAGATCAAGCGCTTTGCTCAGCATCATGCTTGTCATGTCTGGTTTGTGGCACACCCTAGACAGGTATGACAATTAAAATTCAAATATGCCAGGCAGTCTCTTTCTTTCTTTCTACTCCTACGCATTTACATCCTATTTGAAAACTTATTGCAGCTGCAGCATTGGGTAGGAGGGCCTCCTAACCTGTATGATATAAGTGGAAGTGCACATTTCATAAACAAATGTGACAATGGCATTGTTATTCATCGGAATCGAGATGCTAATGCTGGTCCCCTTGATCAAGTACAGGTTTGTTGTTAGGATGTGGCCACAATTCTACTACTGTGGCCGGGTAGGAGTTTTTGTTAATTAATTGGGTGGTTGCTGGGATTAGGATAATACAGATTCCTTGTGCGAAATGTAATTGTCATAATAAACCATTTGACATTCAAGTTTTTTGTTTTTCTTTAGGGGTTGGAGGTTTGGATAAATCATATAAATATCCCAGCTATTTATCTTATGTTCTTGATGAATCTTTATATTGTTTTGTAACGACCTCTTAGCTACTTTCTTTTAGCCTTCCTGTTCTCTTCAATGCCCTTTTTCCCCTTTACTCGCATAGAGAATATTATATGGTTCTTTATCTTCTGACCACACCCACTTCCAGAATTGTCTAGACAATCTCTCTCTCTCTCTCTCTCTCTCAAATATAATTTGTTAACATTGCCGATGGATACATGCTTGAAATGTGCACAAGTTCTTTATCTGATTTTCCTAGGTCAGCTCATCCTGTCTTGTTTCACGTTGCATTCACTTTACTCAAAAGAAATCTTCCCCTCTCCCTCTTGAGGCGCTTACTATGTATTTGCAGGTTTGTGTGCGCAAAGTACGGAATAAGGTCATTGGGAATATAGGGAATGCATTGCTGAGATATAATAGGTATGTTGCCCTCCTCCCAATGGCTTCCAGTATTGGTACATATCATAGGATATTTACTGATAGAGAAGAGAATATATCAGAGTTGAGTTCTTATGAGTTTACAATTGTCTTTATACAGGCCTGTGGCCATTATATTCAAGTTACATAGTTACCACTAGTCCCCAGAGGACCTAGTCATATAATCCAAAAGTTGTGTTGGGGGATTGGGGGATTCAAACTGATGTACGTTTTATTCAGAAATTGCCTTTATGAATAGAGATCGCCTAAAAATATCCTGTTATTAAAATAAAGCACAAGTGTTTCCTCTATTTGATCCCAAGGTTTCAAAGATGGATGGATGTCAGCTACTTGGCTTTTGAACAGTGAGTGTGATGATAAATGGTGGGATTACATTTTTCGAGGTTAATCATTTATCAACTAATAATCATATTTTTTCACTTTTATCCCTATATTCCAATCATTTTTCTTACCATTGTCATCCATCGTACCTATTTATTTCAACTTTATCCCTATCATTTCATATCAATCACAAGATTATTAAAATATTCTTTTTTTCATTTCCACTGCTATAATTCAATGTTTGAATGCAGGGCTACAGGAGAATTTATGGACATCGAAAAAGAAGAGAAGACATGAAAATTCTGTAATTTCATCTGCATGAAAAACAGATTCTGTTCAGATGGTCCCCCTTGAAGCTGTTCACATAGGAAAAGAGCTTAATGAAGCACATCTGTTGCAGCTCCTCCCAGCAATGGTCAGTAGCGTCTCTTACTGGCGAACGAAAGGAATACATGGTGACCTTAGCAATCAGTTAGTATCTCTCACTGCATCTGCTATGCTTCAATACCAAGCTTAGCAGCTCCAAGTTGTATGCAACTATGCGTGTCGCTGCCGGGCTTCAGACCAAGTGAGAAATCAGTTTTGTAACATATGTTTTCCCATTGCGTTTGTCATTCATCAATTTTAGGAATATCGTGAATGAAACTATTCAGAGAGCCGAACAGATTCCTTTAAAGGAGGTGAAGGTTGCATTTTAAATGGAGTGTGTTGATCACCTGTCTGGTGCAAGGCACTATAAATATTCTCGGCATTCTTTTTTATTTATTTTTCATAATTATTTGCACTTCAATCATCGCCTCTTTTTTCCCACTAAAAATCCTGTTCTTCTGATTTGGACGTCGCCCCCCATCATGTGGCATCGGCATGCATTTCAAGTATGCGTCTCTAATTGTTTGCTCTGATCAATCCTCAAAAACAGAGGCAAGAAAGAGACTATACGACATTTCGTGGCATGTGCGAAGACCAGACACTAAGAACTAGGTTTTGCTTGTGGAATCCATAGCCTGCCTGTGTCATAAAAACTGTCGTCGCCGGTGCCATCACATTTCAACATATAAAATGCATTAAGATCTGCCCACTATCCACCATTAATTACAAATTCAAGAGACGGATCATGAAGACAAGAAAATAGGTGACAAACAATATTGTCATCACTGTATTGCTCTGGATCCTATCTTCCTCCTGTTGAACATGTACAAATGCCCAGCAAAGACGGATGGATGGATGCTCCACGTTCAACGTTGTGTTTTTTAAATAATTATGCAGACATAGTTGATTCCCTGAATTGCCAACCAACAGTGTTCGTATGCGATGATAATCTTTGCCGTCTCCAATGGGAGTAGGATATGTGCGCAGGCAAGCGAACGCAATCCAACAATCGCTTCTGACTGATCTCTCTCTCTCCGATTGCGTACAATATACATCAACGAACGTATTGGTGTTTCTTTTTTGGCATAACAAACGTACGAGTTTTAGTGCCTTTTGCTGGATGACACCCCTGCATTCTCAACGCGTTCCGATATTTTTGTCGTATTTATTTATCTTTTCTCTATTATAATGTTGTTCATTTCACGTCTATGCAAACGTGCCCTCAAATTCAATAATTTCAACGTTTGGAAAAGTTCGCGTGAAACATACTTTGAGGACAGATCTTGGGTGATGATTTTTTTAATAAAAAAAATCATAATAACAAATGGTAAGAGTTGAATACACACTAACACATACATATAAATGAGAATTTATCAAGTGCAATAGGACTGCAACATAATTACCATATAGTTTGATGTAAAATTGGCCTCACATATATTACAATGATTTAATACTTTATATAATCATTTATCCATAATAAAAATTATACTTTAAACAGTTTAGATATTGAAAATATAGCTTTAAAATTAATGTTCACATTAAACTATTATATAAATTAATCTTGTCCCATTTTAAGATAAACTTTATACGCATGTTTGATTTAGGTGAAAATTGACATACTAATAAAACGACATAACTCTAAATGAAGTGAGTAGGGTAGGTATCCTATTCATGATCAAACGAGCCCCGTTTTGCACAGGACTTAGAACTTACACAATGCAGTTGTATGCCCTCGAATATTTTATACATATATATATATTTATATATTATTTGAGTTATCATATGCGGCGTAAGATTTTTCTACGGAAAAATTAACAAATGGCTGACTCACTTTTGGCAACCATTGATGGGGCATACCATCTGCAACTATTGTTCGTGATATTGAAGAGACGAAGTATTAACAGTCGAACTCTTCAATATCACATTTCCAAATAACTGGAGCGGAGTTAATTGCAATCATGCAAACTTTTCGGGATATGGGCAACCATCGAGAGAGAGAGAGAGAGAGAGAGAGAGGGAGGGGGGGAGGGAGAATCTGAGGGGTGGGAGAGAGGGAAAGCCAAAAATAGGGAAGTGGATCCACTGATCTCTTCCAGCCTTGCAAAACATGGAAAGAAATTCCAACGGCTCCGTTGAGTTGGCGCCAAATGATGGACCTTTGCTGTCTCTCTTTGAAACATTCAACCCCAACTTCCTCTAACTGTCCCAGCCTTCCCCCAGCACTCTCATTCACAAAACAGAAAAACCGGGAAAACAGGGAACTAGAGAGGGAGAGAAAGGGGAAGAAGGAAAAATATAGTTCCGTTCTTCTGCATCAGAGCTTTTCCTGCATACAATTTCTCAGAAACTCTGCTGGAGAAGCTCTGATTCCTATTTTTTTTTTAAAAAAAGAAAAAAGCCAAAAAAAAAAAAAAAAAAGAAAAAGAAAAAAAAAGAAAAGAAAGGAGGGAGGTAATGACAGACATTGTGGTTTCTCCTAAAAAAGAGCAGAACAAGGCCGAGGAGAAGGTAGCTGTAATGGCTGATGGAGCTGTTGAAAACGAGAAGATGGAAGTCGAGGATGCAGAGATGAAGAAATTAGAGGAGCCTAATAACGGAAATAAGGAGAAAATAGCTGGAATAGTTGACAGATCCGTAGAAGATGCTATTGGTAGAGTGGAAGATTTTGACTTGAAGAAATTAGAGGAATCCGAGAAGAGAGAGGAGGAGGAGATGGCTGGGATTACCTATAGAGGCATTGAAAATGAGAGGGCTGAAGCGGAAGATGAGAAAACGAAGAAATTAGAGGAGTCTGAGGAGAAAGATAAAGAGAAGATAGCTGGAATTTCCAGCAGAGCTTTGGAAAATGAGAAGACTGAAGTGGTAGATGCCGAGACGAAGAAATTAAAGGAGACAGAGAAGAGAGACGAGGAGAAGACGGCTGGGGTGACAAACAGAACTTTCGAAATTGAGAAGGCAGAGGCGGAGGATTCAGAGGTGAAGAAAACAGAGGAGCCGAAAAGGGGAGAGGAGAAGAACGATGTGGAAGGCGAAAATCAGGCCCCTTCACCAGCGGTTGGGAAGACGATCACATTCAAGGGAATGAAGAGCTCAAAATTCAGGGATATGATGAGTTCCTCATTCAGGGAAGAGAGCACTTTGCTTTGTGATCTGAAGGAGCTTGAGAAGAAGGCGTTGGACGAGCTGAAAGAAAAGCTGGAGGAAGCAATCCTAGGAAACACGCTCTTCAGCAATGAAGAACCGAAGATAGAAGAAAAGGCAACCGGAGAGAGCTCTGTCAAACGGGGCAAACCAGGAGAGGGGGAGGTAGATAAGTCAACGGCCGAAAGGAAAAAAGGAGAGGAAGCAAAACCAACTGAAGATGGAAAAACAGAGACGGAGGAGCAGGCAAAATCTGCTGAAGAAGATGAAGAAAAGGAGATACAGAATCCGGAAGTAGACAAGGACATATCGCTTTGGGGTGTTCCACTGCTGCCCAGCAAGGAAGAAGGCAGCACCAGCGTCGTCCTCATGAAATTCTTACGGGCCCGCGAATTCAGGGTCAATGATGCATTTCTGATGCTGAAGAACACCCTCCAATGGCGAAAGGTATTCAAGACTGATATGATCTTGGACGAAGAATTCGACCCCGAACTCAGCTCCACCTGTTACTTGAAAGGCGTTGACGCCGAGGGGCACCCCATCTGTTACAACATCTATGGTTTGTTTGAGAACGAGAAGCTTTGCGAGAAGACTTTCGGGACAGAGGAGAAGCATGGCAGGTTCTTGAGGTGGAGGGTGAGGGAAATGGAGAAGAGCATCCAGGAGCTGGACTTCGAGCCCGGAGGCATCTGCTCCGTTCTCCAGATCAATGATCTGAAAAACACACCCGGACCTTCCAAGAGGGACATCAGGCTGGCAGCCAAGCAGACTGTAGCCGTGCTGCAAGACAACTACCCAGAGTTTATCGCAAAAAATGTAAGAATTTCTGCCAAGATCCGTTGTTTCTTTTTCTCCTTTAGGCTGCGGGTTTTGAAATGATATTGAAACGGGAAATGGGCCATCTGGGCAGAAGGGAAAAAAATTCACCACCCTTCCTCACTTCTGTCCACTCATTTTAATGTGATTTGTTTGTCTCATAAAGTATACAGTTTTTTGCCCCCCAAACAGAGTACTTTCTCTCCAACTGTGGTGAAAATATTTTCATCTCAAAAATTTTTTTAATCCTTTGGAAATGGAAAATCAAGAAATGGGTATACGATGTTGATTTTGGAGGGTCTGGATAACGCTGGGTGCAGATCTTCATTAACGTTCCTTTATGGTATTACGCATTCAATGCTCTGATGACTCCATTCCTGACTCAAAGAACCAGGAGCAAGTTCGTCTTTGCTCGGCCATCCAGGGTCACTGAAACTCTTCTCAGGTAAGATTTTCTATGATGCCATTAATAATATTTCTGCTCCTTCTGCATAAGCATTTACAAATTTTGACAGAAGGGTGTTTCCTGCTGCAAAGGAAAGAATGTGGTTAACCCAAGCGTGTTTTGCTCCTGATTTTGACAGATATATTCGTGCTGAAGATATTCCAATTTGCTATGGGGGTCTAAAACGGGAGAACGATACTGCGTTCGACTCTGAGAATAGCGGTGTTTCTGAGTGCTTTGTGAAATCGGGAGGTCTGGAAGTCGTTGAAATTTCTGCACCAGAGGTAAATAATATTGCAATATAATTTGCTGCCTTCAGATGCCTTGATTTCTCATTTTCAGGATGCCAATGCTGATAGGTGAAATTTAGAATGGATTATTGTTCATATCACATGTTGGGTTTCCTCTGCGAATCCAATCAAAACCGCTTGGACACAATGAAAAAAATCTGTCTTTGGTATTAAACAGGTGGGAACCACTCTCCTTTGGGACCTGACTGTGATAGGCTGGGATGTGTACTACAAGGAAGAGTTCGTGCCAACTGATGAGAAATCATATACCCTTATCGTTAAAAAGGGTAGGAAGATGCACGCCGAAAATGATCCCATCCGAAACACTTTTAAGAACAAGGAGCCTGGCAAGCTTGTTTTGACAATTGAAAATAGCACATTCAAGAGGAAGAGGATCCTATACAGATACAAGGAAGTGAAAAGCAGTTAGCCTCCTCTTAAGAAGAAAAAGGGCGACAACTTATCCTGTCTGCCACTTGATATATATATAAATTATTTCAACCAATTCCCCTTAAGAATGAGAAAATCATTTGTAACACTACTATATTTGCAAGTGGTCATTATAGTTTTTCGGGAAAGGGGGACTAGTTCAGTTCATTCTTTCCTTTCAGGCAAGATTGGGAGTGTGGCAGTGAGAAGAAAATATGTCTTGCGAAACAGAGCTCGACTTGCAGAATCTGCTAGTTGTTTTGCACTACCGTAATTTCAATTTTGACTATTTTGTGATAATGTAATTCTAGTTTTTGACTATAAGCATTTCCAATTTGGGGGCTTCTCCCTTCTTTCCCGCCATGCTTTCTTCTTTCACCTCATTTGAAGGCTGCAGGTAAATTCATTTCAGGTTAAAGAATTCTTAAGAATCAAGGATCATTTGAACCCATCTGCAATCTCGGTCCTATTAAATATTAATCACAACCTTAATCAGAAAATTTAGTCCAGCCTCAATGAACTTCGCGCATTAAAACAAATACATTTATTAGTAGTTTGATTTGGCTTTTAAGTTGTCCCCTTAAGGAGTAAAGTTATCACTTTGGTATCACTTACGTTATCCGCTTGAGCTATTATGTAAGGCCCGAAAGCTTTTTCGGCCTAAAATCATTAGTTTTATGTACACATGTTTTATCAATAATTTTAATTAGACATCTAAGTTATCTCCTCTTGATCATCGCCACAGTAAACAAGCATATGCAATGAGAGAGATACAGATGATGAGCATTTTATGCATTTTACCTCCATGAGTACGTGATTTACTTTTAGGTCGAGAGTATTAGTTGATGAGCTGCTTTCGAAGGTTATCGATTTTAGATATACTGTTGCCACAAGGCTACCAACGACCATGGACTCATATGCTCTTAGGTCGTTGGTGCAAACCTCAAGTTCCATTGTTACATGTAGGTGTTATTATTCCCTCTATGGGTGAGGGCATTTAATGTTTCATCTTAAAGTGGATGTGTTTATAGAAAATTCTTTCACCGTGTGAATGTCGAATGTGTTTAAGTACAATATTTGGTGTTATAGTGTGTATATAGACCAATAAAAAAAAGATTTTAGATATATACTGTTGCTATGGGCTGCTGAAAATTTGTGTGTTTGACAATCATTAATGGGCTTCACTTCAACTGCTCAATTACTCACATCTTTTAATAAACATATATGAGTTATATGTAGGGTTGCAACTTGGGACTAGTTGTACGAGTTTGGCAAACCCTAAAATTAAAATCCGGGTATGGGTTGGGTTGACATTGGTTTCAGGTCGAAATTCGGATTACTCTTAAACCAATAAATGTTGAAATTACCGATGAAGATAACAAAATTTTAAATTATTATTACATTTGTGCATGAATAATTTACACGTGAATATATTTATATGACTTATGATATCTTTGATTTTGATGAAAGTTAGTCTTTTAATTAAAAAATAGTTCTAAACGTAATAAATATAATGAATTTACATATAACAATTAAGACAAGAAAAATAAATAAAATTACATACAATCACTATTTTTAATAAAAGTGAAATATATATATATCTTGTAATTAATTAGTATATATGCAATAATTTTAAAGAGTGATATATTTATAATTATTTGCAAATAAAATTATTGTGGATATAATATATTCAATTTTTATGGACAGATGTATATAATATTCAGGTTATAGAATAAATGTTTTACAGTTTAATTAGGTTACGATTATATGGAATAAATTTTATCACACTTGTAGTTGAAATACTTAATGCATAAATAAATATAATTATTTTTAATAAATTAAATAGAATATTGGATTCTGACTGAGTCGGGTTTTGGTACTAGGTTGATGCAAATTTAAAATTAATTTTGGATTTTCTCAGATCAGGTTGAAATTGTATCTAATAAAAAAATTTAAAAATAAAATTCAATCTTAGTTTTGAAACCAAGTCGAGTCGGGTGAGTTCAAACCGACCTACTACTAAGTCACACTCCTAATTTTATACGCTCATCCAAAAATTGGGTTTGAACTCCCTCCTGCTGTGGGAGTATTTAGTCTCTTGTAAGGATAGTTGGCAGCTTGTTGTTTCCCGCATAAATTATGTCATCGAACTGAACCTTCATTAATATATTTGGTAATGATAAACCTTGAAAAAATGTAATGGATATTAATAACACTAAATGCATTAGATGTTAATTTATTAATGGATCTTCATATAGATTTTGAGTAGCTGGTAGCATGCCATACATAATAGATCATTATCTAACATATCTGGAGTTGTTAAATTCGATGATTCAGCACTCAACTCTGCAGAGCTTACTATAAGGACACACGTAACTTGCTTTCCGAAGAAGCATGCTACTTTGGTCTCAGTGAGAATGAGCCAGTTACTCAGTAGGGCAGACTATAGGGGCCTGTCGTTCAATTCAACATGCAGTATGCTACTCTGGGCAAAATTTCTTCGTTGTTTGTGTTGGGTAGCCAACTCCTCAGTTTGGAGAAAAGGTTTTTTTTTTTTTTTTAAAAAAAAATATTTTGGCTCTTCTAAGTATTAAATTTGCTTTTTAATCCATGAATGTGTTGTATTTTTTAAATCACGTAAGTTTGCCATTTTTGCATGTTAAACACTGCCATTGAAACACGAAACTAACAACTGTTATTTATTAATGAAAAGTCCAAAATAATTTTGTGACTTAGTTGAATCGACTCATACATGCAGACATGACTATTTTATATGACTCGGTTGATTCGTCTCATAAACATAAGTTGACTCATTTTTTAAACTTTCAAATAGTGCATGTTTAATGTGGTCAAGTTGAGTTGACTCTTTTAAGGGCAATATTATCATTAAAAAATTACTGTTGACAAAATTTTCTTTTATTTGGTAACATGCATTAATGCATTAATTGTAAGGTTTAAAATGCAAAAGAGTCAAACTTAAAATATTTAAAAAGAAAATATGCATAGTTAGAGATACCAAAATGCAAATAACCCATTTGCAAGAATATAAAGTTGCATTATCGTAGATATGCATATGTATAAACTAAAGAAGAAAAACAAACTTACTAGCACTTAACGTGTAATCGTTTTAATATATAATTATATATTATTTTATCAACATTTTCATATTGTTGACGTTGTTTTACTAACATGTATTTGTTTTAATATATATTTATGTGTTGCTCTTGGGATATTGAAGGAATAAAATCTAATGGATAGGATAAGGTTTGATGAAAACTAAATCAACATTTGTATAAGGTATGATAGATTATTTACTGAGAAACGATCCTATCAACTTAGGCTAAGTAATGACTTACTTAGCTCATCTCCATTTAAAAGTTTTTTTGCTTTTTTTTTCATACGCATATTTATTTAAGTGTATTTAATATATAAATCAAGTTTTATCAATTTTGGACATATGTATATATTTTTTAAAAATTTAAAATATAAGGGTATTTCAACCATTTTCAATGGTTAAAAATGGCTAAAATGACCCAATGTTTTAAAATCTAATCTATATATATATATATATTCAAAAATAATAAAACTTTGTTTATATGTTAAATTTGTATATATTAACAAGTTCATGAGGAAAAAAGTAAAAAAAAAAATTAACGAATTTTTTAAAAGTACATTTGTATATATATTCACGTAAATTATAGATATGCCCACCGTCCAAGTAGTTTCACGAACTGTATATTACCCTATATAATTTCACCCAAATTACATATAGCCCTAAGTTAACTGTTACCATCAAATAAAACATTATTGAATTATTTAATTTTCGAAATCACCCTTGCATGGTTAAGTGGCATTGGCGGCGAGCTACAAACGACATCCGCATGACACATACGCAGATATGCGTACAGGAAGTCCAAAATCCCCCGTTCTTGATCGCTGAAGCCAACGATAATGGCCACGACATCCAGTCTCGCCGTCATCTTACACGAAGGCCGTCTCGTTGCTCGTCTGACTCCTTCCATCGCCCTTCTCATCCTCCTCTAGATCCCATTGGCATCCTCCTTGCTGTCATCCGCATCACCGCGGGCCTCATCCAGCCTCTCTGGCTCATCCCCTGCATAGTCAAAATCTTTGGCAAGGTTGTAATCGTCAAGGGACGGCCCCCAGCACTGACATCCACCTGTGAAGCAGGCGTCCTCTTAGTCCGCACCCACCGCACCCTGATGTACGTGGTAGCGCTGCCTGGCAACTGTCCTGGGGCGGTGGGTGCCGGCGATGATCTACTCCATCTCCAGGCTATCAGAGATATTGACCCCAATCTTGACCGTGAGGCTGACACGTGACTGGAAGGTGGACGTGGAGCACAATCGGGAGGAGCTATCGAAGGGGGATCTGGTGGTGTGCCCGGAGCCGTTCCCGTTGAGATTCAGTGCTTTGTTCATGGAGCTGACGGACAGCTCCGTATCATATCAAACCCATATTGCATGTCTTCTTCAAGTCTGGCACATCTCACGTAGCTTTCCCCCTTATTTCCTCCCACCCCCTCACGCACCCATCCAAACACATCCTCCCTACCCTCTTCCTAATCGCCATGCGATGCCTCTCGCCACACCATCAAACACCTTCTCCCACCAGCCTAAGAAAAGCATTCATAATCGTGCTCCCTTGCTCGCTTTACCCTAGCCCACCACCATGGCAGAAGCAGCAGCAGGGACTATACTTCTCTTCCCCTTCATGGCCCGGGACCACCTCAACCCCTTTCTTTACCTCGCCTTCCTATTCTCCTCTCGCCACCCTTCCCTCTTCCTCGCCATCGTCCCAACCACCGCCAAACTTCTCAACCTCCACCCCCGCGTTCATTCAATCCCAGCCATTCGCCTTCCCTCCTTCCCTTTCAACAACTCTGATCACGGCCTTCCCCCCAACATCGACCACACCCGCTCCCTCTCACGTATTAGGTGGGTTCCTCCCACATGAAGTCAAAGTGGGGGACCCACCCATTTTGGCTTATACGGAATTTTCTCACCTGCTCATTTGTCTCATTCAATTGCTTTCGGCACGGGAGAAGAAAAGGCTGAGAGAGAGAGAGATAATGTGCATCTCTCTTCTCTTCTTTCGGCAGCGTCTCCTCTCGGCAGCGACGTTCATTCGTCAGAGAGA
>JAXCLR010000081.1:6938612-6951158 GCA_035584095.1 Annona squamosa
CTTATTATTTGCAATATTTATTGTCTGTGATTAATCATTCCTATTTAATCTACACAAGAAGGGGATAGCCTAAAATCGCATCATCACGTGCCCAAATCTCTGCACTATACCATGCTGCCCAATCCATCCAGCCCGCCTTCCACCACATTATCTCCTCCCTTGTCTCCGACATTGGCTTGCCTCTTCTCTGCATTGTTGCCGACATGTTCCTTGCATGGACCGTCGAAGTCTCACGCTCCTTTGGTGTTTTCCACGCGCCCTCTACACCTTTGGACACTTATGCCATGGCCATCTACAACAACATCTGGACCCACCTCTTTCACCGCTTGCCCTAGCGTCGAGATCCACCACTCCCAGCTCTCCAACGACATGCCGAAAGCATCCCCGGATAGCATGTTTTTCGTCTTAGTCCGATGCTAGGCGGAGCTCTGCCGGATGGCCGACGACACCCTGTGGAACACCACCGACATGCTCGATCGATCGAGTTTCGACCAGAGGGCTAGATCGTCGGGGAAGCCCGTCTGGCATTAATCGTTTCCGGGTAGGTGGAGGAGCTGCTGGAGACCATCGTGGAGGAGCAGCTGGAGACCTGCTCCTACCTAACTCGGTTATCCACATGTCATTCTGGTTGCAGGGCAGCATCGGAGCGGTGCAGATGGTGGAGTTGGCAAAGGGGCTGGAGGCGAGGGAAGCGGCGTTCGTGTGGGCTGTGAGGCCTCTAATCGGGTTCAACATGGATGGGGAGAGCGACACGATGGCGAATGCGTTCACCACTGGATGACACAATCGTGAATGCAGCGTATTGGGTGCACGAGAAGACCGAGCGGCCATCGGTGGAGATCATCGTGTTAGAGTCCAGGTGGTCGGGGAGATTGTGATGGTGGGGAATGCACACGCATAACGGGGATCGAGCAGAATTTTAGTTTGTATTTTTATAAAGCTTACATGTTAGCGTGTTTTAGGAATTTAAATAATTTACTAATGTTTTGTTTCACAGCAACCGTTACCATGCAGATTATATGTAATTTAGATAAAACTACTTTTTTTTTATAAAAGAGGAGTCACTCTATCCCTACTCCCCAACATCGTTGTTGGGATTAAGGATAGAGTAATCCAAGCTTTCCATAGCCAAAATAATGTCTGTACAAATTTTGTCACAAATTGCTTGAGGGGGATTGCCCCACCAGCACAACTGAATCACAGAAGAATCTAAAACCACTTCGGCTAAGGAATGAGCAACCTCATTCCCTTGCCGAAGAACATGATGGACTGAGAAAGAATCGACTTCCCTTAGAATAGTCTTGATTTCGTCAATAACGAAGCCCACATGAGAGGAGATTGGAACATTGTTGGCTAAATAGTTGCATAATGTGAGCGAGTCAGTTTCCACTTGAGCACAGAGAGCGTTAATCTGAACAGCCCATCTCAGTCCAAGAAGAAAAGCCGTAGCCTCCATGAATAAAGGGTCCCTTACTCCCTCCTGCCTTCACCCCTTAGCTGCCACAAAATTGCCTTTGGAGTTCCTAATTATCGCAGCACAAGCAAAAAAATTCAAATCCCCATGAGTTCGCGCATCGACATTTATCTTCACGAATCCCTCCAGCGGCATGGTCCACCGAGGCACCAAAAGCCCGTCCAAAATGCCCGTTTGCTAGAGCAAGGGGGCACCCCGAATTTGGTGAAGAAACTCCTAGCATCATGCGATTGTGTCCACGAAATTTGGTTGCAGACCTTCCTCTCTAAACTTGTTTCTCATATACCATATCCTCCGACAACACAAGATGAAAAGATTGAGGTCGTGTTTCCTGTTATCTTTCACAAGAGTCTCGAATATCTTCCCCACTGTAGCCCCCGGCTCCGCTACCCTTGCAGCCCTTCGACAGATCCCTTCAGTCCTTTCACACCTCAGGAACAAATGGTCTGCGTCCTCAAGCGCCTGTTTATATAAGGTACAACAAGGATCCACGCCAATGCCCCATTTTGTTAAGTTAAGTAAGGTCGGAATGGTGTTAAAAAGAAGTCTCCATCCAAAAATTAATATCTTACTTGGAAGTTTCATCCGCCATAATGCCTTAAAACAGCCCGAGAAGATGGGGTTTTCATTATCTGAAGCCAGAAGCCTGTATGCCGATTTCACGGTGTATCGTCCGTGAGGTTCGTGCTTCCAAAAAATATAGTCAGCCGTGGACCCATTGGGAGGGGTAATCCTAGTAACCATCGGCCATGTAGTTTCCCCCGCAGTCGAAATCACCTTGTCTCTACTCTATGAGTTTGTAGTTCTATTGATAAAGTGGCTCACCCTTACGTCCTCCGGGATCGAATATGGAAGGGATCCCGCCTTCACAATCACAGATTCTAGCCAACTGTCCTCAAAAAATTTTACCCTCGACCCATCGCCAATTCTCCATAAGCAGCCACTTTGAATGACATCCCTCGCATTTAGTACACTTCTCCATGTATATGAGTCCGTTGACTTCACCTTACACTTCCAGATATCAGAATTTGGGAAGTATCGGGCCTTGAGAACTCTGTGACATAAGGATGTGGTTCACGAGATCAGTCTCCACACTTGCTTAGCCAGGAGCGCACAATTGAACTTATGAAAGTCCCTGAAGCCAATGCCCCCCGCCCTCTTTGGTTTGCTCATATCTTTCCATGCCACCCAGCTCATCTTCCTATTACCATTCTTATCTCCCCACTAGAACTTGCTGAGCATCCTGTTAATGTCATGACAGAAAGATTTTGGCATAAGGAAGATACTCATAGCGTAGGAAGGAATAGCTTGTGTGACCGCCTTGATTAGAACCTCCTTACCTCCCCACGATAATAGCTTCCCTTTCCATCCTTGAATCATTTTCTAAATTTGTTCTTTGAGATCAGAGAAGATTCCTGCCTTGGATCTCCCAAGCCAAGCTGGGAGGCCCAGGTATTTGTGAAAGTCGTTTCCACCCGACTCCAACAAGCGGACCATCTCCCCCTAGCATTGCCATCCACATTCGAACTGAAGAAGACCGCAGTCTTATCCACATTTACCTTTTGGCCCGATAAAGACGCATATTGGTTAAGAGTGTCCAAAAAGTTCCTCAAGTCCCTTTCGTCCGCCCAAATGAAAATGATTGCATCATCCGCGAACATCAGATGAGTAATCGTAGGGCCATGCACTTGGAGTTTGATGCCGTGGATAGTACCCCTAGCGACTGCTTGAGATATGAGTGCTGAGAGCCCCTACGCGCATATTAGGAAAAGATATGGGGAGAGAGGGTCCCCCTGGCGTAAACCCCTTTTGAGGGTTGAAGTATAAGGATTTGAATCCATTCACATTTACTCTGTACCTGACCGTAGATATGCAGCTCATCATCCAATTAATCCACTTTGGACTGAAATTCATGGCCTCCATCATCCTGCCTAGAAAGTTCCATTCTACCCTGTCATACGCCTTCGACATGTCAAGTTTAATGGCCATCTCATGCCTTCTACCTTTCTTGCACCTTCTAAGGGAGTGGATAGCCTCATAGGCTATCAGCATGTTGTCCGTAATGAGCCGACCAGGAACAAAAGCGCTCTGTTCGTCTCTAATGATGTCGTGTAGGACCAATTTTAATGTATTTGTGAGGACCTTTACCAGAATTTTATACACCACATTTCATAAATTGATTGGTCTAAATTGAGATAGCAGGTTCGCTCCTGACCTTTTTGGGACTAGGATGAGAGTGGTAGAATTAGACTCCCCAATGTGGCTACAAAGATTAGCAAGATTCTCATCCTCCATGAATTTTTTGGACCATGATGTGATTTCATTCCCCACAATATTCCAATGCCGCTGATAGAACCCCGCCGACATCCCATGTGGACCTGGGGCCTTGGTAGGGCCCATACCCTTTAATGTCGTGATCACCTCCTCAGACTACAATGGTCTGGTTAAGGACTCCTTTTGTGCATCCGAGATTCGCTTAGAAATCGCATTGTCCACCCATGTTGCCTCTCCCTGTTTAGATGCCGCATAGACTTCCAAAAAGTGAGAAACTGCCATGTTAATAATCAAGTCTTGGTCCCGAACTGTTTTGCCGTTTTGGTCCACCAACGCCTCTATGAGATTTGTTCTGCATCTGTTAGATGCAATGCGGTGAAAAAAGTGAGTATTTTTATTTCCTTCCCTAAGCCAGTGTGCTTTTGCTCTCATTCTCCATATCTGCTCTTCATCTTCCAGAAAAAGATTTATCTGAGATCTAAGCCTTTGCAAGGATTCGTCTCTTTCGTCACTCGGACTCATCCTCGAAATTGCCTGAAGCTACTTCTGTTTTCGTTCAATGGATTTCCGGATATTCCCTCTTTTACTTCGGTTCCACATGGCCAGTGCGATATCACATCGATTTATCTTCCAAAAGAGCCATTCCCCATAATTAAAGCTCTTCGGATGATCGGACCCCCATACTTGTTGAACAATCTTGGTGCCCTCCTTATCCCGAGCCCAAAATAGCTCGTATTTGAATTTCCATGGTGGTTTCTTCTTGTCTCCACTAGAAACAAGCTTGAGTAAGATTGGGGAGTGATCTGAGGTTGGAGCCGCGAGATGATAAACCTTTGCACAATTAAACAACCTTAGCCACGCTGCCGACGCCAGCCCCCTGTCCAACCTTGCTTCCACTCTCTGTCGTTCCCTTTTATTGTTTCTCCACGTCATTGTTGAACCAGAGAAATCGATGTCTAACAGATTGCATTTGTCGATGGTCTCACGAAAAAGGACCATTTGAGGTTGAGGCCGACTCCTCTCACTGATATATTCGCTTGGGCCCAATACTTCATTGAAGTCTCCCATAATGAGCCAAGGGTCGCTCCTTCCAGCTGCTAGCAATTTGAGGACATTCCAACCATTATGGCATTGGTGAGCCTGAGGGTACCCGTAGAATCCCGTGAAGCACCATACATCAAATTCAGCATCTATATGGTGTGTGGAGAATGTTTTAATGCAAACCGGTTTGTTATTGTTCCATAGAAGAGCCAAGCCGCCCCTTCTTTCGATAGGTTCCACTACGAAGCAGCAATCGAACTTAAGTCTTCTTTTGATGCCATCCATCTCCTTTGAATTACATTTTGTTTTAGAAAGGAAGACCAAACAGGGATCTTTTGACTTGACCAAGTCAAGAAGATTGCGAACTGCACGTGGGTTCCTAAGCCCACGGCAGTTCCAAGCAAGGAGGGCCATATTAAAGGAGATGGGGCTGGGAATTCTCCCTAGCCTCCACCTCCTCATTGACGTTGTTTCCATGAGTTTTCTTTCATTTTAGCATCCCCCTGTTGTCGCACAAGTCGTTGTCCAAACATCTCTTTCCACTTCCTAGACCACTGCCCTCCCCCATTTTTTATCTTCTTGTCTTTCTCTAGCCCTTCTCTTCCACTTCCCTCTCAATTGCCTAGTAACTGTGCTTCCCCCATCCATCCTACCATTCTCATCAATTTTGTCATGTTCCTCCACAACACCCACTATGGGTGCTTTGTCATTAAGCTCTGCCTTCGCTCCCTCTCCCACATTCGGCCGTTGTTCCTCCTCTTCTTCACCCCATTTCTCCCTTGTTTGCAATGAATCGTTGTCCCCCTTTCTACTCATCCCCATCTGCTCATACTGCTGTACCTCCCTTATGGTCGTCCTTCCTTCAGAATCCCCACGGATCTGCTCGACCCTCCTCCCTCCCGGCAGTGCTCGAAGTGGATCCCACTCCACCCGCAGCTGCTGATCGAGCAATGCCCCTTGCTGGATTTGTTGGGTTGATATCCCCTTGTTCTGGGAAGGATAGCTCAAAGGGACCAACTGATACTGATTGGGGAGGCCTTCCTCTTGCTATCAAACCCCTCGAATGGGTGGTCGAGTTTCCATGACAGCCTCTAGACACATTTCCGTATCCAAGTTGGCTTCCGGGACTACATTGGGAACAACGTCTCCCTCCAAGCCCCATCCAATGTCATTCCTACCTTCACTGCTACTACCATTGTCTTGCTCTCCACTACTTGTATCATCGGTCCTTCTTCCCGATCTACCTGTCCAATGTTCATCATGCTTACCCTGAGTTTCACCCAAGTATCTAACTGGATTAGCCCTATTGCGGTAATTCTGCTCCTCTTGGATTTGCATTGGCTTCAAACTTGCTCATAACCAGCTTCCATAAGGCATTTCTTCCTCGACTAGTTGGGTAGGTCTCTTCTTGTCGCATTCTCGGTAAGCATGTCCCATACACCCACATAAATAGCAAAACACAGGGAGTCTTTCGTATTGAAATGCAATCCACTTTCTTTGTTGGGTTCCAAGTTGAATAAACATCCCTTGTCGAAGGGGTTGACGGCAGTAGATCATCACCTTCAACTTGAGGTCTGGTTTTGTAGCCACTATATCCATAGTTCCCTCAAAAGTGCCCCCAATTTGTCTTCCTAGCACTGTTTTATCAACAATGAAAGGGATTCCAGATAGGTGAATCCACATTGGAGTTTTTACAAGCATGACGTGGGCGATTTCCAGCTCTTCTTTCTGCTCCTCGAGTAGCACCAGATTCCGCTCAAAGCACCAAGGACGACCCTACATAATACGCTCCTTATCCACCTTATCCGACAATCCAATCTGATACAGGTTCTCCCCCACTTCTGTAAATTGACACACTCCCTTGGTTCTCCACAGTCTGCGCATCATCGACTTAAAAAACTTCCTTATTGTATGTCTTTGCTGTCCATAGCGTGCAAAGAATTGTTGCCTCTGCCCCTGGTTTAATCCTTCTAATGGCGTCATTAGAGATGGCCATTGTCCGGAGTTCAGATTCCAATAGGTCCTCAACCATTTTGTTCATCTTCCCCGTCTGAGTCAAACCCTATTCGCCTTCACCCCCACCTTCTTAATCGTAATCGGCTGCAGGTTACTAACTTCTTCCGCCTTCAGTTCGCTTTCCTCACCACGACCCCCGTTGCCCCTCTGTTCTTCTTCAGCCAGGCCCAAGCACGACCCCGTCGCCTGTTGGATCTACGCGGCAGAAGACCACGACGATTTTCGTTGTGTCAGAGTCGTAAAAGATAATGGTGTCACCGAGGCACCTTGGCGATGACGGTCAGAAGGACGAAGCAGCGCAACAACTGTCCGGCACCGGATCGAGAAAGAGGGTTAGATAAAACTACTTGGAATAATATATAATTCATGAAATTTGGTAAGTATATTTACAGTTTCAGTCAAACTATGTAAATATATGTAAAAAGATAATTTTTTTTGAAATGAGCGAAATAAGTTATTACTTAGCTTACGCTAACATGATTTTTTTTATTTTGTGAATAGAATACAGGTAAGACACATTAGTAACTTAACCAAATTGACCTAACCCAAGTTGCATGGTTACGTGAGATTCACATTGCGTGTGGATTGGCATGCTACGCGAAGCCAGGTTATTTTTAACATAATCCTGAAATAATTAAAAAAACCAGATTATTTTTTGGCAAACTTTATAAATAAAAAAAAACCAGATTATTTTTTGGGAGAAGTGGACCGGTGTGCTGGTCAAATCCAGGTTACTATAATCCTTGCATTATAATTGGGGGAAATAAAAAATAACAAAATCCTGTTCATTTTTTGAGAAAAGAGCAAGAAATAATCCTGGGATAATTAATAATTCGCCAAATTTTAAAAATCAGGAAAAAAAAGCTGATTGTCATTTAAGATGAAAAAAGTGGATCGGCAATTCGGCATGCTGGTCGAAATCCAGATGGTCTCTTTCCCTTTCCGTAAACCTGTCATATTATTTTAGGGAAAAATTAGAAACGTCCTGGCATAATTTAGGGAAAATTTAGAAATTTCCAGGTAATTTTGCGTAATTAATAATTGACGAAAAATTTAAAAAGTGTTAAAAAAACTGATTTTTTGGGTGGATCGGGTTGCTCGTCGAAATCCTGGTTGTCCTGGCGTAATTCACGAAAATTTTTAAAAATTTCAGGTTATTTTTGGGTGGGGAGGAGGAATTCAGAAAAATTAAGTACGATCGCGATGGGACTCGAACCCACAATCTCCCGCTCCGGAGGCGAGCGCCTTATCCATTAGGCCACGCGATCCATTGATCAAAGGCTACGACTAAATCTTATATGACTCAAGAGACACGCATATTCACTCACAAACGCATCCGAGAAAAAACTTAATGGTATTTTAATGAGTTTTATGATAGTTAGTCAGTGTCAACCTGTGCTGATAGGTCACAAACTACTAATACACGTAGTAGGTAGGCACTCATTCTGGTCTACACCATAATTTTGAATTCTATAAATCTACCGGAGTGAAACTTAGGTCAAGCAAATGCCTGAGTGGTAGGCACCGCGGTATATGTACGTGAATCCTGAGGTTTGAAAAACCTTCGATTCTAGGTACTGCTTGCCTTTCAAAAAATAGAAATATAATCTATCCTTATTTATATATTTTCAAAATTTTGTACTTTACTTTATTTTACGATAAATTAGTTTAAAGCCTACCATAACCAACTTTATCAAGGTTGAGTTGACTCGGAATTCAAATAGGAGCCCAAAAATCTTCGAACAAAAATCATCATCTACTCAACACATGCAACCTATATCTTCCCAATAGATGTTGCTGTATACAAATAGTAGTAAATAGGCAAGTATCCAATCAAATAGTTTAACATCCAAATAGATAACTAAAGGTTCAACAGTTTTTAAGCATCTAAATATATTCTGTTTAGACTCTAAACAAATATTACGCCAGACATCAAACATTAGTTAGACCTTCCACAATCCACATGTAAACCTTTCCAATTAGAAATACTCGTATGCCAACAACTGCAAACTAAATGGTCATGACTATGATAATACTTACGTGTCATTTTTTATGCTGTTGTCTTCTTTTTACTTGCAGAAGTTTTGCATTATTCTCCCATGGTGAAGATCACTAGATGCATTGAATGGGGCTGATTTTGCAACTAATTTTCTTGTTGAAATCATTCTCCACATATAAAGCAGAAAAAGCATTGAATCCATGCAGAGAGATGAAATCAATAGATACAGAAATGAGAAAGCGATGCAAAAATCGGTAGAATAAATGGATTTGAATGCAGAGGGAAAGAGAGAGAAAAGAAAATGAAATGAAGAAGATACTCAGAAGAGTGGATTGAAAGCTTTCCATTTTTCCTTTTGTCGTGGACTAGAATCCATGCCAAGCAAGAACCACAAGGAAACAAAATGAAGAAGATACTCAGAAGAGTGGATTGAAAGCTTTCAATTTTTCCTTTTGTCGTGGACTAGAATATATGCCAAGTAAGAACCACAAGAAAACATGATGAGCAATGATTAGAATGACAACAACCACACTAGGGTTGGGGATTTGAAGAAAAATAAAAATAAAGGAAAGTAAATTGGTACGATGAAGTAAGGGAAAAAGAAGAAGAATGATGAAGATGAAGATTTAATAAGATGGTAGGAGACAACTGCAAAAGTTAGAGGATAGGGAAATTGCAAAGAGGGAAACTGAAAATGAAAATTTGAAATGAAGGGAGCACATTGTTTGAAAGCTTTATTGTCTACGATATATTATATTATACTTATATATTATATTGTATATGAAATTCGGTTCGTCTTCGAGTACCTGACACTTGGATCTTGGAACCGACTATATCCAAATTGAGTAATTTTTATTCAGAGCCGAAGTTATCTTATTTAGGGTATTTAACACAGAATTACACCCCTGCTGACTCTTATATTAATTATTTCATGTAGCCTCAAAAACATCCGTACGTGTGTATATAGCCATGTGCAGGCACTGGCCAAATTATAAGTGAGCTTCTGATCATGCTAACGTTATTTGTTAATTAAACAATTACTGGTTAGTTATTAAACATTAATTACAAGATGCAGGAAATAGGATTGGGTCTTGTACTGATGATCATCCTCTGATAAATGACCAATGCTTTCTGCCTTGGAAGATGGTTCCTCTAAAGAAATGCTGGGGACACCCCAATTTCACTTTCTAGTAGAAACGTCTGCGGATTAAAGTTTCTTGATGATACTGCATCATGAGCATGGATAAAAAGGCAGCCAAGGAAGTTGCAATCTTGCAGACACAACGCTACTTACATAAGGCGACCTTAGTTACAGTGAAATTACTGAAATTGACACCCCATATGACATTCACCAAATGCCTCGAAAACCAGAAAATAGTACAGCAAGTGCTCAAGCACACCTACATATGCATTACATCATTATTTAATTCACTGGCCTCTGCATAGGACATTCCAAGTGGAGTCAAAGGCCTTATTTTAACATGTAGCTTATGTAAGAGAACCAAAACCCAGAGTTTAGTACCACGCAACAGGCGTTCGAGGCTGTCTGATCATCTTCTGAACACCCGCTGGCTGCGTGCAGCAGGCATCGCTCTTTTTCGTGAAAGATGGAGCATGAGCATACACTGCTGAAGCTTCAGGACCCATATAGCTCATTGGAATACTATCTGTTACTGGGCTGAACACTAAATTTGGGATGTTCAAGCCGTCCGTCATCTTCGAAAGACCGTAGTACTGATCAGGCTTGCTGACCCTGAGATCAACCATCAGTTTGGATGGCTTTCTGTGGCCTTCGCAGGGGTATCGGCCGTCGCCGAAGCTTATCGGGTAGTTGCCCTGGCCGCGCCCATGAAAGATGCGGCTCGAACAGCTCGGGATGGGGGCCATGGCACTGGGAGCAGCTGGCGCCACGGTCATGGTCCATGACTGGTCTGCCACATGATGTTCACCACCAACACCACTCGACCACACTGTGTAGGAGACTTGATTGTGGATCTCGATGGTTGTGGGGGATGCAAAACCAAACATGCATGGTTGGATTAGGAAGATGAGAGGCAGTATTCCAAAGACAGCCATTTCCTGCGATTAAGGAAGGGAAACAAGCTCTATTTGCTTCACCATGTTATTGCAGACTCCTACATGCCTCTTATAAACGAAAGGCAGTTTCCCCGAATTTTCTTAGTAGACTTGGATTAACCGTGAGTTGCGGGCAATCTAAGTCTTTGTGGAATTGACTCCGGTTAGTCAACTGAAGTCGTGGGTGTGGGTGTGTGATCAATTACAGATAGTATGTTTGTGTTATGTGTAGTCGCGGTGTAAAATAAGGTAAATTAGCCACCGTTCTTTTTTAATCTACATAATTATTGACAACGTGTGGCATGGTTACAATTTTAATTTAGATACGTGATAAGGGAATGTATAATTTTAAGAAATAAATAGTGATTTTGAAAGTAGAAAAATAAATAATGAGACTGAATTTGGGTAGGTTCGGATTTCAATTCATTATTTATATTCAATATAAGTATTTATAAAATTATTTGATAGTGACAATAAAATATAAGTATAAAATAATAAAAGTAAAATACATAAGATTAGATAATATTGATAGATAAAGCTTAGTTTTCTCTCAAAAGTGGTAAGGGTCTAAACCATACCATTCATCATTTTATTACAAAATTATATTACTTTTTATTTTTATTTTTATTCCTTTAATATATATAACTTATTAAAAATTCATATTTTAACATAGATGAACCAATGTTTTGAAAACCAAATAACTTATTAAAAATTCATATTTTAACACAGATGAACCAATGTTTTGAAAACCAAACCCGCCAATGAACCGATCTTGTGACAGATTCTCAGTTTTTCTAGTTCAATAGGGAACATGCAGCTGAATCGGAAAAACCAGTGAACCGGGACATGACTGGTACATGGTCTGACCGGTCCAACTGCCTGGTTTGGTCCAGTTCTTAACACACCCAAACCAACATGTGTGTTACTGAGTAAAATTTTAAAAATTTTAAATTAATTATATTTTAAGGTGGACCAACACGTGTGTGTTTACGGGTAAATGTTTAAAACAAAAAAAAATATATTTTAATGGTAGATCAATACGTGTGTCTACGGGTGAATTTTAAAAGAAAAAAAATATATTTTAAGGTAGACCATCATGTATATGTTCCAAATATTAACGGGTATATACGTTTAAACAATGAAGTGAGCCACCAAATGAATGCCATCGGGTAAAAAATATATATCAAATAGCCACCGAACATATATATAAATGTTAATCGGTGAAAAAATTTAAAATGGGCCGCCGAAAGATTAATAAAAGGAGATTATAAAAAACCTCAAAGATGGGCTACTGAAGAAATAATAACAGGTGATTATAAAAAAAAAAAATTTAATATGGGCCACCTAAGGAATGATAGCAGGTGATTTTAAAAAAACGACGGAGCCATTGGATCAACCAACAGTTCAGTAAAAAAATGAACGATGACAAAGCCATTGGACCAACCAATGATTCAGAAATAAAAAAAAAAAAACTAATATGCATGGACGCCCTTCATGCATGCAATTCACGCATATTATATTTATATAATAATAATAATAATAATAAAATATTAATATCAGAAATAAAATACGCTGGTACCTAGCAAGCAGGGTGGCTGAACAGGAAGGTTGGCCAGCTGAAAACAAGCTAAATGGAATATCTCTATTTGACCGATTGAAGCTCCGT
>JAXCLR010000081.1:6951170-6967250 GCA_035584095.1 Annona squamosa
TCCGTTAATATGATGCGGATATATATATATATATATATATATTTAAAAAAAAATTGAGAACGGGGCTGGCTGCTTGAAAACCAAGCACGTGGATATTTCATTCAACCAAGTTGTATCCATTCAGGCATTGCGGTGCGTTACAAATATAAACTAAAAGAAAAAAAAAAAAAAAACAGAGAGAAGCACCAAGACTAATATAAATAGCAGGCAAACACTATTAAAGCCACTGCAAGTTAGATTGAAAGAGAGAAAAAAACAAGATAGAAAGAAGAAAGTGCACAGCCCAAGCAACGGATTTCCGCATGTAAGAATTTTCATCTTATTATGAATATTTTATAAGGTGGAGCAATAATCCAGTAATCACATTGATAGAAAGAAATAAATTTTTTTAAAAAAAAAAAAAATTCTCAATGCTACGTGGTAGAAGCTGTAGGATTCCAGTTAGAGGTCCTACGTTCAAACCACGGCTATCCAATTCAGATATCTTCTCGCCCAAATGGTAAAGATGATGGCTTCCAACAAAGGGTATGGTATGTGGGTTCAAACCACATGTGACATACTTTCAACGTTTTTTGTTAATTTAAAACACTTATTTTATCTTAAATATATAAATTATAATGTTAAACTTTTACCCACATACTAGCATCACTTGGATGGTAAACTCGTCTCTTATTATGGTCAACGTGTGGGTTTGAACCACCATGCTACCATTTTTAAAAATATATTTTTTAAAAAATATATTTTTTCATTAATTTTATTAAAAAATATGTATAATTATACTAATTAAAATAATGGAACAATTAGTTGAGAAAAGATGTGTTATATAAAGATTTTAGCACAAATTTTAAATAATTAATTAATAATTTGACCAAATAATCGCTAGATTTTAAAATGGAATGAATAAATAATACATAATGTAACCTAAGCTCTAGAAACTGATGTTTCTATTTTAATTGTAGGAAGGAGGAAAGGAAAAAAAAATTAAGAAGAAAATTTTGCTAAATAATCATTGTGAAAGGTAAGTTAGTAATGCTTTCCATCATTAAAACCATATTTTTTTTTATGAATTTTATGGATTCTTGTAAATGTTTGATGCGTTTAACTCATTTACTTCGAAATAGAGATTTTTAATTTATTTTACGATGACATATATATTTCTTTGCAATAATTATGATTTATTGTGTGCGTGTAATACATTGAATAACCCTATGAGATTAAGACAAAAGTAACATTTTTGATGGAATTGAGCTTAATCACTAGACCACGAGGTCCTAAGGTAGTACTAGAGACGTTTCAAGTATCTTCTAGAGTTAATTAGGATGATTATGATTCATATAATGCAACGGTAAGCATGTAAAATGATTGGGCACCTTTGCTCCTATATGCCTGGATAACATAGTCATACCTTTCAAAATTAAAAGACAGTCATGCGGGTCTCAAATAACAAAGGGTCCGAGTACAATCAAAGGAAAAACCTACTTCCTTTATTTTTGTTCCTCGAATGCTTTAATTAGTTTTATGTAAGCAATGACATGTAATTTTTTGAATGAGTCTAAAATGAATTTTAGTATTTACTCAAAAAACAAAAATATGTATGTATGAACCTAAGTGTATCTTTTTGGAAAGAAAAGAAATAAGGTGACAATTTAATATTTGCGATAAACCGATTTCTGAAATAAGATAATTGTTCGTACGATCTTGTGTCTGGAAACAATACAATTTGAGTGGATAAATAGGCTATAATAAGAGAGATGGCTAGGACCAAGCTATTTATAAATTAGGAAAATAGGGAGGAATGCAAAGGAAAACATTACTTTAGAAAAGCCAAAATAAGAAAAAAATCACCATCATAAAGATAAGTTTTCGTTCCAAGAGTCATCATTATCATCATCCTCCTAAGTTTTCTCTCACATATATGTGGTCAGCTGCGTAAATCTTCTTACACTATTGTTTACACTTTACAATCATTAATTATGCTCTCATTAGTCTCTATACCTTCATACCTTTCTTAGTCGCCTCTGCTCATGCATTTTTGGTTTTTCTCTTGTTTTCATAATTTCATTACAGCCTTCTATTTAAATAATTGTATAAATATATACTGTAATTATTGAAAAAAGTACTGAAGATATTAATTACAAAATAGAGACATGATCCCATGCGGTTGTGGGACTCTTTTTTTATTTTTTGATTTTTATATCTAAGAAAATTATAAAAATGTCCTTGTGTTTAAAAATAAAAAATACTTAAAAGCATTCAAAAAAAAGTAAAACTTGATTTTTAGATTAAATACACACAACTTTACATATTTATTAAAAAATTTTAAAAATATTTTTGGAAGAGTCTCATAGCCAAACACAAAACGCATGGGGTCCCATGTGGCTGGATGCATGGGATCGTCCCTCAAATAAAGTAATAATAAAAGTTATGTTTAAAGAATATAATTAATAATAAAGATAAGGTAGTTTTATTGAGTCAATTAAACGTCACATGGATTGGATTAGAAGAGGAAAAGGCTTCGCATGTGTTTTCTTTAGATTCCATTTCTAAAGAAAACACATGATGCCGATTTTGCATGTTTTCCATTCCAAAGCACAAATGTTGATCATGTTGCTAAGCTTGAGTTGCAAAAGCCATGAACACCCAAATTTTAATCATGTTAAAGAGCTTGTCGATAGACCTCATAAGCTAACGTTGATAGGTTGAATACATCTTCAACCCTAAACTTGGGAGGTGTCTTCCACCCTAACCCTCAAAATTCCAAGCCAACGATTTGCGGGACAACAATGGAAATGTCTCAAGCCATCTCTTGGGAATTTAAGTAGCATAGAAGTAATTTTGATAGTTTTGTAGTCTTCCCAAAAGAACTAATCAGATATTAGTTTCAAATCGATTGAGGAACACCTTAATTAGATGAAGGATAGATAAAGGGCAAAAAATAAAGTGGAAGCTCAGCAAAAGTAAAAGCCAACCTCTCAAGCAATAGCGACAGAAAAAGCGATTTAATTTGCAATAATGCAGTGCATTCATTGAGGAGAGAATAGATTACTTCAATTACGTGTGACATCTTTAGGACTGTTATGTTTTTCTTTGGCAGATGAATCATCTGTTCTGACTTCTTACCAATAACCTTTAGTGCGGGAAGTGTCCCAAATACTTTATCCCATAGAGAAGAGGTGAACCAAAAACCTCTATCTCAATTCTAAAATGATGGTTCAGATGATATCTCTGCCTCTCTGGTAAACACAGAAGACTTGTAAGCAAATAAAATAATATTTCTAGGCACCGGTATTATAAGACTAAAGGTGGGTGATGCATAAATATCTTTTGTCATCCATACAACTGGATTCTGGATATTCTACATAGAATTTCATGAATCCAATATGCAATGAACATTGAAAAAAGGAGGAGAGAAACAGAAAATAAAAAATAAAAAAAGCCAAAACCATAGAAAGAGCCAAGGTTGAAGCAAATTTTTTTAACACAAAAACACAGTGATTTTATTCTTTTTTCCTCCTCATCTTTAGATTTCGAGCAACTTCCTGAGAAGGCTTGCCATGATGCAAATAATAATGTGTTATGTCATACATGACATGGCCCAACAATCCACCAAAAATACTAAATTGAAAAGGTTCCTGAATTGGTGGACACTCATTGTGGAATAAGCCGTAGAAGCAGAAGAAAGAAGAAAAACGAGAGCAGCGATCATTATCATGAAGAACCATCTTTCTTATCAAAATAACAGCTATTATCATCCGTTACTGAATTGAAAATGTCTGAGAAGGGAAGATGGAACCGGTAGAGTTGACAAAATTCACACTCGTATACAGATGATAGCAGTTCCAGCAGGAAAGAAAACAAGACGAACACATCCATGGGGTGCTTATGATGGTAGCCACGAAGAAGATAATGAAAAGTGTTTCCCTTGCAGCAAGAAGAAGACAATGAAAAGTGTTTCCCCTGCAGCAAGCACATAGAACAAGTAAAGACACAGTAAAGCTGCTACTTGAATTTCAGTGTGTGTTTGTCAGAAACATAGAAGGCACTGAAATTAAATAGTTTGACTATGAACAGAGTAGAAACATAGGGAGAAGAGCAATATCAGTAACTCGTTGTGTTGATGTGGGAAAAAAAGGGTAAAAATTATATTTGATGGAGGTTCATATAAAGATCCCAGTAATCACCATGATAGCTACCCCAGGAATTGTACGGCCTTTTGGGATAGACTTTTTGATACAGACTAACACAAAACTGGCAACCAGACAATTGGCACCACCCACCATGCCGTGTGGGTGAAAAACTGCTGGGTTGTAAATGAGTTAGTAAACAGAATAATCATCTACTATTTGCGGAAAAGCTGGAGGAGGGCAATCTACACGCCAGAATCCATAAGCACCACCTACAACCACACTTTGAATCATCTGGGTTCCACCACTCGTATGCACAAAGAAAATTCAATGCATGAATCTTGGCCCACTTGATAACTAAACCAACCAAAAGACAGTGCAGCCACCTGTAGTGCTAAGGGAGGCAGGCTTGGCATGTGCAATGAAGAAACATTTGTGATATTAACATGTTGCAAAGGCTATGAAGTAAGACTTCCATAAAGCCATTTGCCAAAAAATGTGGACCTTCCTCGCTGACAATAGGTTGGTGAACCCATTTTTGGTAACCTTCCCTAAGATGGCCAACCTGTAAAGAATTTTGTTGAAAGATAAAAGATAAAACCTTAAAAGAATATGGCACCTTAAAAAAAATCTTAGTGGAATAAGGAACTGACCTGGAAAACAATAGCTTGTCGAATTAGATGCAACCAACTTGGTCCCTTTTATCTTCAAAAACAATTAAATTAATATGACCCATAAACTGCACAATCTCACTTCAGCCTCATAAACAGGACAATTATGACTAAGCACACAACAATTCTTCCCCAACAGATGCCAAACCCATAAAGACCATCATGAAGACTAGCAACCAACTTGAAAGATTAGGCTTTCAGCAATGAGCAATATAAGTCGACAGGAACCAAAAAGTGATACCATTGGAAAGAATACTTTTGAATCTGCCAAATCCTGTCTGTAAAGAAATTGTCAATGAATATTGGTTAAAAATCTGAATTCCCATATTACTATTTAACTAGAATATAAATCAAAACAAAGCTGCATGGGACTTAAAATTACCAAAATTCCATCTTGTTATTGTTAGTGCAATCATTGGTGTTGCTAAGTTTTCCCAATTGAAGCTTGGGCTGAGGAGTCAGGAGACTCGTGCCTCGGCAGACAAATTCTCAGGGTATTGCTAAGTTTAATACTTCGTTTAAGGACAGAATGTTACTTTCCATGACATTTTTAGTTGAACGGTGATGTGAAATGCACAGAATTCTCTTCAGGCTTCATGACAATGATAAAATCTCAAGAACAATCCATTGCCATTTGCAAGCTCATCAAAAAAATTTTGCATGCCAAATTCTCCCAATGAAGATTGACGTATATCATGCCTGTATCATTCTCACAATAGAATCTCATAACAATCCAAAAGTTGATCTCAGCTGCATCATAAGTTGTTTCCCGCCTACTATATGGATCCTGTTGTGTGATTCTTTCCGGTATGGATTTTGTTGTATCATTCTTTACGATCATGAACTATCATTTTCAATAATCTCTATCATCTCCATATCTTGCTTAATTAACTCTATCCATGTTTTTTGGTTTTCTTGTCATTCTCTTACAGTAGTCTATCTGAAAAAACTCAACTCTCCTGACGAGTGATATTTCAGGCTTTCATCTCGCATGCCTAACTATTATCTGAACACAACATAAGACACCATGAAACTAGAAAGGATAGCAGAACCCAATTTGCAGTCAAAAGAATGAGTTGAGTAAACATAAGACAATCCAAGCACGATGGAAATAATGCGTCTTGTGATGCAAAACCAAAAAAGCATTAGAAAAATATAAATTGGCAAAATATATGTGAGGTTGTCCATTATGCTCTGAAATCAATAAGATGTAACAATAAAATACCCGGTGCAAATGTTGAATGTTTCCTCTTGTTGTAGATACGTATAAACAACAAGTTGCAATGAGTGCTGCTGCACCTTGAACGCTTAAACAGCCTAACATTAAATGTCAAGCAGCAACAAAGAGAGTCCCTGCCAAATTCATTAACAAAACCACCATTTCGGCGCAAATCAACCAATTCACTTTGAATCGATCATTCAGTTCAAAATAATAATAATAATAATTGAGCTACGAAATTCACCTTCCGTCTCGATGAGCGAGGAGGAGAGGTGAGAGAAGGCGGAGCTCCGGAGCCCGAATTACCGGAGACGATGGATGCAGCGGCGCTGAGGCGCTTGAAGTTGGAGAGATCGACACTCGAGAGAGATGCAAGGGAAACCGCAGTCGCAGGAGGGAGGAAGTTCTATCAAGTGGAATAGCCGAAATAGATCTCTAGGGGTGATGTGCATAATTAAAGTTTTCGAAACAGAAGTTTTCGCGGCAAGTTTTTTGCCGTTGATTTCGAGTGGGTTAAGGAGATGGCATAAAAGTTTATAAGGGTAATTTGCATATATAACCACTTAGTTTAACGCTAATTTTAGATATATTCATGTAGTTTTACAAAATGTATATTACCCCCACGTCATTAATTGCAGTTATATTTTCAAAAATAACGAAAATGTCATCATCCATAGTTTTATGAATTGCACATCACCCCTACATAGTTTTACTAAAATTGCATATTACCCTCATGAAGATGAGGACATTTTCGTTATGTTTGAAAATATAACGGCAGTTAACGGTGTGGGGGTAATTTGCAATTTTGGTGAAACTATGAGGTGGATAATATGTATTTTGTGAAACTACGTGGATATATCTGCAATATCGGTGAAACTATGTGGGTATATATGCAAATTATCCTTTAAAAATATGATAGAAATAATAATTAGAAGTAAAGAGAATAAAATTAAAATATGAGTGTGTTTAGGAAGCGATAAAACTTTTGTATAAAAATTTTTTTGGTATAAAAGTTGTCAAAGTAAAAGAACACGATATGATATGAGCAATAACGTGGAGTAAAAAGAATAAAGTTAAAATATATAAGTTAGTTGTATATATAGTTGTGTAGAAATGATTAAAAAATATGGTAGTTGTATAGAAAAATATAAAGAAATAATTAAAAAATAGAGTAATTATGGAAAGTAAAAAGTTTTAAAAGGAAAAACTTTAGTTTAACATGTTTTGTTCATTACTAAACACACAGATATGTTAGATATATGAGTAGTTATATAGAAATCATTGAAAAGTAAGATATTTGTATAGAAAGAAATTAAAAAATAATTACAAATAAGATATTTGCGAAAAGTGAAAAGTTTTGGTGTATTTGGGAAGTGCTAAAATTTTTTATGAAAAATTTTTTGTGTAAAAGTTTTTGATTGGTAGAAAATGATATGATATGATAGAGAAAATGATGAGAAATAAAGAGAATAAAGTTAAAATAGATAGGTTAGTTGTGGAAAATATATAAAGTTATATGGAAAAATGTAAAAAAAATTAAAATGTGTAGTTGCAGATATTAAAAAGTTTTGATTGAAAAAGTTTTTGTGTTTGCTAAATATCTCTTAGATTGAAAATTTTTAATTCGAAAAGTTTTGTATTTTAACAAGCACCCCTTTTATTTTTTTTTCTTGTGTATTTGGGAAGTAATGAAACTTTTAGATGCAAAATTTTTATTCTAAAAAATTTTAAAATGAAATAAAATGATATAATATAGTAGAGTTAATAATAAGAAGTAAAAATAATAAATTAGTTGTATGAGTAATTGTATAAAAATAATTTAAAATAGGATAATTGTACAGAAAAATATAAAAAATGATTAAAAAATAAAGTAAGTATGTAGAGTGAAAAATTTTATATTGAAAATTTTTAAGGTTACATAAACATCCCCTATATTTTTACTAAGATAAATTTTCTTCAAATACTTACAATATTTTCGAAATTCTTTTGACACTCACAATATTTCACCATAATTTCCCATATGCCTATGTCATCAGTTTCAGTCTAGATGGACATTAAGTGCATGCACAAATGTAGATTTTGCCTCCGCAACACTATGCAAACAAAGATAAAATTACCACTTTGTTTTGATTATTATTTGAATGAAAAATACATTAGATTTGTTTTGTAAAATATATGTGTAGCACCCACTGCAAGCGCTACGATAGGCTCAAATGGTTTTTTCTCGCCTTAAAAATTTGGGCTGTGCCAGATAGGTTTTCAATGCCTCCGAGACAGCAACGCAGGCTTACTTTTCCTGCATTCACATGGAGTAAAACAAGTTAGGATTCACGATTTTTAGATAATTTGGCATATGGGCGTTTTCTCGTGGATTCGGCAGCATAACAGCTAAGATGAAACTTTTCTGTACATGGATCAAGTCACAAATTCGGCAACATAACGACAGCGTATTATGCTGGAATACGTGGACCCATGTGCGCCCACCTTGCCGGAGAGTTAACTCAAACAAGCGCGCAAAAGTATAGAAAATGGAGTCGCCACTGATCTGTGAAGGGATATCAGTCCATGTTTTTAATGAAATAAGGCACTAATCGTACAGAGCTCGGGTTCCAGCCTTCGGATTGAAGAAAATATGACAAAATCTGCCAATCCGAGGCAATTTACACGGGCGTGAAAAGGAAAAAATGAAAAGATTTGAAGGAATAGGAGAAAACAGAAAGGGAAAAATGGGAGAGAGGCTTGAAGCTCGAAGAGAGGAAAAACTGGGACGCCAAGACTTTGCTGCAAACTCCCGTCCTCCTCTCTGGGATGCCTCTCCAAGTATGCTTGAAGTGAGAGCATGGCTCCCCTTTTATAGATGGTGGAGCGGACTTTGTAGGCCTTAGGACTTAATTGGGAGCGCGCGGTGGTTGGACCTGGACCTGGACCTGGTTGGAACCTGTTGCTCTAAGTGGGCCGTTGTAGAGGCTTGATGGGTTGTTGTAGAGAAGCTTACTTTTGAGGCTTGGTGTGCTAGATCTAGTGGGCTACATTGTAAAGCCCGTTGGCTTGTTGGAGCTTTGCTCCTGTGAGCCGGATCTAGTGGGTTGCATTGTAGAGCCTATTAGGTGGCCTGTAGGAGCTTTACTCTTATGAGCCAAATTTGGTTGCTGAAGAGCCTGCTTTTGAAGTTTGTTGAAGCTTTGCTCTTGTTGGCCAAGTTGAATAGACCCGTTTGCTAGAGTCTAGCTTGGTCTTGCTTGAATCCACTTCAGCTTACTTTGGAGTGAGCCATGAGTTCTAAGCCTATTGGTGATTACTCTTGAGTTGTTTATCTCTGTTGGGCTTGGATCTCATTCTCATTTATTCATCTTTGGGCCCAAGGGTGGGGTGTCAACAATATGGTAGGGATTTCACTTAGTATCTTTGTTTACAAATAATATGGGGTGAAATTTACATTTTGATATGCACTTAGGCTGAGATTGATAATATGAGTATTTGGAAAATTAAGAGTGAAATGTTGTGGGGCATCAAGAAAATTTTTAGAATACTGTAGGTATGAAAGGAATCATGACCAAATGTTGTGGATTTGGTAGGAATTTTCCCTTTTTATTATAGTTTCAAAGGTTTGACCTTCAACTCATATGTACCTAACACACCACTTATATAACATTTCCTAATTTTATAATCAAGATGATCCTAATGAAATTCAATATTTTTCAAAAATAATTTTTGCATTTTCAAAAAATAATAGCCTTCCTTTTTATTCTCAACACACATGTTTCTAATCCCTATTTACGTTTTCTATTATTAATCCATTTTCATCCTAAATTCTTAATTTCATTCTTTTCCTACCTGAGCTCTGAAGACCTTAAAAGTTTGAATATTACCAAAATAAGTCTTTCTAAACTTAATAGTTTTACATTTTAGCCCTTTATGGCCATTAGATTTTTATTTTGATAGGATTCCTTATGTCCTCTTTTTATAATTTATTCTTAATTTTATAGAATTAACCCTCTAGCTTTGTGAAATTGTAAAAGTACTAACCTTGGTAAAAAAAAAAAACTATTATTTGTAATTTTTTATGAAATTACCTCACATTTTTCGGAAAAACTCTTTTAGTCAACTATTCAAATAGAAATTTATTTTTGTATTCCTCATATTAAATAAATTGATTTGGTATTTTTATATTTTGTAATTTCTTACTATAGTTATAAGATAAAATTGATTTGGTATTTTTTTATGTTCATTTCCTCCTTTTCATAATGTCTATTAATCTAATTTGTAATCGGAGAATTGGATTTAGAGTGCAATGAGGATTGCAAATAGGGTTGGTTTGACTGAGGTCAACCCACACAACATATAAAGGGGGTAACCATTTTAGGTCCGATTTCGAAACAGGCCACAGTGACGCATGACCCCATGAATGCGCACCATAATATTTCCCGTCTGCTCAAATTGTCCACGCACAACATCAAGCATCTTAATCAGATCTTTGCCAAAACCATCACAGCAGGAGTCATTGACACCACACTCCCATGGAACTGCGTCATAAGAGCCTATGCCAAAAGCCTGACACCCATCCAAGCCATTCTAGTATACAATCATTTTATGCACCGCAGCTCTCTCCGTCCGGATAATCACACCTTTCCGGGTCTGTTGAAAGCCTGCAGTCGATTATTATCTCTTTCTAAAGGGGGGGAAATTCATGGATTTGTCGTAAAAGCTGGCCTTGATTTAGATGTTTATATACAGAACTCTCTGATACATATGTATGGTGTAATGAGCCAACTCAGTGATTCGCGTAAACTATTTGATAGAATGCCCCAAAAGGACGTTGCAACTTGGAATTCAATTCTAGCAGCCTATTTTACGAGTCACAGCTCACAGCATGAAGCCTTAGTTTTGTTTAGGAGGCTGGTGATTGATGGACTTGAAATTGATGAAATTACTCTGCTAGTTCTGCTGTCGGCTAGCTCACATTTGGGGTGTCCAGGCTATGGAAGAATGATCCATGTTTACTTAATGAAGAAGGGGTTCTGTCACATTTTGAAGTTGAATAATGCGCTTTTGGGATTGTATGCGAAGAGTGGAGATGCTGATGCTGCATTTGGGCTGTTTGCTGAGATGGTTTCGAAGGATGTGGTTTCAAAAACTATTGTGATTAATTTGTATGCTGAATTGAACTTAGTAGACGCTGCTCGTCAAATCTTTGATGGAATTCCTTCCAAAGATGTGGTCTTGTGGAATTCTATGATAGATGGGTATGTGAAGGTCAAGCGTCCTGTGGAGGCTCTAGAGCTCTTCCAGACAATGCAAATGGAGATGGATAGACCAGATGAGATCACAGTCACAAGTGTGCTCTCGGCTTGCTGCAGCCTATCCAATTTGCAGTTCGGCAGATGGGTTCATCAGCTCATTCATCAGAAAAATATAAGGATAGATACTTTCGTTGGAACGGCACTGGTTGACATGTATGCAAAATGTGGAAGTCTGGCTGAGGCTGTCTATACATTCCACCGAATGCAACACAGAGATAAATTTGCTTGGACTGCTATCATTGCAGGGCTTGCCAACTATGGCCGTGGGCAAGAGGCTTTGAGCTTCTTCTCAAAAATGCGAGAAGAGGGCATAGAGCCAAACGAAGCTACATTTGTTGCCGTCCTAACAGCATGTAGTCATTCTGGGTTGATTGATGAGGGATGCTATTGGTTTGACCAAATGGTCGAAGTTCACAAGATAGCTCCAAAAATTGAGCACTTGGGGTGCATGATTGATATTTTGAGCAGAGCTGGCTCGCTATGCAAGGTAGAGGTATTGATTGGAATGATAAAAGCTCAGGATAGAATGATAGCTTACAAGATTCTGCTTAGTGCTTGCATAAGGTACGCTGATATTGGCGTTGGGGAGAAGACGGCAAGGAAATTAATGGAGTTAGAACCTCAGAACCAGGGAGTTTATGTTTTGTTATCTAACTTTTATGCTTCTGCGGGTCAATGGGACAATGTTGCAGAGACAAGAAGGATGATGAAAGAGCTGGATCTGAGCAAGACTGCAGGGATAAGTTCTGTTGAGGGGAAGATCTCAATTGCAGAAGATGCCAAGATCTCATAGGTACATCTTTTGAATAACAGATCGACCTATGGTTACTCAAGGGACCCTCCATGGACGTTTATGCGAGATATTGAGATATAGTTACAGCTTTTCCATCAGTTATGAGATGGGTTCATGGAGCATATAAAGTCTGGACAGTAAATCCACGCATACCCAACTGATATACGACTTGCCTTCTTTGGGGCCAGCAGCACAAAAGGATGACCGGAAGGTTTGTGATGTCTGCAGCACAAAGAGTATGACAAGCCTATCGGATTCGGACTACTTCTCTGTTAAACATTGGGCTGTTTGCGTACCCTGTTTGAGCAAAAGAACTGCCTTCTGTGCAATATAGCTTCTGATAACCATGAAAGGAGAGACCAATGTAGCTTCGGACACCAAGCAATTAGCAGCTTCCGATACCATACAAGAAGAGACCAATACTCATTCATCAAAAATGTTCTGCAAAAACCTATTTAAACGTAGGGCCGTCAAATATTAATTTTCCTGGCAATTATTCATCCAATGTAACCGAGTTAGTCATTGCAAAGTCGACAATGTTATGAACCAATGTGCCAATTGGGTTGTTCAAAGCGCCACAGGCGTTGATAATTGCCAGCATCTAGCAGAGAAGTAGACAAAAGAAATGGTTGCATCCAGCAGCTATACTTTGTATTGTAAAATTTCCATCTGTCAGACAAATACATTAACTTACTTTGGCGTTGAATTTGCCAACAAAACGTTGAACCAACTCCAATGACACTTTAATTATCGGAGTACAATTGGAGTTTGAACTTGGCAAACCGAAGCAGATCAGTTTAGTGATACACTCCAGGATCTATCCACAAGGCTGGTTGTTAGCAAGGGACATCTTCAACCTTCCCCAAGTGGCTTGAACTGCTTTCAACACCACGAATGACGAGATGGTCAGTGTAAACGCCACACCCCGACCTCCAATAAGCCCAAGAAGAACGATAGACAAGAAAGCTAGATGGCCTGCATTCAATGGAATCTTTCTAAAAATACTTTCTTCGGCCACGTCGTCCTCTTCCTCCTCCTCAACATCCATAACTTCGTTGCAGGACGATTCGGAGCTATAGGATTCATCCTCATCATCTGGCACTTCCTCCTCGCATTCCTCCTCGCCTTTGCAATTGGGAATATCATCATTCGCCACCTTATGACATTTTCCATATTTTTTCCTACGGCGAATCTTCTCCATGAACTTCTCCACGAACTTCTTACTACCCATCTTCTCAGGTTTTTTATTTTTCCCTCCTGCCAAATGTGGGTCATCCTTGGATGGTGAAGCCTCCCCTTTCCATTTGCATTCCGATGGAGTTAATACCAAACTCGGGTTCCTGTGGATACCCACGTCGCATTCACTTGCTTGGATTTCGGCGCTGCCTTCACGATGTATTTCGGTTCTAGTCCTGCCATCACGATGCGCGACCTTTTTTAAAGGCGCCGCTCGATCAATGCAACGAACACCAGAATGCTTCCTTTCCAATTCCGTCCCTGGAAGTTCTAAACACCTCTGTCGATCCATCGACTTAGAAATGAAGTTCTTCCGGGCTTCTTCTCTATCCCTGCCATATTGGACCCCAGCATCCAACGCCAGTGGAGCAACATCGGTGGGATTTGGCGGGAAAAACCACCGCTTTCCGATGAATTCCACAAGGAAAAGCACAATTGCCGACGCGGTGATCGCAACCGCCAGCTCCTTCGTCCCCAACGCCAGAATCACCACTATAAACACCTTGGCTATCGCCGTAAAGCAAGCCGGTCCCGTGACGCCTTTATTCCCAAAACTCTCAGTCTCCTCCGCATCACCGGCGAGCACCAGCGGCGCCGTCGACGGCTTTCCGGCCTCGACGAGTCGAGGCCCGTCGTCGCAAGGCACGGAATCGGGAATCGGGCCCTGGGAATCGGTCGACGCCGTGGATGAAGACGACGGATCGGAGGCGGCATTCTTGGTGGACGGCGGCTTCTTCAGGCGGGAGCTGTTCTTGATGACGATGTCGGCGAGGGAGGTGGGGAATCCGGTCTGGACGACGAGCGGCGAACGGCTACGCTTCCGCCTTAGATCGCAGACCAGGCGGGCAATCTTACCGGTCTTCGCCTTCTTCCAGAGAAGCGGAGACATGACTGATGGTCACCTCGACGGCCGAGATCGAAGATCGCGGATCATGCGCGAGAGAAGCTACGCAGATTTTCGCTGAAATCGAGGCCAATCGTTGGAAGAAGAAGAAGAAGAAGAAGAGGAAGACTGTGGGAAAGAGAAGAAAACACTGGGGATTGGGAGGAGGAGGAGATAAAATCCCAGGGCGGGTTGGTGGGGGCAGGGCGTTGGGGGTTGGAGGGAGGAGGGGTTTAAGAAAATTTACTGGAATTAGAGAGGATTTGGTAAAATTTCTCGGCCCGGCGGATGTTGGGAAGGTTGGATGGTTTGTATTTGAAAGTGGAGGGGAAGCGACCGGAAGCGTCAAAATCGCAGCGCACAAAATAGCAAGGCCTTTTTGCTCGCACTAACCGAAAATCGCGTGGAAGACGGGCAGATCAGTGTACGGAAGCACGATCCGCTCGATCGACGCGTGACAAGACAACGGCAAAGGGGCCGCGGCAGCTGGCCTACTTCTACGCCTACACCTGTTGTTGGATCTATCCAAATTAGTCATTAATTTATATCAAATCTGAGTCCATGTAAGATTTTTTAAAAAAAATTGTAAAAATTTTCCCGTTCCTACACCTTTTAAATGATTTTTGTAATCTTAATTATTTAATATATTCTATTTGCTGTTATTATGTTTATACTTTAATTATTTTTAACATATTTTGATATAATTATCTTATTTATTTTTATTCTCCTTATTTTTAATTATTTTTCACGTTACATAACTTCACTTTTTTTTTTCAAAAAACTTTTAGTGTATATTTTTCTATTTTTTTATTTCTTTTCAAACGGATACTTAAGTAAATTAGTTATATCGAATATTTATTTAGTTATTCGGGCTCAAAATTGAGAGATAAGCCATATATTTATTGTAGAAATGAAAATAATAGATAAATTGAATTTCATGGAGTTATGATTGTGATAACCAAACGAAAAGGTTAAGAAACCGAACAGAACGCCTCCAACGGTATCAGCGTATAGGAAAACATGCAAGCTTAGTGCTCATTAGGTCCCTAATTTTACTTTTCTCTACAACAGTGCGGGTATAAATTTCTCAATAGTGGGTATTACTTGGTTCTTCTATATTATGAAGATTATGCATGTGATTATTTATAATATCAAATATCTTGTTGTTGTATATGTGTGTTTGTTAAAAGAGAAAATTTTTCACCTTAAACTTTTAAATTTAAAATTTTTAATTATATGAAATTATATTTTTTTTAATTATTTTTTCACAACTTTTTATAGAAATTATCCTACATTTTAATTATTTTTACACAACTATTAATACAATTAATTAATTAATTTTAATTTTATTCTTTTTTTTCTTCATCATTACTTTTATTATATTACATCATTTTCTCTTATTTTAAAATTTTTATATAAAAAACTTCTCAACTATCACTTCACAAACACACTTATAATAAAAAAAAAGGGAAACAAAAGAGTACATTGTAATTAATATGAAAAAAGGATACAGTTGAAATAAATAAAGTAATTGTTAGAAAAATAATTAAAATAAGAAATAAAGTTGAAAAAATAAAAATTTTAATTAATTAAATTATTTATAGAATGTGCAGGAGCCGTAAAGGCCATCAGACACCGTGAAGAAAGATTATAACAAATCTGCCGTGAATTAATCTGCCGAAACGGTTTGATTGCTTGATGTGATGGATGAATGGTTTGGTGTCTAGCCCATGAAATCGTTTAGTGCACAGTCTGCGGGAAAATTGCGCCATAGACTCTGTAACTATGCGTATTGGCATTTTGGCCCCCGAAGTTTTCGTATTAGCATTTTAAACCCCCGAAAGTTTCGATCTT
>JAXCLR010000081.1:6967350-6977356 GCA_035584095.1 Annona squamosa
TTAAAATGCTAATACGAAAACTTCGGGGGCCAAAATGCCAATACGCATAGTTACAGGGTCTATGGCGCAATTTTCCCACAGTCTGCACATGTGAACTGTGATTCAGGTTATCTCACGTTAAACTTGTCTTGTGGTGAGCGGTTTGAGAGGTGGGTTGGGGACCGTATATTTTGGTGTAATATTAGCATGGTGTGAGAAAAGAAAAAAAGAATATATATATATATATAAAGAATTATATGTATATATATATTTTTTAGAAATGGAAAGATCATATCCCAGCTCCCTTAGTACATGTAAGAGGGAAAGGATGGAGTAATTCGAGTATTTTATTGCCAAAAATTATTTGTATAGATTTTTTCACAATAGCTTGTGGTGGATTATCTCACCATATATGATTTTCCAAAAAAGACGAAGAAACAAAATCTGCTAAGGAATGTGTGACAACATTTCTTTGCCATAAAATATGATAAAATAAAATGTTGTAGGTGGAAGAGAAAAAAAAATTTGATTTCTCCAATAACATTTCCAACTAGGGAGAGAATGGGGCAATTGTGCACCAGAAAAGTTGAAAAGGAGAAGTGCCCGTTTAACTCCCAAAAGAAAGGCAGTTCATAAGCGAAGACTCCATTAAACCACTCCGTTTCCAATCCTTTGCTGCAATGAAGAAACTTGAGAATCATGGATGACAGTAGCAAACCCCATATATTGTTTATTAATGTGTTTTTGGGCATCCACGTCATCTTGAAAGCATTGTTTGGCTGTTTGGTCCATATTGCCACAAGTGACTTATCGACCATGCCAGCATGAATAAGGAATGTTGCCTTCTTATGCTGATAAAAAAAGTTTACATACCATTTAAGAATATGAGAAAAAATCAGTTGGACATCTTCCTCCCTAAGCATATACCACATGAACCATACTTTTCGACAACAAAGGATAAAAAGGGCAAGATCATCATTTTCATTTGTCAATGAGAGAGTTCTCAAAATATCTTGTATTGTGACCCATGAGGTGATGATTCTTGCTACCCTCTGACATATCGCCTTGGTGAGTTCACACATCGTGAAGATGTGAGGGTGGGGTAGGGATTGTGTATTTTAGTGTAATATTAGCATGGTGTGAGAAAAGAAAAAGAGAATACTTTTTAAAAATTATGTAATCAAGGTAAAATAATAAAGACAAAGTTGAAATAAATATGATAATTATAAGAAAAATGATTAAAAAATAAGAATATAAAAAAATGTGTAGAACAAAGAAACTCATATATGTATATTAACAAAAGTAGCATTAGTAGTTAGAAGGATAGAAAGGAAGAGATCTTAAGGAGGATGAGGTGATTTGGCCCTTTTTTGTGCTCATAAGCCATGCTTTTAAAAATTAAGACATGATTTTGTTAAATGGGTTAAGCAATGACTTACTCTACTTATGACAATAATTTTTTTTATAAAATTGTTAATTTATGTGTATTTAATATATATATATATATATATCAAGTTTTACCTTTTTTGAAGATGTGTATATATATATTTTAATTTTAAACAAAATTATTTTAATAATTTTCAACTATTACAAATAACTAAAATGCTCTTATATTTAAAAATTTTCAAATATATACATATTTCTAAGAAAAGTAAAACTTGATTTATACATTTAATACATTTAGATAAGCAAGTTTATGTACAAGTAAAAATAAATTTATTATTGTGAATTAAGCAAATTATTACTTAGACGGGGCCAACAAGATTACATCTCTTAAAAAATTAAAGATATTTATATTAGACCAGAAGTATTGTATTTGATAAATAATATCCTAATAATACTAAAATTTTCTGCAATATTGAGAAATTAAAATAAAATTAAGAATAAGAAAAGTAATATTAAAAATGATTAAATAAATATTGTTATTTATTAAAAATAGCAGATAATACTGTAAATAAGAATTTTTTACATGAAAAATCCTATTTCATCTGCATCTTGTTCAAGCCCTCCATGTATTAACAACTGGACCTTAAATGGATACAAGGATCATAGAATTCAGCTCGTTCCTATTTTCTATGCTCCTCTTTTTCTGGGTTCATGCACGTGCATGATTAATTCAATATCCAGGAATGTTGTACTGCCCGTTTCAGACACGCATTTACGAGAAATTCCAGCAATCCAATGTATGCGTATTTTTTGTCCATCATGAATTTTGCTTTTATAAACTCATTTTTTTTCTCCCTTTCTCTGGACGTTGATCCAATGTGCCCGGAGTCTTCCGGACACATACACCCCTTTTTTTTTAGTTTTTTTTTAATTTTTTTTTTTACAAAATTGTTAATTTAGGTGTATTTAATATGTGTATAAATTTTTATCATTTTTATAGCATTTTATGTAATTTACCACTGATTTTCAAAAATAAAAAATAAATATCTAAAATACTATAAAAATGGTAAAAATTAATACATATATTAAATACATTTAGATTTACAGTGTTATAAAAATATTTCAAAAAAACTAAAAAAAAAGGTGTATGCCCCGGAGCATTAAAAGCTTCTCCCGGGCGCATAGGATTAACGTCCTCTTTCTTCGGCTTTTTTTTTTAATCCAATCGATGGAGGCGCAGCGGATAAACTAATATGGAAAAAAATCACAAACAGATATATGTTTGTATAAAATACAATAATTAATTATAGAAAAAGAAGTTAAATCGAACAAGTGACAAAAATTGCAAGAATTCAGAGACGACAAACTGTAGCATCCGTGATTGGCAAATGGGCTGCTGAGCAAGCGAGCATGCCTTCAATTGTCCTCCGAGTTCCTTTCCACTCAATAGCTAGTCATAACACAGTACCGACATGTCATTTGAATCCTCTCATTAAAAAATTTCTGGGTTCCTGTAGCCCTTTCAAAGTTGGCCAATTGCTTGAAAGAATTTCCATGTATGGACGAACATGGATTCCCAGACAACCCACTCCGCGTCTCTCACTCTCTCATTTTTAATATATCCACGAAATTTTTTTAAGGTTCTTGTCTGCCATCAGCATATACGGTGCCCTGCCTCTGTTCTGCACTAGATATGACACGCACACAGTTATATATATACATATATATATAACAGGCTGGCGATTACTAATTCCCGAAGAACCTAAAAAGATATTTTTGGTATTAGCAATTCAGTTTGTGTGAAAGTGACCCCAAAACTCGAAGGAAGAGAGGCGACGAGTCCAAATTCCAAGCAGGGAAAAAGTTCATCGAATGTTGGCGTTCTCTTTCACGGTCCTTTTCCAGAAAGCGAAGAAATAGTTTAAAGTTTCACGTCGATCAGGGCACGTGCCAATGTAGCCCTCATCAGCTCCCTCACTGTTGTAATTATTCATGAAATGACGTGGAATTGCACATTGATTCCATCGGCGAGGTCACTGCATGCATAGTGAAATTTTGGAAAGTTGCCGGGGAGTATACAACAGCCAACGGTAGGAATATTTTCTTAAATTATATCACTTTCCTCGCCTTTTCCAACAGAAGGTGCATCCACCTCTGTCCTATTTATTTATATTGATATGATTCCTCGATGGCGTCGAGAATGTCAAAATATTTTGGTGTTATCACTTTTTTTTTTGCCACTTTAATTATTAATAGAAAAATACAATTCACTCATTACATTTGAAACTATTTATTTAATTTCAAGCAAATCAAAATGTGTTCATGGCTCCCACGTAATTATAAAAGTTAAAATAAACATAATCATTTTCTGATTTATATATTATTTTAAAGTTGTTGACTCAACACTAAAGCATCTTTTTTATATAAATGAATGACTTTATAAAATATTATAATCTTTTAAGGTATATATGGGCCAATGATCATATGCGGCCACGACCACATAACCCATTTTTAAAATTTTTTTCTTTATAAAATTATTAACATGGGTGTATTTAATTTACGACATTTACTATTTTTAGAGATGTATATTTATTTTTTAGATTTTAAATATAGGAATATTTTAATCATTTTCACTTTTGAAAATGACTAAAATAGCTATATATATAAAATTTAAAAATATTTACATATCTAAAGAGGTAAAATTTTGGTTTATAAATCAATACATATATATTAGCGCGTTTATGAAAAAACATAATTTGTGATCGGATGCAATAGACTAATATGTTTTAAGAATTCACACAAGATTATATATTTTAAGTATATAATGCATGTTTAAAATTTTAATATTATGAGAAATAAATAATGATCAACAAACTGAATAGATCAGATGATGATTTAAATATCAAAAGTGAGGGAGATAATATCCAAATATTTCCATTAATGTTGTCAATGCTATGAAGCATTACCCTTAAATCAATCCGCAAAATTTTTAGAAGTTTTGCATTTGCCTTCCCATCTTTTTGCGATTTTTATCTGTATTAATTTGATGAAAGTTCATACATTTTATAACTTTTTAAAAGTATTTATGCAATTGATTTGACTAAATTTTATAACTCATGCTCACCTAAACTTACCAAATTAGTCTTATCATATCCTTGAATCATGTCCTTCCTAGTCTTGATGCCACAATAATATAATTAATATTTGAAGATTGCCAAAATGATGGGAGGCAAGTATAAATTTCCATCAACATTTTCACCATTTGCATTGTGAAAATGTTAGCTTAAAACCTCCTACCATATAATTATAAATCTAATTTATTAATTATTGTGGTCAGTGTCTTATTTTAGGACAAGATTTAAAATATTATAGGCAAAGATTAGAACGTATCATCTTTTAGGAAAAAAAAAAATAACAGTAAAAAATAATCACCTAAATACAAATGGTAAAATCAATTAGCCAACGTCGTTAAAGGATTCATCAAATGTATATATGCAAGTTGCTTCTAAAAGCTAACTGATTAAAACCATATGCACTCACTAAATTAATTTAAAAGCATCATTTTAAATGAAAATTATTTTTAAAGAGTTGTTTTAAACAAAAATAACTTCCAATGCGTATTATATATTCGAATAATTGGTAATTTCAATTCGAAAGTAACTAATTACTAATGCATATCTATATTGCAGGAGATGCTAATATATATTATATATGTTGCACGCTAATTTCGATATAATAATTATATTAGCATAGTATAAGTGAAAAATTGGTGTGTTTGGCATTAAAAAATAGGAGAAAATTTTTGGATAAGAAGTTAAAAAAATTACAGATTAAGGTAATATGACAATGTATAATGATTATTTTTATTGCTATTTATATATTGTGATAACTACTATTACAATCAAACACTTTCACAACTTTTACACAGTTGAAATTTTTTTTTTATACATACATCCACACTCAAAAGGAACATATAAATACTCCTGCCCTATAGGAGAGAATGAATACCCCAAATGGCCGGAATGGATCGGCATGACTACCAAGGTACTTTCTCATGTACAAGAGATAATGATTATTAGTAAAAGAAATAAAGTGAAAACAAATATAAAAAAATATTGTAAAGCAGGAGAGTTGTATTATACGTAGCACGCTAATATGCTCATTACGCATGAGTTAGCATGCAGAGTGGTATAGATAGGCATCTCCCCTGTTTGGCATTATTATATAAATGAGTTGATAAAATCTGTTTATTCTTTTAATATGTTTCGATTAATATACTACTCTGTATACGTAGCACGCTAGTATGCTCATTACGCATGAGTTAGCATGCAGAGTGGCATAGATAGGCATCTGCCCTGTTTGGCAATATTATATAAATAAGTTGGTCATGGTTACGTGAAAGAGACATTTTTTTTCGCTTTGCCTTTTTAGTGCAATAATTGCATAACATCAATGTGGGGCTAAAGACAAATTAACCTTCCACCACACGCAGCCTTCAATAATTAAAATGTGCGTTCAATTATTATTAAATATAAGCATAAACCAATTAAATCATTCCACGATTTCGCACAAAGACATAATTGATAAGGATGTTTATTATATTATATATAATTACTTTTTACTGGTGGAAATACTTCTATAAAATTGAATTTCATACAAATGATGATATAAAAATTGATGCAAAATCTAATCCATTTATTATATTTAACTATGAGACTAAAATTTTATTTAATTTAATATGTGCATAGCTCACATTTGCTCAAAAATATGTTCATTTATGTATAAAATTAAGAAAAATGCTTAGATCCATTCACACACACATATATATTAAAATGTAGTAATATTTTATAGAATTATTTATCCACATATTAGTGATATTTTAGATGTTGAAAGTACTACTTCAAAATTGATATTTAGCATGAAATCTATTTTTTACATTAATTTTGTACATTTATAAATAAGACCTATATCCAGTGATACTAGACAAATGAAATAATTTTCATAATAATATAAATAATGTTAAATATAATAGATGAAGTAGATTTTTCATCAATTATGTGGATGTTAAAAATGAAAAAAATTCCACAAAATTGGGATTTCACATAAGCATTCCTAGTTTGCTTGATAAAGTATAGTTCATTTGGTGAGCCCGCTATAACCAATCTTTGAAGTTTAATGGGGAAGTGTCACTTAAAAAACAAAAATGTCGATAGGATTAGGGGTATGGGTTGATTTTAATCTGAACCTAATTAGCCTTATCCGATATATAATAGAGTTGGGTTAAGCATTTTGAAAAAATAAATTATGTTATCCAATTTAAACTAGCTCAATTTCAAAAGTAAGTTGGTTTAGGTTGGATAATTGTCAATCCAACATGACAATTTTATATATTAGTGTACAATATACTAAATTATTAATAAATAGTCTTATATTAACACATAATAAATAAAAATTAGCTAGACATTATTGCTTTAAAATACAATTAGTTAGCGACAATATCATTGTATAAGTCATAAATAGAAGAGTATCCGTGTAAAATGATTAACTCGATTGTATAAGTTGCATAAAGTGTATAAGTCATAAATTGAAAAGTATTCCTACAAAATGATTAGTTTTTATTCTTTTGTATGAATTTATATGTTAAAATGGATTTAACTAAGCAAAATATTTTTAAATATTATCAATTTATTAATTTAATTTCTAACTTGAACCAAATTGGTTTCTACAGGATTAACATAAAGTTGGGTTGAAGTGTAAAAAGATATGATTAAAAGTAGAATTAAATTAAAATTTTATAAGATGGGTTAGAATTATATTTACCCTAACACGGGTCAACCCAACCTACACCCGTTGATAAGATTATGCCGGAGAGTTGTTAATCTCACGCACTCGCGTAAGTTAAGACGGGTAATAACCATATACTGATATGCATAGTTAGAGAGAGTTAGGATTCAAATTAGCGTACTTGATGTCATAAGTGACTTCCTTTAAAAGGATTCTTGCAGACTTATTAGGATACCTGTTCCATGATCATAGGAGATCTTGGCATCGTGGTTCTATTGTTAAAGCACCATTATTATTTACGACCAAGAGCTACTCTTGATGAGCTGCGACTAGCTGTGGAACCCTTCTTTTTTTTTCTTTTTTTTTTTGGATTTTTTTTGTTAATAAGCGAGCTTCACTTATACTTTCCTATGAAATTTGATAAGTTTTAGAATTTATTTAATATTTTATCGTACAATTTAAAAAACGAATAAAATGGATCTAGATATATGTTGGAAGAAGATAGAAGTGGAACCCCGCATATGCAACTCGCAAGTTGTTAACGATCCAGGCAATTAAAATAGTTTATCTCGCTATTAGCTTAATAAACATTTTGATGAGTCATAAAAACAATAAATATTTTACTTTTGAAATGTTTCTCTTTGGTTGATTTAGTTGTATAGTTGACTAAAATTTTGTTAATAGAATAATTATATTTGATAACTTAAATCATTAAGGCAATTTGAATAAAAATATCATTAAGGAATTAATCAAAAGATTCCTTTGAATTTCAAAAATACTTATTAAGTGCCCGATAGTTAAACTAACATATCATTATTTAAAAAGTACATTTTAAATATTTTTTCGATGGATTCCTACATATTTTGTTAAAAAAAGGTTTCCTACGTATCTATTGCATGAGTTGTTTCTTATAACCATGGTGCGGAAATAGAGTGTACTTTAGAAAGAGTACGTTAAAAATGAGTACTTAATACTATTTATCATATATATTAGGATAATCTTTGTATATTAATTAATTACAATAGAAACATAAATATAAATTGGTTGGGGCTGAATGCTCTCGGGTACATTTAACTCATTTATTTTTATTGTTTAAAATTTTTTATAGAACTGTTAATCTAAGTATATTTAATAAGTGTATCAAATTTTACCATTTTTGGAGTATTTTAGATATTTATTTTTGATTTTTGAAAATCAGTGAAATTATCTAAAATGCCACTGATTTTCAAAAATAAAAAATAAAAATCTAAATACTCCAAAAATAATAAAAATTGATATACGAGTTAAATATACTTAGATAACAATTGTATAAATTTTTTTTAAAAAAATAAAAAAAGAAGTTAAAGCACTAAAGTGCGCTGTCTCAAAGCTCAATATAAATATTGATAAGTAAATTAGCTTTTAAATGAAGATGGATACTTTGGAGCGAATTCTATAAAGAATTTATTATAATTTACATAGTTAATCAAATTAGTTGTAAGATGTAGATATTGATAATTTAAAATTTTAGTAATTTAAAAAGTTATTTACTTTTTTTAAAAAAATATGATTCGACTAGATGGTTTTTTTACAAGACCTTATTTTCTCTTAAATGAAATAAATTTTGCAACGAACTGAAATATTCAATTTAAAAAATTCTGAAGTAATCTCGATTGGAAGAGCAAATTTCAGTACAAAATGAAATTATGTAAATACATTTTTAAGCTAAAGAGGTGTTAGGTTGCACCAAAACTTTTCATTCTCGATGCATCTATTATCTTTTAATTATTTATTCAATTTTTATATATAATTATACTATTTTTCAATCATTTCTATATACTTATCTATACATATATCTAACTCATTTATTTTAATTTTATTATTTTTATTCTTCGTCTTTGTTATCTTTACATATCAAGTCATTTTTTATGCAAAATTTTTTTTATTACTTTTCAAACCCAACCTGCAATAAAGCACCGTTGCAGTGAACCCAAGGAAATAAACAGCTTTAAATACTTCGTCTGAGACACTAGGCGCTGCATTTTCTGCTCTGTCAGCAATTGATGAGCCATAGAAAGCAAGCGCCACATGGTGAATTATATATAATCATATTCAAGCGTCTCTAGCTCTCTGGTAGCTAGGTCCTAAGGAAAAGGCTGCTTCCCACGCTGCCTTCCAAATGATGCTTCTACTGCGAAATATCTATTATGGCACGCGGCCCACTTTTGTAGTCATCCAATGATGCATGCACCCGTACTCCTGCGTGGCCCACCATATCAATGATCAGACCAGCCAAATTTTTGACCTTGACACGCCAGCGTATCAAATGCTGGGACCAGCGCGCATTGCTTTTGGGGGCCACACGCGAGATTAGAAGGTGGCACGCGGTATGTCTTTTCTGCGCTTCATCATTGGGAGCGTCTCCGAAGAATGCGCAGCACAACTTGTTAGTGTCGGACAGAAACGTGTGCCGTGCCGTCTATTCTACGTTGCATCTGGGAAGAATTTGCAACGCCATTGGAATGGAGAAATGCGATGCATGATCCGATATTGATGGGGATGTGTCTGAGGTCTGAGGTCGAGTGGACGAACTTACCCAGAAAAGGCATCTGGGTTGAGGTCCTTGAAGTGGGGTGTTTGCATATTCCTCTCTAGATTCTGTATCTTGTCTTAACCTTCATAAGTTTGACAATTGATATATGTATCTTTCCATCCATCAACCACCACTAAGGGGTGCAACTCCCTCCCGGTTCGGCCCAAACCCAGAATTGGACAGCGTTGAAATTGTATGCTTTAGAGCCCAAGCTTGTTTCCAGTCGAACTCGGACATAAGATCAAACCCCGAGGAACCCAAACCCAATTTCAATTTTATAAGTTA
>JAXCLR010000081.1:6987097-6998384 GCA_035584095.1 Annona squamosa
AAGATGGCATGTGGTTGAGGGACATTCCCAAAAGACCTTTGTCTTGTCAATGGGGCTAAAACTATTCTGCAAAAGAATAAAAGTTAGGAGTAAGTATAAGTGTATAACACAGCAGAATATCATGCTTCGCCTTATATAAGGAGACGTTTGGTAACATGGAGTGAGAAATGTGGGAGGGAAAATGTGGTGGCACAGATTTCGAGATCCATCATTTCACAACTAATCATTATATTTTTCCATTTTTACCCCTATATTCTAATAATTTCACCTATCAACTACCTTCCAACAAACCTATTTATTCTAACTTTACCCCTATTATTTCATATCAATCACATAAATTTTAAAATATTTCATTTTCTATTCCCACTAAATACCACATTTCACACCACTTTCATATTTCCAAACATCCCCTTATATTAACAATTGTTAAAAAAAAATTTCAAATTTTTTTTTTTTAAATAGGTGTATGCACCCGGATGCATACAAGTACGCCCCGTATAAGGCAACTCATGGTTTAACTAGATGTGCATGGTCATGTTGACCACGGAAGAAATGTGCGATAGGGAAACCTTCTAGATGTAATGCAGAATCATTGTGTAAAGATGTTGCTGTTGTTTTTGAATGAATAAGTGCCCGTTCCCACGGTCCCACCTGTTATCTCCCTTGTGGTGAGGAGGGGTTTGTGGAGGAGTCCGCGGAATCAAGTTTAAATCTCAAAAAAATAAAAAAAAAAATCATATCATTGTCCTTTTTTATTGTTATCTACTGAAAAATTTGGTTATATCGGAACCAGTTTGCGATCAAGGGGACAAGCCACAACTCAGCAACATCGCAGCTTGGTATGGGGATTTCATCCACCTGTTCAGGTCTGCCAATTTGATCGCTCATAGTGAATTCAACATAGCCATTGGAGAAGACACGTGGTCGAAAGACTAAAGCTAAATGTCGATGCAGGGTGCAACTCCCTTGGCTCTGTGATGGATATAAGCACTATTCTCGAAGGGGAGAATAAAGAGGTGAAATCAAAAGCAAGCCTATGGTAATCATTAATTGGTTTATGGGTGCAAGATATACCTTAACGAATTGATGTTTCCTGATCCGAGAAATCAAGAGGTATGAGGAGTTTTTTGTTAAAGTTTTGTGTTCTGATGTCCTTTCATTGGGAAACAAGCCAGTCCACTCATTAGCAAGACTGGCTCTTTCCTTTCAAGCCGGGGAGCAAACTCCCCCTATCTCTGTAGTGAATGATCGTTCTATGGATAATTTCAGTCACAAATGAATCTGGAGCTTCTCCTCGATCGATCCCCTTCTTCCATAGCAAGTGCTCCTTGTTAAAAAAAAAAAAAAAGTGACCATATTAAGATTTTGAAATTACCAAAAAGACCTTATATTAGTAGTTAATGTGAAATACCCTAAAATTGTCCTAGACTTTGGAATCGAATCAATCGATACATAGAAAATTCACCATTATTGGACCTCTTGTGTCATGCATCGAGGAGAAGCTCCAGATTCATTCGCGACTGAAAAGGTGACCATATCAAGATTTTGAAATTACGAAAAGACCTGATATTAGTAGTTAATGTGAAATACCCTAAAATTGTCTTGGACTTTGGAATTGATACATACGACATTCGCCATTATTGGACCTTTGGTGTCATGCACCTTATCGGAGCATCGATACTTACTAGGGCGATAGTAATATATACTAGTGCCAAAAGTAGCCATTGGCAAGGGTTTGGCTTGGGTCTCCTCGACTCAGTTTGGGTTTCAGCCAAGCCTTTTATACTTATTATTATTTGTTAAAATTTGGGTTTGTTTCATTTTAGGGTGCTTAGAGAATTAATAAAACTATTGATGAAAAGTTGTAGAGAACAGAAGTTGTTAAATTGTATGATATGATAGGAGTAATGATGATGAATAAACAGGATAAAGTTGAAATAGATAGTTTAGTTGTGTTGGTACTTGTGTAAAAATGATTGAAAAGTAGGGTAATTGTATAGAAAAATGTAAATAAATGATTAAAAAATATAGTAATTGTGGAGAATGAAAAATTTTAACTTAACAACTTTTACTCATTAGAATATGTTCGACAATAGCTAAAAAATGTCAAAGTTAAAACTTTTTAATCTAAAACTTTTCACTTTCTACAACTATCATATTTTTTAATTATTTTTTACACATTTTCCTATAAAGTACCATACTTTTTAATCATTTTTACATAACTAATTAACTTATCCATTTTAACTTTATCATATTTACTACACATCATTATCCTTACCATATCACATCATTTGACAACTTTTACTCTTCAAAACTTTTCATCAAAAGTTTTATCCATTCCCAAACACATCATTAGATTCTAATTTGCTTCTTCATAACAATTTTCATGTTATATTTGAAAATTATAAATTCAACATAATTTTTTTTTTTGAAATCTATAACATGATAACAATATAATAGTAAAATGCATTATAAGATGTAATAAATAATTGATAAATTAAAGAATTTTATATTTTATTACTTTAAATTATAATATGTTTTATCATAAATCATAATATATTTGATAAAGGCATATTAGTAATGTCGATTGATTTTAGGTATTTGGGCTTTAGAGTTTATCATATACTAATAGTATTGATAATTTTTATTTAGAACTTGTCCTAACTTATAAAAAAATAAGAATGTATCCTCCCATTAAGGATGCTTACCGATTGTGCGATCCGCGAGCAGCAGACGAAGAATGACCCAAAGGCCTCCGGAAAAGGATTATGACAGTGTGAAGACCGTCTTCTTGCAATAGCCATGTCCCCACCATAGGAAGGATGCCTCCTCATAATCGTAGGCTAATGTGTGTAAGTGTAAGAGAATGAGTGGCTGAGGCAGCACCAATGACTGTTGGCGTAGGACAGAATAAACACAACGCGATTCATTTCTTCAAGTCCAAGGCTCAGAAGCAATGACAACACTAGAGACCCAAAAGATACATAAACGTGGAGTGGTTGTTAGCAACCGATGCCAACCCAGGAGACAACTAGAAACTTGTATCGGACGGAATTTAGAGATTAGTTAGTGATTAGTGAGATAAGACTCCCATGTTCAGTTCATGATGCTAGTTTAACAATAATTAATTAATAAAAATCCGTAGTGGTGAAGAAATCCAGTCCAGCCTGTCCAACTTGCCCACCTTCCTGTGAATGACCACCACCTACAGGACAGATAATTAACAAATTATTTAGTCAGTAGGTTGTGCTACTTACATAGACATTAACGTTAAATAAACTACAGCTATAAATTTGCCTAAAAAAAGAGACTGTGTTTTGAAGAATCATTTGGTGATCATTATAGTGAGTAACTTAGGGATTAATAAAAAAAATCTAAAGGTCTGTTTGTCACTGCAATAGAATTTCATTTTATAAACAAAATTTATAATATCTTATTGTAAATTTTGTTACAGTTGGAACGTAGGTAGCTAGCGTTTTACCTTGAGAACGAAAATCTCCATTTTGTTGACATTCTGTTGTGTTTATTTTTTATTTTTTATTTTTTGATAAATCTGTTGTGTTTATTTTATAGGCAACAAAAGTTGCAATTATTTCACTGCTAGAAGAAAAATGCCAAGCAATTATGGTAACAACATTTGCTTTATTCTTGTGAAGTTTGGGGAGCGCCTGTGGCGCGGGAGGGTTATACTAACTGCTGTTTAATTTTTTTTTTTAAAAAAAATTTGTTTCTATTTTTGTGGGTGAAAATAAGATGTCTTGTTGTGTGGTAACATGTATGAGTAAAAAATTTCGCTCTTCCTCCGCATCTTTTTACATGACGTGATATCTTTACTAATTAATTATTTTACTTTTGTTGTTATTATTTTTATGTTTTAATAATTTTTCAAAATTTTAATATAACTATTCTAGCTATTTAATTTTATTTTCTTTATTTCTAATCATTACCTCTGTCTAATTATATATATCATCTTCTCGCTTTTTAAAATTTTTTTACCATTCTTATTTTTCATTTTTATTTTTTCAACTTCCTTAACATATCCTAACACTCATTTGAAAATATATGCTTTTGAGAAAATCTATCCCCTTGTATGTGCCTTGGGTTTAAATTAGGATGGTTTACCAGATCTTAACTAAATAAATAGGATGACTCAAAATATGACCATAAATTTTATTTCTTATTTTTAGGACAACAATTTATAAAAATTGTGAAGAGTTTTTCCACTTGTACCTAAATATTTTAGGTGCAATTTCAAGTGTATTTCTTAATTTTACAAATTAGAAAATGCTTCACAATGTTTATATGAAATTATAAGTGTATTCTTTTTATTAAGCATACAGGGATGCTAGTTAAAATTTCTGACGAAGGTCTGTTTAGGAATGAGAAAAAATGGAAAAAAAATTAAAGAAGTGAGAGAGTGGCATGATTAGATTAATTATCATGAGTAAAGAGAATAAAAATAAAATACATAGAGTACTTGTATGAAAAATTGTGAAATATATAATTATTGTAAGTATAGGTGTAATAATCAAAAATAAAATTTTGAAGTAGTTAAAATGTCAAATGATATTAAAAGAGGTGAAAAATTAATGAAAGTTTTTTCCTCTTCTTTGTTGCCCAACAAACCTGAAACAACAAAAATTTTCCTACCAATGTATATTATAATAAAATTTATTATTCGTAACAACTATTTTCATTATTATTGTTGCAAAAATTATTGAAAACAATAAATATATCATAAAAATAATTATATTTATAAATAAATATTTAGTAATAAAAACAATAATATTGTTAACAGAGGCATTTTTATCATTTTATCATCAATGAAAATATAATAAAAGTAACATGCTTAAAATTTCATCAAAAGATGGAAAAGTGTTTTAGAATACACCTACAATTCAATATAACTATATAGGCGTGTCCATGGGCATGCTAAAAAAAAATTAAAAGCACAAAAAATACAAGTACAATAATATTATTAGTTTTATCCATTTATTTTTGCCAAAATACCCTAAGTTAACACCTAAAACTAAATTAGATAAAGAAAACCTATACCTAAACGAAAAATTAATCTTCGTTCCGGTATATGGTTGTAAGAATACGATGACATAATAATGGAAAGCTACTCTCGTTAGCCTATGCTATTAAAAGCCCGGCCAAAAAAATTTACTTTAATTATTTTTTGCTTTTTCGGTAATCTTTTTTTTGATAAAATAAGCTCATTAATTTAGATGTATTTTTTTTTATGTTGAATGCATTTAATATGTAACTTAAGTTTTGTCATTTTTGCAGTTGTTTTGAATTTTAAATATAAGAATATTTTAACTATTTTTAATGGTTAAAATAACTAAAATGTCTCTATATTCAAAATCTATAGGCATGCGTCTCTAAATACTAGATTTCATGAACTAATTCAGAGGAAGAATGATGAGAATATCTTATCGCATCAATTATAATGGTTTTCATAAATTCTGAAATTATAAAATTTAATTTATATATTAAATATATTTAGATTAATAAGCTTTTAAAAAATTAAAAAAATATAAAAATAAATTTTTTTGCTCCGGGCCAAGCAATGGCTAACAAGATCATGGCTCATAGCAATATATAGCAAAGATCATTATTTCTCTGATGACGTAGTAGATGGATTGAGGTTCTAGCTTAGAATATTTTGTTCAAACTGGAGTAATAACATGTCACATTCGAAAATATGAAGAAAATATATGGTCATATTTAAAATTTTATAAATTCGCGTTCAGATTTAAAAAACTTTAAATAAATTGTACCAATTATGATTTATGGATTAATTTTGCAAATATATTCAATTAAACTTCTTGCTCTAGTTTTAGTTACCAAAAACAACTTCTTAAATTGTGTGAAAATGTTCAATGTGATCAGGACAGGTGAATATTTTTACCCCATGGTTTTATTAAATTTGACATTGGACAATCATGTACCATTTACATGCTGTTTATTATTAAGTATTCTTTTATTTCACCCATTAATTATCTTTATATTTTTAAATTATTCGTGAGAATGTGTATCCCATGATTATTAAATTGTTCGTGATAATTTGTATCCCATGATTTTTCATCCCAACTTATATTCAAACATTACAAAACACGAACTAATTCTTTGACCATGGTCGTTCCATTGGTACTATTGTTATTATACTAGTCTCAACCAAGTAAGTTTTTTGCATTTTGGTTTATCTAAATATGCGTATTTGCTTTTTAATTATTGAGTTTCACATATTTTCTTTTTAAATCATGTAAATTTGCCTCTTTGCATTTTAAAACATCAAATTAATGCCTGTTATTTATAAATAAAAAATCTAAAATAACTTTATAGCTTAGTTGAGTCAACATGTTTATGAGTCAACTCATATATGAAGACTAAAAAATCTTATGTCGCCTAATTGAGTGAACTCATGATCACACGACTTATGAAATGAATTAACTTAAACTTTCAAACCGTGCAATGCTTATTACAACCAAGTTAAGTCCACTCATTTCATGAGTTGACTCTTTTGAGGACAATATTATCATTAAAAACTTCATATCGTAGCTATTAAAAAATTTTCCATTCAACATATATTAACAATATGATTTAAAGTAAAAAGAAGGCAAAATTTACAAGGTTTAAAAAACAAGTACATATAGCTAAAGAGACTAAAATATAAGTAACCTTAGAAAGTATGTCTTGTCCCGTCTAGATTAAAAAGACTAGTCGGTACAGTTGGTTTGTCATGATTCCATCTTCTCATTTGGTGGGCCACCAGAAAATTGGATCTTTTGGCTCAAATTTCAGATATTTCCTACTCATGCATGCTAAGAATCAAACGCACAGAAACAAAAAGGGCAGCTAAAATGTTGGTTTCTATCATTCTCATAATTCCTGTTAAAACTTCAAACCATCATACATGGCCCATCCTCATAATTGGTGGTGGTCCATGAAGCCACCTTCAATTATCAGCTGGCTCGCCTAGTTATTCGTCTTCCACCTTAAAAAGGCCAACCTCGCGAAGAGGTTATCGCATGCAGTTGAGATATTAGTTCAAAGGTCTTTTTCCTCTGAGAGCTTTCTCACTTACAATCCTTTATTAATTTCTCACAATCGCCTATGGATTTCTCGCTGAACTTGTTATTATTGTGGGCTAAAATGAAGCGAACTTACGGAATTGCAATCCTACATATATATATAAATTTTAGATAGTTAAGTTTTTTTCATTAGAATTAAATCTTTTAATGTCCAAATATTGTGATGTTTTTGTGAGATTGCGATGAAATCAAAATATGATAATTTATGGTAATATATTGAAATATTATTATGAAACGAAGTTAAGACCACATAAAAATCTCTTTTTCATTAATTCTATTCATATTTTAATACCTGCTTTAAGTGGTTAGATTGTCAATTTCAAAAATTATGCCTTTATGTGGAAACACACATGGAACACATGATCTAACGAAAATTTAAGATTTAAGTATATGTAAAAAAGATATGGTATCCATCAAAGAAAAGATGTGGTAAGGAGTGGGGTTATAGAGCCTAGCTTGCCAACAATCAACAAGAGCCCAAACAACTATGATTAACTGTCAAATTTACAAGTAATAATGAAGGGGCGTATGTTTTGCAGGGTATAAGTGAATGTTTCAAACAAAATTACTAAAATTTGAATGTACAACGTCATTGATTTCATTTTGAAAAGAGCAGTTACTATTAGTATTGGTGAGTCTAACCAACCCCATGTCATCTTGTTGGTCTAAGGTAATGGCAAATATTTAACCAATTTGGGTTCGACTGTCCTCTCCCTTGGGAATATGGTTTATGGTGGTGCTTGCCTGTAAGTAGGTAAGAACTTATTGTTTTCTATGTGAATTTTTAAGCTTCATTATAATATGAATGAGGTGTACATCAATAAAAAAAAATATTGGAGAGGTTAATTAAGTGAGTTGAATTAATATGGGAAGTTAGATGATCCCTTACTGACGTTATTATTATGAAAATTTACAGTACGTAAATGATCTATTTGTAGGCTGCTTTGACCAAGAATACATTCAGTCATCGCCGAGATGAAATTTTGTTCTTTGTCCCTGACCCAATTATTCAATTATTGAGGCCATCTGAAATTTAGCAAGTAATGCTAAACAGAATCAATGGAATTGATTTGGCATACTCATTAACGGGGATTAACATCAAACATTTGCATGGTTATGTCATTAGGATTCATCACATTTTTTGAATGGATTTTAGTTTTAACTTCATAAGCATTTGGCTTTTTGTAATTGACGAGAATGAAAAATGGAAAGTTAAACGTCTTAATTATAATTTTTCATTTTAATTATTTAACTGTTATTCTTATTTGTATATTTTAATTGTTTCTTATAGCCAACTAGGTTGTACCCAGTTGGTGATGGACGATGGCCAATAGGCTAGCCATCCATGTCCGAAACCCATGTTGAGAAAAAATAATGGTGGGAGCTTGGTCTCCCTTTGATGATAGATGAGGGCTTCATATCTAATTATTGATATTTGCAAGCTTGTGGTTTTTCTATTGTTATTTAAAAGCTTGTAGTCTCTTTTTGGAAAATTATAAAAATTATCTTAGAGCTTTTCAATAGGAGTTTATTAGATTCAAACAGAAACAAAAATCTAAAGTTAAAATAGATATGTTAAGCTTGTTTCAAAAGACATAAGATTCTTGTATTAAATCTATATTCTCGTTACCAAGACAGTTTTTCAATTCTCAAGAAAGTTTTTTCTATACAATTTTTTTTCCATTCTCAATCCACAACTTTACATTCTCATCCTAGATACAAATTTCATTTAAGAATTTGTATGAATTGAAATGGATCATTGTATGGATAACCGTGTAGAAATCTAAAATGTAGTATAGTTGTATAAAAAGATATTAAAAATGATTAAAAAAGATAATTGTGAAGAGTAAAAAGTTTCATTTTGAAAAATTTTGGTTGAAATTTTTTTGTATTAAACAAATATTCCCTCAATTCAACTTAGGAAAGATAGGATTGTGTTAGCTTGTGAATATTCTCAAGTTTGCATTGACATTTAAAACAACATGTTACCATGAATAAACATATTGCTGCTTTTTAAAACTTGTTTTAATTAAAAATAAAATAAAATGAAAATGACTAAATGAGGTCATTCAGACATGGAATCCTATTCATAATAAGGGTGAATAAAAATAAAATAAAAATAATTATTTTATGCAATATGACTTTTCTTGACTACCAACAATAAGGGTTTATTTAGGAAGAGGTAAAAAAATGTAGAAAATAATTTTTTGAAAAAAATAAAAAAATAATGTGACATGGTAAGAAGAATGATTAGCAATAAGGAAAACCATATAGACAAAGTAGTTGCACGAAAAATATGAAAAATGAGTAAAATAGAAAAATAATTTAATTAAGGAATGATTTGTGAAGTTGAAAATAAAATGAGAATGATAAAAATACAAACAGTCAATCATAATTATCTAGCTACCTTATCTATTGTTAGTTTATTTTTACTTTACATTTATCATATTTATTCTATTCAATTTCATTCCTCCTTTTATAACTTATCAAATAATCTCTGAATAGTATGCAGAAAGGATCAAAAAGTGTTATTTTTAAGGAAGCATTTGACATTAGTAAATAGTGAAAATAAATTTTGAAAAGTGAGAAAAGAATTTAATATGATAGAAATAAAGTGAGAATAAATATGATAATTATAAAAAATATGAAAAATGGTTAGAATATAAAAATAAAAATAAAAAGATAAATTATACATTTAATTTTAATTGACTTTGTCTTTCTATTTCATCTCATTCCCGCGAAAACACTTCCTGAATCTTACCAACTATAACCGTTGGAAAGAGTGATAAAACGAATTTGCCTTGTTTTATTAGCCGCTCTCAAATAGAATCTCATATTTTTGTAAAATAAAAACTAACTACAGGATAGACACTGTATTTTATTAAGCTGGCGCGCGCGGAATAATGGCGGCGGCGGATCTTGGGATCACCATCAGGCATCACCACTCGTGCGGTTATGCCCCTCCAGCCGGGATTGGCTCGACTATTATATATTTATATCAGCTGTGAAGTGGCCGCTGGGGGACAAATTCTCTTCTTCAGCGGCTATTATCGCTGGGAATGCCTCTTTTCGTTCATAAGAACACACAACTGTTGGACAAGTAATTTTTCGTCGATTTATTGGGTCCACCGTCAATTTCCTTATCCTAACTATTTGACTTCAGTTCCAAAGCATGCGAAAGCATTAAAATTAAATTGAATTACAAATTGAATTATTGTTAACGATATATCAGAGAATAGAAGGCTTGGATCCTGTATACATTTTTTTAAGATTGCATATCTCCTTCTTATCAAATCACGCGCGCCACTAGATTAGCGTTGCCTCTTGGACAGCAAAGTGCCAACCACTCGCTCTGCATGTACAGCGCGGTGTAAATCTGTACCTCGCGGTCCTCCATTTCTCACGTTAACAAATCCTTGAATGGTTATCACTTATCCAGTGCCGCTGACGACTTGGGCAGGATTCAGACATGCTCGGGCGGTTGAGCCGACAAGAGTGTCGTCGGAATTTTTTTTCAGTAATTGTCGAGGGTGCAACTTGGTCCAGGTACCCACGGGTCAATCCGCTAAGTACTCTAAATAGGATAGGTTCTGTTCCACAAAACCTACCTATAAGGTTGGTTCGGTTCCTTGGGCAAAATACTCGTTCAGTTCCGAGTACCCGAAACCGACCCGGATTTCATATATATATATATATATGTATATATATATTATAATACATAATATAATTTTTTCCCATGCTGACCACGAGACACAACTAGCGTACTCCAACCTTAAGATTCAATTGTAGCAAGCACAACCACCGTATTTTTACAATTTCATGGCTGAAGAACCCAAATTCCCTGGCCCCATCTTCTCTGTTGTCGACCGCCATAAACCGCTGCACTTCGTAAATTCAGGCCGCCTAAAAAATCGATCGCCTCTCCGACACAGACTTCTGTCTTCTTGCGGCAGATCTACTCTAGCAAGAACCGAAAGACCCCAATTTCTTTCTCCTTTGCGGCAGAAATCGTGGCAACAGCGCCGGTGAAAATTTTGGCAGTGGGCGGCAGAAGATCAGGCAGCGGCGCCGCCATAACTCCCCTTCACGGCAACAAGGCTCGGTGGTCTTTATCTCTCTCTCCCTCCTCGCCGGCAATAAGCTCCATCTCACTCCGTTTGATCTCTGCCTCCACTCTCATATGCTCT
>JAXCLR010000081.1:7024577-7041638 GCA_035584095.1 Annona squamosa
TAGATTAAATATAACTAGATTAACATGTTTATAAAATTATTTTTCAAAAAAAAATAAAAAAAATATATTTTTTTGACGTCGTAAATGATCAGTCGGCATCATGTATTGGGAACATATTCATTTGTTAGTTTAAAATAAGCAGAGTTCACTTTGCATTTCCTACTACCAATGACCGAAAAACCTGTAGTCTACATCGTACTGTTCTGAAAGCTTATATTTAGTTCATGCGGGTATGAGATTGTTGTTATCGGCGGCGTCGTTATTATAATTAAATAATTGCCGAGTCCGTGGGCAAACTTTCTTCTTTATCGCAGCCATTAGTCTCTTTCTCTTTCTCTCTCTCAGCACTGAAGATCACAGAAACAATACCATTACTGCGTCCCCATGCCCGACCGTACTTGGAACTCTTTTTGATCCAATTGTTTGATGTAGATTTTCTTTGAGGCCTTGATCGAACGTTTTGTTCGGTCCATGCATTTTCTGGGATACATGACCAAGGGTGACCCGGTCATGACATTCTTCTATGAGGTAATCACTTTATTGTCTTTTTCATCTAGATTCTTGCCATGGATAGCGATGAGGGCCAATGAGCTTTGTGGCACAGCTATCTTCACCCACTATCGGATTTTGTCCGCACTGCCTCTTGGAACTTGCCTTCTTGCTTTGCAGATCAATGGTCCTCAACTGCTAATGATGCTAAGATTTGGATCGCAGTTCCAAGAAAATTCATCGTGGAATGTGAAGAAAGATGAACTGACGACCCCTTATGTAACACATATAATAGACACCTTCATCATCCCAATTACTCGATCCACTTTCTATTACTTCTACAAAACAAGGGAAGGAACATTGCACTTACAAAGAGGTCCATGTCCCTCACGTATCTCATGAACTCTGTTGGAAATTTTCCAAAATCAAAATGAACTCATCATGTAGTCGGGAGCTAGGCAACGTCTAATTCTATCTTGTAGGGTCTCACCCTTTTAACGCAACTCATCATGGAACTTGGGACCAGCAATACTCCAAAACTAGTTAGCTCCACCTTCATTCAACCACACAACATTACACTTTTATCATCAAAATAAAAACTCATTGAGTTAAGATGCTGCTCATATTATTAGATATTTAAAATGGAATATAAGCTAACAACATTAGAATGCATAGAGATGCTGCTTATTTAGAAAGAATATCTAAGAAAATATCCAAACCTGCCTTGTAAAGGACTACTTCTCGCCGAGCCTGGATAAAATCAATGATTTTCTTATCCACTTGGAAAACCTCTACAAGAACATCGTTCGAGATGAGTGGATTGGATTTAAAGACAAAATTAGCAATGATGATGGTGTCAAGGTTTTGATTATTCAAGATTGCAATTGCAACTACCTTAGTCTTCCAAAGATTGAAGTGGAAGGTTCATCAAAAAAAAAAAAATTTGAAGTGGAAGTGAATGAGATTCAAGGAGAATATGAAGACATCACCCTTGTTGAGAACCTTGGTTATGAGATGATTTTCGGGGTTGGAGGTGATGAAACCAATGTAGAAGGTGCTCTCCGGCAGTGTTAGGATATCCGTTACACATCGGTGCGTATGAGAATTATTGATGCCAGAGGGAGCGAAGATGATGCGAACCAAGGAGATTCCCGAAGTGTTAAGTCACACTATCTGCGCCACATTCACTTGGGTGATGTTGGATCTACCTTTGTTGGCTATGTTTCCAGGCTTGTTAAGCACTTTGAAGAAGAAATCGCTGGCCTTCACTTTGCTGAGGATCCTTGCTCACATGCCCATCGACGAAAATTGAGCAGAAAAATGGCAAAATAAGAAAAATGGCAAAATAAGGAATGCTTTGAGTTAGCCCAAATAGAAAAGTCTCACTATAAGAGAAGTTGCAATCAAGTTGAGAAACATTGATGGAGAAAATATAACAACGTGCTTAGAGACTTGGGATCCGTGTCGCAACTTCGCCTATGCCAAGTTTTGGTGAACCCATACCCTGAGCCTATAAAATTTAAATGAACTTAAATTCAAAAATTAGAAGTCGAGTTTGGGTCAAGTTTAGATTGGGATGATATTGATTTCGATTTTGGTATCGAGTTGAAATTTGGATTGCTCTTCAACTACAAGAAGTTAAAATTACTGACATAGATAATGAATTTGTTAAACATTATTGCATTCACACGTGAATAATTTACACTTGAATATATTTATATAACTTACGATATCTTTAGTTTGATGAAAGTTGGTCTTTTAATTAAAAGATAATTCTAAATATAATGAACAAAATAAATTTACACATAACAATCAAGATAAAAAAATAAATGAGATTACATGAGATCATTATATAAAATTTAATAAAATTGAGACTTATATATCTCGTAGTTAATTAGTATATGCAATAATTTTAAAAAGTTGATACATTTACAATTATTTGTACATAAAGTTAATGTAGATGTAATATATTCAACTTTTATGGATAATGTATATAACATTTAGACTATAAAATAAATATTTTACAATTTATTTAGGTTAAGATTATATGAAATAACTTTGTCACATTATAATTGAAATATGTAATATATAAATAAATATAATTATTTTAATAAATTAGGGAGAATATTGGGTTTGGACCGGGTTAAGTTTTGGTATCGGATTGATGCAAATGATATTGATTTCAGATTTTCTCGGATCAAGTTAAAATTGGTCTAATTTAAAAAAAAGTTAAAAAAATACAAATTTAATTTTAAAACCAGGTCAAGTTGAGTGGATTCGGATCTACCTAGCACCAAGTTACTCAGCTTAGTCTTAAACGGGACTAAGAACAGCAGCACAGGCCAAATACATAAAGGAGAACGAGCACAATGAAATAAGAAGCCATTTTCGTCTTATTAATTTTTTGAAAGAAATTGAGTAGTATTGGGAGGTGTTTGTACAAGTTCTGAATGGAAAATCATGGTGCAAGAATGGCCATTTATGTAGAAGAAAAGAGCGAGTGGAGGAATAGATTTAAAGATTGAAATGATCTTGGGTCGTTTGTATATAAAAAAGTACTACACAGTCATTCACCAACTAAAACACTACATGCGGTTTCCCTTTGTGGCAAGCCATTAGCTGAAAGAAGCACAAGATGATCTGTTTTGAAATTGCCAACTATATCCGTTGATTGCCTTTTTCAATATTGAATTACATAAAATTAGACGATGTGGAGACATCCTTGCGTATTAATTGCATAGTAACTCCATTTGATGCGAGTCTTCAAAGTATAACCACACAGCCTCTTGTACTGCATTTACACCGGGTAAACATTTGATCGAGGACCAAGAATATGATCCAATCCACATGTTGCATTTACCAAATGGTCCATGGATTGTTGTATTGGGTAGTCGCTGCCAATCCCCATATATGAAAATAGATGCCCACGCAAGTGCTATATGCTGAAAAGGCTCCACCTTATGATATCACCACGCCAAAATTCATCCCACCAAGCTTCTTCATTTCTACAAAACGCCGTTTGCCTGTCCTCGGGAGCAAGGCCTCATGTAAGGGAAAGCTAACCAAGGTGATGCAGCCGAAACAACAATACGTAGAGCCAATAGGCTACATATCATGAGCTCATTCTTAGTGATTGTCATCAATACCTTGACAGAACACTATAGTAAATAGATTAATATACTAACCTTCAACAATTTTTTTAGAATAAGTTTTTGAGAAAATGGATTAACAATTTAGTTTGACAGTGTACGTTGAATTAATAAATATACGTGATTAAGTTAATTGCACTCTTAATTAACACTTACTAATTAAATCCTAATTGGTTGTAGCAAAATTAACACTTCTACTCCTTGCTTGCAGATTTAATCCTCGTTAATTCTTGCTGTGCTGCAAAAGCGAGGTCAAAGAGCCGAAAAGGATTTACGTTTGTTACATGAATTTAGTCAGTGTTAATCGCTGATACGAATGTCAGAAATAAATTCCGTTTGTGGACAAACACTAAGAGCAAGAAAGGTAGGTAATAAATACAGAATAAGACGTTACAAAATATTTATTGTTTTGGAAATCTATCAAAAGCTGAATCATCTTCCATGTAATTTTCATTTGGTCCAACCCCTTCAAATACTTTATTATAATTCAAATAGCATTAAGGCGCATAAAAGGTCTAACGAGAGGTTGTGGTCTATTAATCTCAATTTTATTGAAGTAATTATATAATCTCAATTATATAACCTAATACCAAGTTTTACCAACTTGGAGATGTTTATATATTTTTAAAAATTTTGAATTTTAATCATTTCTAAATCTTAAAAAATGACTGAATATTCTTCTGTTTAAAAATCCAAAAAAATATACGTAAGTATGATTATATATATCATGATGTATTTTAGACTAAAATACAACCTTCATTTATTTCATTTTATTTTCACTTTTATCTAATTTTTCTTCATAATTTTTTTTCTAATTGTATATATATATATATATATATAAACAAAATTTTCTATTTTATAATACTTTTACATATTTATTTTTGATTTTTTAAAAATTAAGTTTCTTAAGGACAGAAAATGTCTTAAATGCCCAGGATAGTGTTATGTTTTGTTAAAAAAATAAAAATGTAACAGTATTATAGAGTAGACAACTTGATATGTAAATTAAATACAATTAGAAAAAAAATTTATAAAGAAAAATTAGATAAAAGTAAAAATAAAATGAAACAAATGAATGTTGTATTTTAGCTTAAAATACATCTTGATGTATATAATTATGCTCAAAATACATGAACATCTCTAAAAATAATAAAATTTTATATGAAGTAAACATACTTAGATTAATAATTTTATAAAAATTCAAAAATAAAAATATTTTACATGCTTTCCGTGCACCTTGGTGTAAAATTTTTTATGTTTTATAAAATTATAATCTATTTAGATATATATATATACACACAGTTATATATTTTTTAAAAAATTCAAATTTTAGTTATTTTTAACTCTTCAAAAATGACTAAAATATTCATGTATACAAATCTTAAAAGATATACATATCTTAAAAATAGTAGAACTTCTTATATACATTACATCGAAATATTTAAAAGAAATTTCCCATCAAAAAATATTTATAAGAAATTTAAAAAATCCGTCTGCGTGAAAAGCTGGGTGCATTGGATCGTAAGTGGAATCCTTCAATGCAAAAATGCCACGTGTCCTCGCCAACCGTTGTTCGCTCCATCTCCTTTTGGATTTCCCAGAACACCCTTCCTGTCTCCATTTCCATTAGTCCATTATGCTCGTCACTTCCAAACGATTCGAGGTTTCAACGAGACCACAGCTTGGGAGGGAGGTAATGCCGTCTTTCCTTCCTTTGGACAGCGAAAGGGCACACCTGAGATCTGTTTCTTCCTTCAAATTAAATCAAAGGCCATTGGAAGAGCACAGATCTAGCCTTGAAAGTCGAATTGGAATCCTTGCAAACCTAGCATTGGCAGGAGAGAGGGTATTGTTTCGCTCCCTTTCTCTCCATGTTTCTAGTTTTTTAGTCTCTAATTCTTGGATTTTTACTCATTTGTGTGTCTTCATTTGAAATCTCCTTTTTAATTTCTGGATGTTGCAGAAGAAGGAGATTCTGGATGATTCGGCTTGCGTTCCGCGCGGCGGATGTTTGGAGCAAACAGGACGTTGGGCCCTGCGAATAGCGTTCGTGGCTGCAAGGTTTTCTCCGTAGCGGATGCAGGTTAATATCGGGGGTGACGATCCAGCAGCAGAGGTGGGTTGTCATCTTGGCAGCATTAGTAGAGCGTAGGTGTGGCTTCGGATCCAAACCCTTGGAAACACTAGCATTAGCGGCAGCCCCCCCAGCCCCCATCGCCTCTCAATTTTCTTAGGGTTTAAGCCTCTAGTTTTTTGGATTTTTACTCAATTTCGTGTGTTCTTGCTTGAAATTTCTTTTTCAATTTCTCAATGTTGTAGCAGAGAGAGATTGCTTGATGTTTCTGTTTGCGTTCCGCATACGGAGGACGTCTCCAGGAGATAAGATGTTGCATCGTCATCTCAGCTGCTTTATTTATATCAAATCGAAGTCCCACCAGCAGCATCGGTAGTGCGTAGATCACGCTTCAAATCCGAATCTAGCCTTTAGATGTTTACTCATTTTTGTATTTTTGTGTTGAAATTCCTTTTTTTTTTTTAAAAAAAAAAAAATTTCTCAATGTTGCAGATGAAAGATATTCTTGATGATTCGGCTTGCGTTCCACATACCGAGGATGTGTGGAGTAGACAAGAGGGTGAGCCCTGCAGATGGCATCCGTCGCTGTTAGGTTCCCTTACCTCCTTTCTGGAAGATTCATAGGCAAGAATTTATGGTTTCAGACTCTGATAATTCTAGTATTTGCATGTTTTAGCTTCGTCTGATCATGATGTTGTTCATTTGTAGGATGAACAATTGCATAAGTTCTTTAAGTTCTATGTTTCACCATAGGAAGAGTTCAGCATACTATGGGCGTTATATGCTCTTTCTCCAGGGGAATGATGAAAATAGAGGGGCTGGGGTAAAATCTGATATTTCAGGTGCGTTGTGAAACAATCATTTTAGTTTTATATTAGTTCAGACATCTCACTTTTTGAAACCGAGATACTGCCACAAAAATGGATAACATCAATCTGTCAGACTCTTCTTGATCTCAACCTCATTTGGGTGCCCAAACAAGCACTTCTACTTTAAAATGCAGTTGGTTACACATCTCCTGCAGTTTGCATTTCTAGGACCATTTGGAAATTCCATTGGGTTTCTGGATCTTGTAATATTATTTTTTTAGTTAGGAAAGAAATGCTGTGTGTCATTTGTCTTCCCCTTATTCTTGTTCTGAATGCACTCATGTTTATTTCTTATCAAATCATCTGTTATTCTTGATTGGTTGGCTAAACAATGAGCATCTAATTTTCTTTGAATCAGCTTGTAGAAAAGGTTAATTATTCTCACTCACGACAGCGGTAAATTATTGCTTTCAATTTCTTTCAAAAAATCTTACTTCTCTCTTCCTTAGTCTTCTTCTTCTCTTTCTGCACCAAAAATTTGATTCCAGTGTCGGTAGTATCCAGTAAAGGAGATGTTGGCAGTGATCTTAATCTTTCCAGGGAAAAGAGTATTGATGATCAATATCTTACAGCTATTTTTTTTGGAAATAAATATCTTACCACTATTGATGTAAAATAACTTTTTCCTCATTGAAAGTTTCCCCTCACTGAATTTGAGGAGTATGGGATGTTGGAAATCTTATGATTTCAAAGCGCATCCAATTTGCTTTCTTACAAAGGAAAACTGTGAGTAAGCCTCCTCTAGCAGCATGGTACTGGAAGAATCCTTCTATATTCATATTGCTTCTATTTTACATGCGTCCATGCTATTTGTTTTGATGTTATGGTTTCATTCGCTTGTTATTTAGTTTAAAGGAAGTCTGCAGCTTCTCAAAGGATTAATAGGTCATATTCTTTAGGGTAATGGAATTTGTAACTAGTTGTTGGGTTCCATGAAAGTCAAGGTTCTTACCAGTTTCTCATGTATTAATGGACTGCTAGAATCCTTGTTGTTGTCGGGTACTTTTGCTTCTGTTTTAGATGAATGCTGAAAGCTCAATGAAATCAAATGTAAAAAACCCAGAGAAACACAAGGAGAAACCAAGTATTTCTGGTGGTTCATCTTGATCATCTATGTTTATTTTCTAAAATTTTACAAGAATCTCTAGACGTTAGTATATAACTTTTTTGATGTATATTTATTTTTTTTGTGTTTAGTAATATCCCTCATTCTATTCATTGAGTCTGACAGGAATAAACCAGTAGCAAGAAGTGCAGAACCCAAAATGGGAATGATTCTAACCTGATGTAAGTAGAAGCTGATAGTTTGTAATCACTTATGTCTCAAAATCTTTGTTCTTTGCTTATTGAGATTGGACATGTTTTTCTCTAATTTGTTGTCTAGTGTCATGCCTTGCATCTTTTTTCTTGTCTTTTGAATATTGCTGTATTAACTGTCTGGTATGTTCCAACATATAAATGAAGTCAATGTTAAAAAAAAAATTGTGACCAATTAACCCAGAACGGTTTAAATTGACAAGCTTATTTCTGAATTAGGAGAAACCTGTGCTAACGTAATTTTTTTTTTTTTTTTTGTAACTATCTCAATTTGTCTAATTCAATGCTTTTTTCAGGACTAAAAGTGGGAGGTCTCCTTCCCAACCATGGTGGAATTACAGCCCAACATTGTTGTTTTGGCTTCACTTATCTGCCATTTTTAATAGGATTTTAAGTTAGACATTTTATCTTGTGGTTGTAGATTTGTATCAGCAAGTCAGAATGTCAAAGTTCTGAATACATCATGTGGAAAATTGTCGGAAAGTGCTCCGTGCTCATATTTAAGCACTCGCATTCCCAACATTATTATAAATTAAATGCCCAGTAAAAGAGCTATGTACTTAAGATGACAATCAACATAGGTTTGTATGTGCAAATCCTATCCTGACATATTAATTCAAAAGTATCAATTCATCATTGCATAAGCCTCGTTTGCTAAGTTAAAAATCCAAAATAAATATGTACAAATATCCAAAAATGGTAAAGCTTAGTTTATAGATTAAATTAACTAGGTTAACATGTTTATAAAATTTTTTTTTCAAAAAAAAAACAAAAAATATATATATTTGGCAGTCTGAGAAGATCGTTACTCCAGTTTGACTACTTTTAGCGTGGGGTCAATATTCAACTTTTCATGATATGACATATGGTTCCAATCTCATGCACACTGTAAAATATGCACTTTTTACTTATACATGTGTTACGTGCACTTTATGCTCCCTCATGCATTGCTGGATATGGAACTTACGCATGTGTAGTCCTGCTACATATTTGTGAGCAAATAACATGCTTTATAGTCTCAAACTGGTGATTACACTAAGGGCCATTTGGTAAGAGATATATAAATATAAAACACTTTCCCACTCCTTCCTACAGTCTTTTTAATATAATTTGACATTTTAACTACTTCTCTATTCTATTTTTCTCTATTATTACCTTGGCAGCTCAATCATATTTTTACTTCTTTCCATATTACTACAATATCTATTAGTCCTAATTATCAACTTTATCATATGAAACCACGCTCACTTTCAAAAATTTTTTCCACACTTTTCCCCCAGTTTTTTCGTTTGTTTTTATTTTACATCTTACGGAACAGATCATAAGACTCATCTCCATAGATTACTATTGCACTTTGTAGTTCTGGACTTAACGATCCTATGAAGACAAATTTCTGTAAACTACCGCCAGCACATCCAACATACAAACATGCACTGTCCTAAATGCCTATATATTATGTCCAAAACAGATCACTTGAAAGCACACCTCAAATTATATGAATCTCATCTCATGATGAGATTATTGCCTAAGGATCTGTCACCTTCGTAAGTCGTGCATGTTGCTATTATATCACCATTTCCTTCTATGTTGTAATTCAGCATGCATCATAACATCTAATCAATGAAATCGTATCAACAGATTCAACTGCATTTCAGTTAGGTGTAAAACAAAGTTTCAGTATAAGCTTAACTTTAAGGGATGTCACACCTGATTGATCACAAAACATGATCCGTGGTCCTCTGTCATTCAATCTATCAAGCTATCCAAGTAGATGACAACATTGTCATTTGTAAGCCATTTCGTTATTACTACTTGAGGCCCATTTCGCATCTTCAAAGGTCATGTTCTTGGAATGATTTATTGTTACACTTCATGGGAGCTTAGGTGGGCTACTTACTAGACTAGCGTTTTCAGCAAAGTCTTGGGTCCGCAGATTATTAATTTTTATTGCCTTCTCGGGCCTGCTAACTCTTAAATGCATCCCAAGTAGGTTATTTGTTGCTGCCAATTAACTGTATCACTTTGAGTGATCCTAAGTTATCAAAATCATTTGTTTCGTGTCTTTGTTTTAAAGTAAGCAGATGAAATACCCACTTGTCTCAATATTTCGGGTTAGTGGATCTACCAAATTGCTAATTTTGATATGTTTTTTAGGCCTGAAATTTCAATAATTACTGGGATAATATTTATGTTGGAAGTAGGGTGTTTCTACTTTTCAAGTGTTCTAAAACTCATATAAAATCATGAATTTTAAGCTTTATTTCAAATTGATGTCATGACATGTTAATGACAATATTTGTTTTATGCTAGTGGGCTCATCTAGTGCTATATTTGAATGGTTTAGAAAAAATTTTCAATGCTTTGTTTCAATAACAACTAATGGATGTCCTAACAAGAGAGTTTTTTTTATGAGTTATTGATAGTCCACTGCTATAATCTTTCACTGGTTAGTCATCCAATTCTTTGATTACTATTTAGTATAGACAATATATTTACTGAATTTTAGATGTATAGATGGACACATAATGGTGTTGTGCTGTTGTGTAGTGTAATATGCGTTATCTTTTGGTGCATCTAGGTCTAGTACCCAGAAATTATATTCTTTCTCTTGATTTTAGATGAAAATTTACTTTGTGATATTTATTTTTCGTACTCTAATTGTCTCATGATCAATCAACCAAAATTTTTGGTGTAATCATGCTAGGTTTTCCTCATTCAGGAGGGGCTTACTCATAATTGACTGCTGGTAAGCTTTTCTGAACTTAGAAACAAGCAGGAACTAAGCTTACTGTCCTAATTGTTCTGGACAACTTTTTCTTTGTAATGGTAGGGTTTGAGATGCCTTATCTGCTTATCACTCCTCTCTAACCTTGTTTCTTACCATGCACTGTTTTGCTAGAAGAGTGCCAAAGAATGAGAGGCGAAAAAAGTACTAAAACAACTTTTTTGCGTCATTTTAGGCATTGTGACTCATTCTAACAATATTCATGTGCCATGCCCGCACTCAACTTTATTATCGAAAACTCATGAGTCCCTTGAGACTTTACAAGAAGGATGAAACAGGGCAGGAATTTATGTGTTGCCATTATGGCACTTTATGCTGCTGCTTCTATGTTACATTAATTGCTAGGATAGGGATCCATACATTTTTGCTCATAATTGCCAACAACATTTATGTTGCTGAACCTTGCATTCTACTCAGTTGTGTCATTTGTTTATAGTTATATTGGCAAATTCAACCATCAATTTATCATGAATATGTTGGGATCATATTTTGGTAGGTGTTCTTAGAATCTTAATACCAATAACAGCTATTTATTAGTGTCTCGCAAACAAGATATCTATCACATTGGAATCATTCTAAAGGAGTAGATTAATTTGAAATTTCAAAGGAATTGATGGTTAACATATTAATTTAAGAGATCCATAGAAATTATTTACTTAAGATTGAATGTTTGAGCCCTCCAAAATGTTTACTTTTAACTGATTTTATTTTCTTGCCAACCAAATTTTTTATCAATGTAACAACTATATTTTTAGTCGAACAAATATTTTAACACATGATGAATGGTTTGGAATTTTGGATTTGATAAACTAATCTTTAGCCTTCAAACTAAAAGATTCCTTTATATTGGTTTCGTGATGGCATTCATTGGAGATAATATTGTTTTTATTAAAAAAAAAGACAAATATGGAATCTCTAATTTTTTTAAATCTACAAAAGTCAGTAATTTGAATGGCAAGTCATTATGTTTTATTTTTGATTTAGGGTTTTGATGTTAATATAATTACCAACTACATATTGGGTTGGGCTAAACAATTTGGGAATTTTCCTCAAATCGTATGTTCTTTCATAAAATTGACAATAATCCTCAATTTGCTGCCGAATGCGTTTTAAATCTGTATAAAACAGTGTAATAATATATTATACATTGTAGACAATTGGCTTTTCAAGGCTACAGACAAGAAAAGGTTCAGAAATTTTGTTAGTAAAGTCTAAAGCCAAGAAAATTTGAGAAATTTATTAATATTTTTTCTTTTTTGCCTTTGCTAATGCTTTACTATTAGACTAGAAAATTTCAAAATGGGGGGTGTGGTTGGCATTTTGGTGAAAGAAAAGAAAAAAATTCTTTGCATAGTAAAGAGAAAAAAAAAAAAATTCTTTGCTTCTTTCTCAACAACTATCATGTCTATTCCAAATTATTCCCTTTACTATTAATCATTACCCATATCTGATCACATTACTTCACTTTTTAAAATTCTCTCTCTCTCTCTCTCTCTCTCTCTCTCTCTCTCTCTCTTGTAAATGAAAAAGAGTGGTTTTTCCCCCCTCTCTGAATTATAAATAGAAGTTTTGAGTTTTACCTTGTCATGTGGGTGCAGTTTCTGTTTCGAACAAAGTGTATTTTGGAAGCTCTAGATGCCAATCAAACATCCTAACTAGGTATTGTTTTCACCAAATCATTGTTTAGGACCAAACAATAATTTTTGAATAAGTGTCATTTAGAGAGACAAATAAACATATAATACAAATATTGTGAAAAATTATTTTTGTATGTATTACGAAATTTTGGCCATGACCATCCAAATCTTAGGTGTTTTGTTTGATGAATCTTAAATGTAAAGCATTATAATACAGGAGAGAACTTGACCCAAAAGTTCAGTACCAAAATTGAGCATCAAATCATAAGAAATAACACCAAATAGAGCTCAGGTTACCATAATCTTTTAGGGGATCTAATGAGTCGGCCTAGCTAGGAATTATGATTATTATTATTCAATTGGAAGGCTCAACTAGGACTATTAATGTTACAATAAAGTGCTAGATGGATGCGGCAATATTTAGACCTTGCAACCAAAAATATGATCTCAATTTTTCATGACATGCATGGTTGAATTTGACATTATTATTGTAAATTTATATCACTCCTAAGTAAATGCAAGCTTCAATGACATGGATGTTGTTGTTGGTTGTGAGAAGAAAAGTGTGGATTCTCATCCTGACAATTATTGTCACGTATAGGTCAAGGCACAAAGAGGTAGATGAATGCACAAATTCTTGCTCATCCTCTCTCTTTGAAGTCATAAGGGACTTACGAGTTTATGATAATAAGATAAATGTAACATGGTAGATGAATGTTGTTAAATTGGGCCATAATACATAAATGGAAGCAAAAAATCTGTTTTAGCATTTTACCTTTTATTCCCTTGCCTTCAAATTCTAGTAAAATAAGCATTCACAATGAGGATCTAAGTTGGCGGGGATTGTGAAGCAGAGGAAAATCTCATACTTTGCTTAGTATGAAGTTGAAGCTTTGTCTGATAATTAGGGTGTTTTGAAGTCCTCTTTGTTTCTATGATGAAGAATGATCCTGTTAGTCCGGACTAAGTAAATGTCTCATTTAGCTCATCTCAAAAATTCTATTTAAAATAATTTTTTTTTGCTTTTTTATTCATACACTTGTTTATCTAAGTGTATTTAATATACAAATTAAGTTTTACTATTTTTGGATGTGTATATATTTTTTTAGATTTTTAACCATAAGGGTATTTTAAATATATATATATATAGATGTTTAAAATTTCAAAAAAATAGATAAACATATTCAAAAATAGTAAAACTTGGTCTATATGTTAAATACTTAGATAAATAAGTACACGAAGAAAAAAGTAAAAAAAAGTTGTTGTAAATAGGTTTTTTAAGGTGGGCTAAGTAGGGTATTTACTTAGCCCGGGTAATAGGATTACTCCTCATGATGATTTTAGAAAAGTTTGGTAAGTGGTTAAAACAAACAAGCGTTTACCAAGATACCGAATCTTTAGCGTGATTGCTTTTGAAAAATTGGTCAATTGATTATGAAGTAGTCTGAAAATAAGTATAATCGAATAGATTTTCATGTTAAAACGAGAAAATAAATATTTCTATTGGGGATTAGTGCTAGTCGGGTCATAAATATTGCTTGTCATGATATCTTAACAAAATGGTTTGCGTGTCCTTTTACGTCCAAAATTAAAGTAAATAGGACGTGTATCTTATGATGGTTGATCAAGAGATTGAAGGAGTGACTACCGTTAGAACAAAACCACCGCAAACAATGACCTATCAGCTCATGATTGTCGACGTTCGATGACACCTAAAATCTTTGTTATGAAGTTTAGTAACAGCCGTTGAAATATAGCATCGAAAGTCTTTTTTCTAAGTCATTCAATTATTGCAGGGTTAATTTTAAATATATCTACTACATTTGTCTTTAATTATAAATATACCTACTAAGTTTGAAAATTTTCACATATAGCCATTAAGTATGTGTAAAATTTTAAATATATCCATTCCGTCAAGCACGATTAAAAATTGCCGTTATGTATCATATGAAATGTCTAAAATGTCTTTTATTATTTAATAATAATAGTCATTCAACTATGATGGAAGTTGAGCAATAAAATGACAACACATCTAATATGAGAGAAAAACTAGATAGAATGAGTTTGAGCAGTGTGGATACTGCATGAATTATAATAAATGTTAAATTAGTCAGGGTTATTTTGGAATTTTAAAATTATTAAATGTTGATAATTGTCATAATGGATATATTTGAAATTTTATTCATACTTAGTACGTAAATATGAAAGTTTTCAAACTTAGGGGTTGTTTGGCATGGGTTAAAAGTTTTTGATGTGTTATTTGCCTTAAAAAAACGTTAACCATCAATTTCCTCCATCGCCGGTGCGTGCATTAACATTGGTTTTGTACGGCGGTCAAAATTAAAAACACTTTGAAGCTGTCGAAGCATGTTGTTGCGTCGCAAACAGCAGCATAGTTCGTTGGTGGATGAGCTGAGCCTTTGCGTACGCCAGCTTTCTCCCCCATTGTCGAACTTGAGGAACATCCGGATTCTGCAAACGGTACAAGATGTTCAGCATCAAATGCTAGGATGACTGATTGAATTGACCTGTTTTTGCGTTAAAAGCTCTCGCGTGAAAAGTTTTATAAAAAGGGGTGAGGTTTGATCGTTGCTAACAAACAGCCCCTTAGTGAGTATATTTGTAATTAAAGGCGAATGTAGTGGATATATTTGAAATTAATCCATTATTGCTAGATCAACCCCGCTTGGATATAATGAATATTGTGATTATGAGTTATGGCATTACCTTGACGTGAAGCTTAAAATTCCGATTTTTTTGAGAGTTTATAACATTCTAAAGTAGAAACATCTTACTCTCAACGATATATTATTTAAAATTTAGGCTTCAAAAATGGATTAAAGTTAGCGATATAGTGGAACCATCTACGTGAAACATTAGAAAAGTGGGTATTACGTCTGATGACTTTGTAACACAGTCATGAGACTTGTGAATTTGAAGAATTTAGATCACCTAAATTGATGTAGTCAGCTGATTGCAAGAAATATAACCTGTTGGAATGATTTTCGGAGTTATGTGGGCTTCTAAGAGGCAATAAAAAATACATGGACCCCGCTTGGCTGAAAATTATGGTCAAATTTGGGGCCCACCTAGTCGCTACGAAATATGGCCTTAAATCATGTCAAAATGATGCCCTTCGACGTCAGATTATGAGCCTCACAGTAATCACGAAAGTGATTGATAAATGACGATGTTGGTTCGTACTTGGTTTGCGTGATCGTATGATGGGTGGGGGAGAGGGTCGAACCCTCGAGTACTGGCAGCACCAGATCTTCACTTCTTAATCGCGCTTAGCTGGGTTAAGATAACCAAGACCCGACACGGGTCCCAGTTTAGTTGATCTAACTTCCCAATTTTCCTTTTGGAAACGAGTCACTGCTTCTCTTTATTTATTTCTTAATTTAATTGATGGAGTAAGCAGACCTGATTATCTTAATTAACTAACAAATATAAAGGACAAACAAATCGGTACCCATAAGAATAGTACTGATGTCGTATAATCTAAATTAGGTGGAACCTTGGCATCCGACCTTACAACCGGTAAAAGACAGTCATTCATTAGGGAAGTCCTTAATTAGGGGGTGATTGGTCCTATGGAAAACATTGGAAAATGATTGAGATTAGATGGAAAATGCTACATGTACTGTTAGGGCGCACTGTTGATCAAATAAGGCTTAAATTGGTGAAGAATTAGGTTCATTTGGTCACATAGTTTAATATCATTTTTACGATTATACTAAAATTAGTAAAATCAAAATCTTAAGCGAGCCATATTTGTTTCAAAAATAATTATATGTAAATTATAAAAGAGACATAATCTTATTAGTCCAAACAAAGTAATAGCTTGTTAAGCTTGGTCTAAAGGGATTTTTGCAATATGCCTACAAAATTTAACAAATATTGCATTTGTATTCCTAAATTTACTAAAATTGTAAATATGCTCACAAAGTTTGCATAAAATTGCAAGTGTGTCTTTTTCCATTAAATTTTTATGTAGAATAATGAAAATACTCTTTAAACTAAGTGATATACTTGCAATATTTTCAAATATTATAAATATATTTGTTATTTCATAATTTTACATATATTTACCTATCTTATTATTTTATTTTATTTCTTTTACAAATATGCTTATAATATTTGCAAACATTGCAAGTGTATCACTTAGCTTAAAGAGGATTTTCGTTATTTTATAGAAAAATTTAATGGCATCCTAACGGAAGAGACACGTTTGTAATTTTATGCAAATTTTATGGGAAAAATTTATAATTTTGGCAAACATGAGGATATAAATGCAACATTGGTCAAAGTTGATAGGTATATTTGCAAAAAATTTCACTCAAAAAATTTATTTTAAAAACTTTCTTTTTTTCATAAACTTATTAATCTAGGTATATTTAATATATAAACCAATTTTTACAGTTTTTAAAGATAAGTATATACTTTTTTAGAATTTTAAACGTAAGGTTATTTTAGTAATTTTCAATTATTAAAAATGGCTAAAATGTCACTATTTTAAAAATGTAAAAAAATATACATATATCTAAAATGATAATGCTTGATTTATGCATTAAATTCATCTAGATTAACAAATTTATAAAAAATAGATAAAATAATTAATAATAAATTTATTAGTGTGGGTTAAGCAACCATTACTTAGTTCAGGCTAATAAGATTATACCTCATTATAAAAATCACTTAATACATTCATAGATGCATTGAATTATTATAATATATTTCA
>JAXCLR010000081.1:7041654-7052879 GCA_035584095.1 Annona squamosa
CAAAATAAGGTTTTTGATGGTTTAAATTTGTATATTACCCACCCTCAAATTGATATAGATATAAATTAAATAATTATATTACAATGATTCTACACCTTCTTTAGATTGGACTCATGCACTATGTAAACTTGAAAATCTGTACCCTAGTTAAATGAATGCTGGTAAATGCAATATTTATAATAGATTTTGATTTCATGTTCAAGATAAGTCTCATCTAATCATGATGTAACTTAACCTAGTACATCCCATGTAACATAAATAACGTAGAAAATTCTGTCATCAGTGCAAATGCAGCTGTAAATTTGGAAGATCAATCAGATTTTTATTATTTGTTTTATCATCATAATGTGGACTTTTGCTAAGGCCTTTAGACTTATTATCACCTACAGCTTGCAATATTATTTTTGGACATTGAATTTTCCCATGCTCGTTATCGGTGCAGCAGCCCTTGGCTCTGCAATTCCAGTGGCACCGTCAGAGCCGCTGGCCAGACTTATAATTGCTACTTTGAATTTAAAGCGTCTGCTAGCTTTATCTAATTTCAAAATAACACGCCTGATCGCCTGATCCATTACATTTCAAAATGACGTTGTGTTCTCCTCAAGTTTATGCCATTTGCTGCTGATGGAATACGCATGGTGACATGGTCTAGTCTTTTATGTAAAATGGTAAGTCTTAAAGATCATTTCTTTGAACTTTTTCCAATAAAAATTAAACAGATATTTTATTACAACCTAATCATACAATTACATAAAAGAAAGAACCAGCCAACCCCGTGCTGGTCCTTGAGCAGGAACTGAAAATTGAAATGCAGAAGTAATGATCTCTGCTTATTTGAAACCAACAATTATAAGTTCTAGTGCATGATGAATATTGATTTATTTAATTTGCAACGATGCTATTGGTACTTTAATTAAAACTGTTTCTGGATCAAGTCAATAATTTTCTTGTCCACTTGAAACGCCTTGGCAAGAATATCATCCTTGATGGGGGGATTGGAGCCAAAGACGGCGTCAGCAATGGTGATGACTCCAGGGTTCTGGCTGCTCAAGCCGGCGATGGCGACAGCGTTGGTCTTGCCGATGTTAAGCTGGAAGTGGATGAGGCCGATAGGGAAGACGAAGACGTCGCCCTTGTTTAGGATCTTGGTAAAGAGGCGGTTGTCAGGGTTGGAAGTGACAAAGCCAACGTAGAGAGTTCCCTCGAGGAGGGTAAGGATTTCAGTTCCCCTTGGGTGGGTGTGAGGGGGGTTCAAACCACCGTATGCGAAGTCGATGCGGACAAGCGAAATGCCGAGGGTGTTCAGTCCCGGTATCTGATTCACGTTCACTGCTGTCACATTCGACCGGACTTTGTTTGCAGTGTTACCGGGTTTGTCTAGCCCAGTGAAGAAGAAGTCATTTGCCGTCACCGTTTTTGGATCCTTGCAAATGAACCCGTTCACGAATACTGATCAAAAACAGAAGTTAGAATTCAAGAAGATCAAGTAATTAGATCATGGAATGTGTTCGATCATTATTAATCAATCATGAAACAAATAATATTAGATGATCAATGCTAATAGAAATATTATTTACGTAAAATGAAGTATTATCTGATTTGTAATCTATGTGGTTGGCTACGTATTAAACGATGGGTGAACTAAGTAAATGGGGGAGAGTTATACCTGGTGGTTTGAGTATTGCGACGCAGAAGTCCTGAAGGGGACTTGGGTCATAGGCACGTGTAAGGGAAGCAAAGGCCAGAAGGGCAATTGCAAGGATGTGAGCAGCCATCGTTGTTGTCGTACGCCTAAAAATGGAGGAGAATGAGAAAGAAAAGGAATGAAGCGATGCGACTGTTGAGCGCTTACGAGGATGAGAAACAAGGACAGACAGCATCGGTATTTATAGATAGAGAATATACCAAATCACGTTGATGCAATAGTATAGATTCTTGTTAGACTGTAAAATGTAACGTTTGAAATTGTCAAATATATTAAAGGAGATTGCCACAAAAGTCAGGCTTCTAAGTCCTCTAACCACCTCTCCCAGCTAGCGAGGCTTCCAATGTCAATACCGGCTACTCTTACAAGATCAATACTAATTAAGCTCTCAGTAAAATGTAAGCCTTTTTTATTTTTTATTTTTGGTTGAAGCATGCATATGGAAAAACTGTTAATAGGGCAATATTTGAAACTAAGACATAAATACGCTCATTCCAGTGCAATTTCTACCTTAGTGGAATTAATTTGACCCATCCGTAAGCCATTTCTTTGGTTGAATTTGAATATACTAATTAGATACTACTACTACTACTACTAATTATTATTATTAGTTTTCAAGTTCTTAACGCGTTCATGAATTGTTCCAGTTCGATGATATCTTCTCCTGACATGGTCTTTGCTTTTCCTTATAGTCAAGTCTTAAGACTTTTAACACGCTGCTGAGCAATCGAGAAGGTGGCTTCGCCAATAATCAAACCGCAGGATTAATTAATTAAGGAATAAGAAAATTGAAGATTTCAACCCAGCCCTTCTAACTAAACTTCGCCTAATGGATGAGTATCCATATCCAGAATCCTTGTGGCAGATGGGGAAGCATCTCAAATAATAATTTTTAATTTGAGACCCCGATGCTTCTCTCCGACAAGGATAACAACTTTTTTTTTTTTTCCCCCTTAATATGAACTATGAATTGTCATCTCATACAACTGGTTATGTACAGTTTACATTCAAACCACAGATTTTTTTATATTTTATAAATCTAGACCATTCAATATATAAATTAGAATATGTTTAGTTATTGTTCTAAAAATCACACATTTTGAAAGCTTTCGCATGTAATCTATGGATTTCCAAAATTTTAACGGTTTCATATTGACTTTAATTGTATTAAATATTTAGAAGATATAAGTTTCCTAAATTTTTTCAATCATAATTATGTATAATAATTTATATTTAAGTGGTTCAAATTTTAATAAATTATTTTTGAAATATAAGAAGTAACACCGATTGTAGTTTTCATAAAATTACAACCGCTTGTATATGGTCAAGCTCCTTTTAACAAACCTTACATAAAAAAAAAAAGAAAAGAAGACAGGTTCTGTTAGATAAAATTTTGGTTCTCGTTATAGGTTAAAATATTGTTATAAATTCATTGGAATTAAATATTTTATTTCAAAGACCTTTTAAAATTAGAAAAAATATATTTTTTATGGGAATGGAAAAAATATTTTTGTTAACACTGGAATGGAGAAATTTACTTGCGGGATTTCGGTTGCACCAAACCCAATTTATAGCTGACCAATTTGAAATTTTATTGCTTTCAGTTTTTTTTATTGTGTATCAGGTTTTAATGTTATTCTTCAAAGTGTGTTGGGCCCATCCATGCGAGTTAGGCTAGCTTATTTCCATTTTTGTACAAATAAATTCACGTGGAGTTGCCAATCGAGCCGTGCTTGGTTGGTCAGCGCCGGCATCATAAGAATTTGAGCTGCACTGGTTGTGGAATCCAGCTTTTGGATTTCGGCCAGAAATGTGGGAAAATTATTAGTGGGAGCTTTGGTTGTTGGAAGCTGTATCTTCCTGATTATTTGGTGGAGCAGTGTCTCCAGATTTGTAAGAATGTCTCAGACTTTCAGTATAATATGTGTTGAGATATATATAAATATATTCAAATCACAAAAATTCGCGTGGAGTTAGTGCTTATGCGAAACACTGGATAGCAGAAAATTAAATTATTTCAAAATTTTTAATTTTTGAAAATTAAAACTTTTTTGCAAAAGTTTAAAATTTGGTTGTTAAAAAAACTTAATTGCTAATAATTTGTGGCATATTCCACGTATCAATTATTAAGAAGAAATTTAGTTATCAATAATTCATAGTTTTATGTTTAGATACCGCATTTTTATTTAGTTGTTAAGATATTATTACAAAAGAAAACAATTTCCTTACTTACGAAGCATCATCAGAAGTAAGGAAAATTTTCCTCACCCATAAAATAATTACCATAAGCACGAACATTTTTTTTTCGCGCCACCCATTATATTGCGTCCCTGGGAATTGGTCGTTGGCGTCAGTTCGCCACCTTGAGTGCTCCCTGCCCGATGACACATCAGCAAAGGTCCCCCTCCGGAACGTATGCACTGCTGATGTCTCAACAGGCGGGCCAGAGGTGAACTGCCCCGCTGGAGCAGTTCCAACCATCCTGCTCTAATCCGCTTCCACCGTTGACTTAATCTGGACCAAAACGTGGGTCCCAGTTTAGTTTGTCTAACTTGATCAAACTCTTAAAATAAATCATGCTTTCTGTTTGTGTATTTCTCAATTATATGAGCTTGCAGACATGCACTTAACAAAAATATATCCAGGACTTAAAATTTAGCACAAAATCTTATTATCATGGATTCTAATTGATGTGAAGTACTTATCCGTATGTATATATATACATAATAATGATCATGTTATCTTAGGTTAAGCAAATGCTTCGCTTAGCCCACATCTGAAAACCTATTTACAATAAATTTTTTATTTTTTTCTTCATATATTTGTTTATCTAAATGTATCTAACCTATAAACTAAGTTTTACTATTTTTGGACGTGAGTATATATTTTTTAAGCATTTTAAAAATCTATATGTATATATGTATTTAAATTACCCCTATTTTTAAAAATCTAAAAAATATATACGTACATCTAAAATTGGTAAAACATAGTTATATGTTAAATACACTTTAATAAATAAGTATACAAAGAAAAAAGTAAAAAAAATTGTTATAAATTAGTTTTTTGAGGTAGATTGAGTGAGACGTTTATTTAGTATGAACTAACAGGATTACTCATCATATAATATATATGAGAAATATTTAGGTGCAGTGCAACTGCACCATAATAGTGGTGCAGCTGCGCCAAAATGGGTATCACATAATCATAAAATTATAATATACTTCACCAATTATATTTAAAATAATGTATTCTATTATCACATCAATTTTTATCTCAATTGGATATGTGTATGGACCTCATATGAAAATAGTACAAATTCAACGTAATAAAATAGTTTCATGTAAATAACAATTTTAAAATCATTTTTTAATATGTAAATAATTTGTTATAAAATTTATATATGGATAAATAATTGTATAAACTTTTATTCCATTCGAAGATGTGTACCCCAAAAAGGGCAAATGTACTGCTGTGGTGTAATCACTGCAGATGAGTTGGCAAGATGGAATGGGTATTGGAAAGAAAAGTTCATTTTTCAAAATTTGATTTGACAGTATAATCTTCTACATTATTTATTTTTTCCATTTTTTATCACTACAAAAAACATTATTCTGTTTAAAAATTATTGTTAATAGTTATATATCTAGCAAAAAATCTTTTGCAACAAAAAGTTGCATACAAGTTGGTTTTGAAAAACTTCTTATAATAAAGAAAAAAAAATAGTGAACCATCGTTTTCCTTAGTTGGGTGAGATCATATGTCAGCTTAGGTGGACCAAAGCATGTCAATAGATAACCATCAAAATTTGTCCAATGAATGGTATATCATGGGAGGCTGCCGCCGTAAAAATCTGTCCAATATTGTTTTCAAGGGGAATATTGCTCACTTGAGCTTCACGGAACTTTCATTCAGAGTAAAATGCAATCACTTCTTCTATCTCCTGTACTGGCAAGTGGAGTTTCAATGTGTCTATATTTTGAGCAGAACTACTGTACAAATTGTATTGTCAAATTCAGTCATATTCTGTCTTTGGATTTTCAGAAACTCACGTCTATTTCAGAAGTTTTTCTTCAGTTGCTTCTTAAAGATTTTTTTGTTATTTAAATAAAAATTCTAACTTTTATAGCTTTTAAGCTTGTTATATGGAAGCGATTTGTGTAACTTCTTAAAATTTAAGTTATTGAAAGTTGATTTAAAATTCAATCCATTTATTATATTTAACATTATTTGTCTATCTTAGAGATCAAGTTTGATGCAAATTAAGTATGTGTGTGAGTCACATTTACTTAAAAATATATATTTATATGTAAATTATGGAAAAATATTTAGGTCTATTCACATATCGATTAGAATGTAATAATATTTTATAAAATTATTTATCCACATAATAGTGATATTTCAAATAGTTTAAATTTGAAAAAATCACTTTAACATTGATATTTTAGAATTGAATTATTTTATTATATTGATTTTTCTTATTTATAGATGGTAGCAATATATAGTAAAATTAAAAAATAATTTTTTTTAAAATATTATATTTATAATGCTAAATATAATGGATGGAGTGAATGTTTCTTCAATCATCAGGATTTAAAAAAAAAGGATTTCATAGAAGCCGGGGACCTTTTAAGCTTTAGTTTTCTTTTACTATAAATAAACTCATCCGGTTGTAAGTAAATATATACCGTCTTTATCCAGATCAGAAAATTACAGTCCGAAAATTTTGAATCCATGCCTTTGACGCATTTATCCAACCTTGAAATCTGGAACGGATGGATAAGACCGTTTCTTTTGACAAATTCACCAGCTGATCCTTAAGTAACAGAGAGAAAAGACCAACTTGAAATTAATCTTGAAGAGGAAGTCACTGAATTAAACGCAATTAAGTTAATTAAACTACATGACACAATTACATGCGTCCGTTACTCCTGGGTACTCCCATTGCAAAAATTTTGATTTTTGGCAAAGAAATTTTCTTGCGAAAGGTTAAAATCTAGCTATTAAAGAATAACTTTGCCGATAAATTGTGGCATATTGTATGTAGTAATTATTTAAAAAGAAATTTAGTTATCAGTAGTTCATGCTTTTTGTATTTAAGTAATAAAATTTTAATTTAGTTGCCAAAACATTATTATAAACAAAACAATTTTGCATATAAAAGCATTGCTATACGCATGAAAATTTTTCCTTACCTATAACAACATCATTATATAAATTTTGCTCCTCAGTTAACGAATATTTTCAGATGGAATAGGTGCATGGAATTTTGATTTAACTATCAAAGTAAGTCAAACTAAACATCAATATGCTAAAGTCTTCAATACAATCCGTAAAAGTATTTCTCTGCAAAAGATTATCCTCACCGTGACGGTCTACTTGTCAATTGATCGGATATCACGATAATTAATTATTCAATTTTATATATTTACAAAAGGGGCTATATATGTTCACTTACATTTGTTTCCCATAGCCAGCTGGGGTTGTCTCAGTTGGTGGCAGCATAATTTTTTATTGCTGTCTAATCAAGGTTTGAACCTCACTCCTGTTAGTTGTCTGAGATTTTATATCTCTTTGTATATCTCTCCTCGGTGGTGGGGGTATTTATAAAATGTCCTTCCATGACGAGGGTTGTGAATGAATTTGATTTTTAATATTAGATGTCACAGTGTATAACACCAAAACAAAAATTCATTTTCCCATGTAGCAGTTGTTTTGTTCACCTCCATATTGCTTTTTTAAGGATTTAATCCATGCATTATATTTCTTTTTGAGATAAAAAATTATCCTGGTTAGATATATGATATTTTTCATATCTTAACTGAAAAAGTTAATAACATGGTTGATGGAGTGGATTATGAAAGAGTATTGTGGCGTATGAAAATCAACTAGTTACACATATACATGTCATTGCAAAAATCAACATGTTGCGGTTAGTTTTCATTTATTTGAAGATACATTAACAATATGGTGCAGGCTTTTGCGCAGTGTAATTCGACGACAATGTTATTACTAATGGTGAGCTTGGTATTTTTTTTATATCATCTCAACTAGTATTACAATTGAGCTTTTTGAGACATTCTTACAATCAACTGACTAGTATTCTATTTTTCCTAATTGTGTTTCTAACAACATTCTACTGGTGAACACTTCCACCAATTGTCTAGGAAGACAATACCCCACAACGCTGCTGGCAAGGCTACTGCTAGCAAAACTTGAACTGAGGACGCCCAACCAATGAGGCAGTCTGTCGGACCACTGACACAAAGACTCAGTGGCATGGTGAGCTTGGTATTTAATAGAACTTTTACAAAAAATTTAATAAAAATGTTTTTGGAATAGAGCTTTTTGAAAGGAAAGAAGTAATTTGATATAATAGGAATAGTAATGAGGAGTAAAAAAATAAAATTAAAATAAATAGGGTAAATGACATGGCAAGAAAATCGTGAAAACAAGACTAGTACAAAATTACACTTCCAAGATAGATATCAAGTTTCAACATTGAAACTCAAATCAAAATATAAAGACAATTTCTAAAATATTATTTAAGGTATCTACCCCTAAAAACAATAGAAGCTACAAATTTATAAGGAGGAAAAACAAATGCTACATGTGTGTCCTATGCAAGTAAAATGCTAATAGTCTATACTTTGCATGTTTTATTAAAAATAATAAAACGCACAATTTACTATAAATAATAAATAAAATTGCATAAAACTTCAAAGAGTTGAATTAATGTGAAAATAGTGGATTTTAACATAAAAAAGGTGCTCAAATTGGTTCACCTAAGTTGTTACATCAATGGATTTGAAAAATGCTTTCTATTGTTATGTTATGACCTCCATGACTCCTTTCAGATTAAAAGTTATCAATTGAAGTTGTCATGCTCGTTTACCACTCATGGACCCTTCAAAAATGATCCACTCATTCCAAAAAGGAAGTCTTTCGCGATGGCATCTACGTCTGCAGTTGTATGAATAGTTACAAAAAATGATTAAAAAAAGTAGTTTTATATAAAGATGTAAAGAAATGATTAAAAATTAAATAATTATAGGGATTGAAAAGTTTTAAATTCACAAATTTGTAAGAATCCTAAACACACCTGTTCTAATCTACCAAAAAAACACACCCATTTTAGGAATGATAACTTTATTTACTGCCATAATATTAGTTATCGCTAGATCACTAGTGCAAGCAAAAGGATATATATAAGTTTACATTACTTTATTCAAAATGTCCATTATGAAGATGCGACCCACTTAGCTAGGTGCATGCACGTAACCGAATGCATGACTCAGTTGTCGCATGAGAGAAAGAACCTTCGGGACTTCTAGAAAAGCAAGAAAATGATCTTCTATCTACGACAATAATGATGAATATGAGGAAAAGGTTTTACAAAAACAAATATCTTTTAATATATAAAATTGGTCATGAACGTTGAAATCTACAAAGTAATCATAAACAACACAATTTAAACCCACGTTTCCTCTCGGAGACGAACTTGAATCTGGCGCCTCACATTTTCAATTCCTTACCCCTTCAACTAGCGACTGCCTAGCTTTTTTACAACTTCCACGTCTTTGTATGCATAGTTTACTTTGGAATGGATTTTTAAGGAAGACTAAGCTTCCACCTATACATGGTAGACCAAGCTCGTCATTAACCCAATACCCCCACCCTTAGGACTCTAACTAGGAACTGGATGGCGGTTTGGCCAACATTCCTACCAACTCGGATAGCGCCCAATTGGCAATTGAAATAATTTTTTTGTATCATAGTAAAATTAAAAAAATAACTTTCATCAAATTATTTTTAGAATCATAATAAAATAAACAAATGATTTTAAATAATATTACCAATTTAATTTGATTTCATCATTAAGATAAGCCCTAGTTAGGTTGTTTTTTTTAAAAATTTTGATGGTCCATGTTCTACTGAATTGTTATAAGGTAATGATTTGAATTTTATTACAAGCAAGGAGGCTCTATGTGGCGCCTCCGACCCACGGGCGCGCCACACCGCGTCGTGGTACCTTACTCTGGGATCTTTTTAGGTAGTGAAACTTGCGAATGAAACCGAAAGTTCCATTGCTTATACTAGCGGAAGCTATTCCTAATTTGTCGGGAAATCAACCTGAATTTTTTTTCTTTTCTTCTAAACCTACATTGATTCTATTTTCTTAACTAAAATCCGGCAGCATGCCGTCTATAGTTAAGACATTTGGGCGATTACAAAACCTGATAGACATTACATAATCTAGCATTCTCTATTACATTCATTCACAACTACTTAAATTCATCTAATCTATCACTTATAAAATCATACTTTACATCGGAAACTAATTATAACATTTAACATCGTCATAAAACAATTCAAATATAATACACTCACATTTATAACAATTACAATCCCATGAACCCAAATTCATCAAAAACATTAAAAATCATACCTATACTGCTCAGCTAGCAGTAAAGGCCCTTCCATCAAATCTGCATCATCTACACTCACTGATTAGTTGAAAACAATGAGTGTAAAATACTCAGTAAGCAAGCATTTAAAAATACATACTGTTCAAAACCTGTGGCTTTTAACCAAAATCATAAAACTCTTAAAATCTCATTATGCATGTGTGATGATGAGATGAATGCACACACATGCATCCTTCCATGACTTATCCATCGTTTGGCAGATGATACTTATCAAGTGATCATCTGCCCTGTACGTCAGACGCACCGACCAAGCAATGCCAAGGACGAACTACCTGTCCAATTACAACCTTGACAAAGCCTCATGCATAAGTTTCATTCACACGTGCACATGAATTGAGTTCGCCAACTCAACACGATAGCAGGGTTTCTATATGGAAATCAAATTATAAAACATAATTCAAATACACATTCTTTTTGTAAAACCTATGCATAGGGTAATGGCCATCCCTAAGCACCTTTTCAATGCATGTCAATTTCAAGAAACTTTTAAATAAAACAAACTCACTTAAAATATAAAGGCAAGAATAGATTTTTCTTACCATAAAATTCTTTTGAATAAAAAGAATCTTGAAGAGCTTGCTTACCTCTTCCCTTTAGCATTCATTCATTTTTCCTTTATACTTTCATTCATTTTTTCTTTACCCCTCCTCAGCATAATCAATAGGAAACAATGTCTAAACAGATCATTCTCATCATCATGCATGCCAATCTACATGCCTACTTATTTCCTACTTGCCCCCTCTCCCTTTTTTCTTTACGGACTTTTAATAAGAAATTCAAGCATTTCCTTGCTTGAAAATCTCATTTAAATATACTTTATCCTACACTTGAATAAACTTCCTATTCCCATTCTAGACTTTCAAATATAGAGTCCATTTTGAGTTCATCATAAAATTAGATTTCATAGGGTTTCATGAACCCAATATGCTAAAAAAAAAAAATCTTTTATAAACATAAACCAATTTGAAAACTCATAGACTACAGACTATCCTAGTCTTTTAATCATTCTGTAAATGAAATGTTCTTAACGAGTC
>JAXCLR010000081.1:7083079-7095299 GCA_035584095.1 Annona squamosa
TAAAATTCATTGCAGCGATCAGAGGTTAACTATCTTCCTTGGCCATTAAATAAGAATAGGATCGATGCTTCTCAGCGGCGTGCAGGGAGGCAACTCAATTTTTGATCATGAATACCGGCGAGCTTACTGGTAAAATATTTTCACTAAAATGATGGTGAAACTGCTCAAACATAAAAGCTAGAGATCTCATCATCATCATAACTCTGGTGAAAAAAGCCTATGGAAAATTGGGGATACAATAAGGGAATCGTCCCACAACTACTTATATAATATAGTGTAAAAAAATTGAAAATTTTCATTTTCATGAGGCTAGAATGGATTTGTGTGAAAGAAAATAAATATTCGTGCTTCTAGAAAGATAAATTCAACTTAACTTCTTTTTTTATCTACGTAGTTTTATTTTTCAAAACGCAGACGGGCTAAAGCTCTCTCAATTTCAACTCCACTTTGTTGAACTACTTACGAAAAAGTGGCTGCCTTATCTGCATATTTTTTATATTCACATGAAATTTTAATTATTCTAACGATCTCGTCCATTCTACTCATTAAAGAAAATTTCCTTGTATAATAGTTCAAAACTGAATCACACACTTAAAAATCAATTAAAAAAATCCTAGGGATTTATAAATGGGTCTAAAGTTAAATACAGAGTGATGTGTTTTAAACATGGTCTAAGCTTAAACATATTACATGTGCAAATCATAATAGACAGCCTAAACAACCATCTGCACATGAAAATGACTATTTTGCACCTTCTACTAGAATTATTGAATTTTCCCATTGAAATCATTGCAAAATCCCTACTACATTTCCCCTTTCTTCCCCTTCTCTTTTGTTTGTTACTCTTATGATTTCACCCTCCCATCTCTAATTTCCCTCATTCTCTCAAGAGATTGTCTACTCTCAATTCCTTTTGAAAATTTTCTCCTCTAGCATTAGGTTGTGGGTGCCCAATATCCCAATATCAAATTCAATGAGTTGTGTAGCATCAAAGTCAATGATTTAGATCAGAAAAGTTTGGAGTTAGGGTATACTGGTTCAATTGAAACAACTCCTTAAACCAAGCACATTAGCTCTTACTGGTTGGCATATGCATAAAATATTTTCTCATAAATTATAAGAAATGATAAAATTTTATATGGACTAACGAAAGCTAATGGCTTCTCTGGTGATTTATGAATCCTTGCCATGAAAATATGCTTTCTATTTTCTCATGCAGAACACATTTATGAATTCTCAGCTTAATTTCTATTTATTCATTAAAAGAATGAATCCACAATGTCCAATAGAGATGAAGAAAGATGTAGCAGTGAGGATAAGAAGCTGACGTATTAGGGGTTGATTTGGAAACCGTTTCTATTCCTTCCATAGCTAGGCAATTTGGGTATTTGAAAATAAGAGTTGGAATTTCCTCATGAACTTGCTGACACTGCACTCCATCCTCATGAAACAAGTTGCTCTTTCTCCTCGTCCCACTTTCGCTTGCCATTGATGGCGAGCACATTCCCCTCCTATACCTACATCTTAATGTTGGACGATTTGACGCTCGACATGTCGATAATAAAGACATAGTGTTAAATGGTGAGGAAATCTTACATTGTAAAGAGACTCGAAGAGTTCCCGATTTATATGTATAAGAATAGGCTTCCTGATTTGGTAGTCATTTTAGGATAGAACCAATCCATTTTCAGCATAGAATCAAATCCAGACCCAAGCCTGTTAGTGTTTGTCCCCCAAATGTGTCCATGTCTCTAGCCCAAGACATGAGTGGGAGTGTTAAGTGGTGAAAAAATCTCACATTGTAAAGAGACTTGAAGAGTCCGTGATTTATACGTATGAGAATAGATTTCCTTACTATGTTAGTCATTTTGTGATAAAATCAGCCCATTTTCAACATGTGGGATTTGGGGTATTTGGTTGAAGCAAAGGTATATCGAGATGCTGTCGAGATTAAAGAATGCTGGATCGAGTCGTTGGAGTGTTGCTGTTAGATTTTATAGAAGGGTCGAATTTGAGCAAGGCAGAGGCACCCAAACTCAATGAATGCAAGAACTTGCCACTGCTAGAGGAGATGAAGATGATGAGAAATGTAATTTTGCCACGTTGTTCGATTCTTTGGTTCTAATTTTAGATTAAAGAGGATCAAATCTGGTCCTTAAAGTGTTGCTACTGAATTTTATAGCAGAGTGAGATCTAAGTAAGGTAGAGGCAACCAAACTTGAAGGATGCAAGATCTTGTCACTGCTAGAGGAGATGAAGGTGATGGGAAATATAATTTTGGCAGCATAAATTTCTATCATTAGGCAGAAAAGAAGTAGTGGATAAAGAATGGCACAAGTAATACCCAACTACATCATACAATTATTCCTCCTTTCTAGAAAGATATGTGCCAAATTAAACGCAATGATAATAAGTTTTAGTGAGGAAGAGGAATGGTAAGAGGAAAATAAGTTGGATTTCTCGGTTGAATATGTGTAAACCTAAAGCAAAAAGGGAAATGGGGTTCTGGGACTTGAAAATTTTTAATATTAAATGTGACACTTGGGTCGAGTAGGTCTAGTTTGGAGTCCAATCTACCCTCATCTTATTTTTAAAAACTTCTATTCTATCTTATTTTAGGTTATTTTGATTATGAATATACCCTACCCTATTTTTTTAGAGTTGCAGTTGTATGCACTCGGGTGCATTAAGCCTCAATGCATCTAGGTGCATACAACCGAATTTTTATTTTTTTTCAAAAATTTTTTACAAAACAGTTAATATAAGTGTATTTAACATATAAACCAATGTTTCCAATTTTGGAGGTTTTTTATTTTTTTAAAATTACTAAAATGCCTCTAATTTTTAAAAATCTAAAAAAATATCTAAAATTCTTCAAAAATGGTAAAAATTGATACATATGTTAAATGCACCAATATTAACAGCTTCATGAAAATTTTTTTAAAAAAATAAAAAAAGGTATAGTACACCTGGGTGTATTGAGGCTCAATGTACCCAGGTGCATACGATGGCAGTCCATTTTTTTAAAAGGTCAGTTCAGTTTTGATTCTAGTTCCAAATTAATTCTTTACATTATTCTTTATATTATATTTGAAAATCATAATCCTAATAAATTTTACTTAAGAACTTATAATCAATATGATAATTTATAGTTTTAAAATGTATTAGATAGACTAAATAATAGATAAATTAAAAAAATTTCTATATTTTAAAATATATTTATATATTTAAGGATATAATATATTTCATAAAGAGATATTGAGTACATGTATTAGTAATTTGAGTCAATTTTGGGTACTCAGATCTTAGAACCTATCCCATCCTCATTACACTAAGCATTGTTTATCTAAAATCTATCCCATCTATTTTAGGATATCCGATGGGTCAACCCATGGTACTCTATTTGAGTTGCATCTCTATTTAATATAGCACTTTTAGTTAAAAAAGAATGAAGGTTGACAACTCAACAAAATTCATTATATTTTAAGGTTCTCAAAGCAAGATATTTTAGAAATGATAAATTTTGGGATAATAAAATTTTCTTTCTCATGCATCTCACACCTAGAGAAGCATCATTAATCTAGGAACTTTCTAAAAAGGATGTAGGTAGCATATCATGAATGAGATTAAAGTTAGTTTTTTAAAGACAAATGGGCTAATGCCTGATGGGGTACTATAGAAGGCTCGATCATTGCTGTTAGAAATTTAGATGATGTCAAAGCCGCTGCTTTTATTAAAAAAGAGATTGGTCATGGAATGAAGAGAAATTTAAAATGGCTATCAGGCAAAGTGGTTGAGATATAATCTAATGCGTTCCTCTTTCATCTCAAGAATCTAAAGACAATTTTTTAGAGAGTAAGAAATGGATCGGATTAGCGAATAAGAGAGAAGAAACTAGCTATTGTTAGATTGCTATGAAGGCTTAAATATTCCCTAGAAGTTTTAATTTTTGGGTGGAGGTCAATTAATGATTCATTGTGGGAAATTTATGTTTTAAACTCTCTAACTATGCATTTTGTCATTTTAAATTTCAAAGTTTACATATTAATATGTTTGACCTTATCAAGTTTCAGCAAAATAACGAATCTAACCTTACCTCCACCCTTTAAGCCACTATCGTTGCTTATCTTGTGATCGCCTCCTATTATCGACATCACTTGCACTGATTTGCTATTTGCAATGCTTTCCTCACTTGCTAGATCCCAAAAACTTGCCACTTTTATATCACAAATTTTCCTAAAGTCATACTTTAATGCCTACACCCAGGAAAACCATCCTAGGCTTGTGGATTATGGGTCTAATACTATGATATTGTCTGCTCTAATTTAGTAACTCAACCACATGGTTTTAAAATGTCATTCCGCGTTTAACTTAAGACCCTTTTATAAACTACCTGGAACTTTCTTCCTTTTTGATGTGGGATTTGATTCTGGACTGCTATAAGCTGACCAGCTACCACCTGGTTCATCATTGAACACAACTCAACTCAACTTTAGACTTCTACCTACTCATTTCAACTCCATACTGAGGGCTTCTGCACCACATTTACTAGAGGAAGACCATTCTGATACCATTTGTAATGCTCAGATCCAGAAAAATCATCCTAGATTTGTGTGTTATGGGCCTAACAGTGTAATATTATTCGATTTAGCTGTATAGCTCAGCCGCATAATTTTCAAATGCATCACACCATATTTAACTTGAGACTCACTCATAAACCACTAGAAACTTTCTCCCATTTTCAATGTGGGATTTAATTATGAGCTATTATGATGAATTATCAACATGTGGAGTATATGGGTTGCAACTATTGCATGTCTGAGGATCAATGTTTGGTTGAGACTTATAGAGACATGGTGGGAAAGAGAGAGTTCTTTCCAACCACCTATTTGTTGCAATAATTCATCTTTTCCTCCCCAAAGCACAAAAATTCTATGATTAATTTGAATCAAGTTGTAGATGATTCGTAGGTATTACTTACTTTTCAAGTCGAAATGGGGTATGCTTTTGTTTCTCTTAGAATGTCATCGACAGATGCTGGATTTCATTGAGAATGAGATTTAGAAGTGTATTTTTTTGGTTTTTATCTTTCTATCTTGTTGTTGAGAATAACCAAAATCTAAAAACTAGATTTGCTATTTTAGGTTGTGGCACTGAAGAATTTTGGTGTCAAGATATCTTAGGCCAAGTGGAAACCTCCTCCTTTTGGTAGGGTTAAGCTTAATGCTAATGTTGATATTTGTAGCAAGATGAATTTGTGTGATACAGGAGCGTTGCTCAGAGGTTGGGATGAGGAGGTACTAGCTGTTAAAAACTAGGTGTGAAACTGGATGGCAAACCCACTGTATATTGAGACTCATGCCATATTATTTGATAAATTTTTGAATAGAAATAGCATTGTATTTCATTAATTACTACAATCCTTGTATAAAACATTTACAATGACATCTTATTGGTATCTCCACCATGACTTTTCTTTTACCATCATTAAGGAGGTTTACTTAGCCAAAAAATGGGCAGCTTAGTTACCAGACCGCAAAACATATAAATATTTTATCGTTTTTATTTTATCATTTTTGCACTAGAAGCTTTGGAATTAATGTCCTACATTATCACATCCACTATTGATAGAACTAGATATTTTCCATTTAGGAAGCAAATGAAAATCAGAGAATCACTCTTTAGTTCCAATGCCTATACTTGCATCTCCACACCCCAAGTGATGCCAAAACTGAATGTCATTGGCTCCATTACCAATGTATTAGCTACACCTTCAAAGTTCCAACATTTAATTCCTAAGAAGGTCATCTGCATTCCTTAATACCGCTCTAAAACCCATGTGGTTCTCTCTTACATTTATGCAACCATCCACATTAATTTTTAAGAAACCTTCCCTTGGTTTCAACCATCTTGGAACCAAATCTGACTAAGAGATTACTAGTTCAGACATTCCATGAGCATAGCTGAATTGTTCTTTGAAATTGTTACACCAATTAAGAACATTTTCAAAGTTTAGTTTCATCTCGTTAACTCTCTTCTGATTTCTGGAAAACCAAACTTTCCACCAAAATAGGATATATAGGGAGAACCAAACTTTCCATCAAAACATGATATATAGGGGAAGGAGCCCCTTGTGGTCCTTACCTAGTAGCTATCTGGTGACTGACTTTACTACTTCCCTTAAGGCCCATACATTTCTATCAGGGACAATTCTTCTTCTCTATTATTTGATTTTTAGGCAGTCCACAAACAAGTGCTGAGAGTCCTCCATATGGGATCCACAGAATTCACATGAGAAGCTTATTACAACACCCATGTGTATGAGGTTGCTTTTCATTGGGATAGCTTCCTTATACAGCCTCTAGCCGATAATTTTGACCTTGCTGTGCAGATTCATTCTCCGGATACACTTCAAGACTTGCTTCTCCTAGTTTACTTGAGCAGGTATCCTATTTGTTTGACCTCCAAAAAAAAGAACTATTAGTTTTTAATAGCTTATAGGCTAATTTTACACTAAACATCCCATTTGGTTCAACTGTCTAGGACCACTCATCCTCTATATCCACCATTGGAATTGGAATGACTTCAACCTCCCTCCATCTGATCTCACCAACTATTGCAATCACCTTCTCCTTATCTTCGATTCTATTTGCACCATTCATGAAGCCGCAAACCCTGTCTTCCTCTGATATATTTGTTAGGAGACGGTCGGCTCTCATAATGCCATTTTCTATCCATCTATCCTTGAGAAAGCTGACCTTCCTACAGTTTCCAATTCTCCATCCCCAACCCCCCCAACATAAGCTCCTTTGTTCTTGGAATACTTCTCCATGTGTTTGAGTCCTTGCTTCCTATTTGCATTCAAATATGCTTCCTTTCCTATAGTATTTGTCCTTGAGAACTCTAGCACATAATGAATCGGGGTTTGAGAGCAACGTCGAAAATTGCTCCGCTAGCATTGCTTTGTTAAAAATCACCAAGTCCTTAAATCCCATGCCTCATTTCCCCTTTGAGTTACACATTTCATTCTAGGCCACCCAACTGATCTTTCTTTTGCCATTAATCTCCCTCCCAATAGAATTTACTTATCATATTGATTTCATTGAAAAAAACCTTGAAAGAAGGAATAGACTCATGGTATAACATGAGATTGCCAGAGCAACAACCTTTATCAGTGTCTCTTTCCCTCCAAGAGATAAAAGTCTTTCTTTCTAACCTTGTCTCTTCTTCTAGATTATTTCTGTTAAAGCCTTGGAAACAACTTTCTTTAAGCAACCTAGCTATGCTGGGAGACCCAAGTAGGTGCAAAATTTAGTTCACCTCGATCCAATTTGGCTTTGAATAGCAATCTTATCTCTTATCTTGTATTTAAACTTTTCATAGGTCATTTGTGAGAGTGATTGTCTCATTTTGAAAGCCATGATTGAAATTATTGGGTAGATATTATCTTCATTTTTTTTGGTTGACAAAATCAAACAAATAAGTAGCCACTTTAGATATTGTGATTTCACACATGTTCCCGCATTAGTAATAATGCTACACATATTACTATAAAGTTTGCATTAAAACAACGTTTTGGAATCTAATCATGGTAAAGATAATTTCCTCAATGTACTCTTTTGATCTTGTATAAGGACAATCATGTTTTTTTCAATGAAGGTAGAGGTTTCTCTCCCATTTTTTAGCAAAAGTGCTGAATATGAGAGTTGAACTTAATCCACAATTTTGGTATAAAAAAGTACGAAAAATAGTAATAAGCAGAAATACAAATATAAATCCAACAGTGTTAGCATTGGATCAGCCCCCTTTATATCAAAATTTAGGAATGATTTTTTTTGAAAAACTTTTAGTATGATTTTTTAGAATCATTAATATTATTTTTAGAGATGATTTTAAAAATCTTCGGTAATTATATATTATTCAAACATTTTTTCAATTGCTACCAAAAAGATAACAATCATATTCGTATAGACACGCATACATGGTATGTCACTATTGGTATAATTTTATTTTATTTTTGATAATGTCACTATTAGTATGTTAGTGTAGACATTTACCGGTTATTATGAAAACAGTCAAATTTAGCCTTGGCCAAGATGTCATAATATTGCTATGTTAGTATATACATCTTTTTTTGAGTACATATTTTCCTTTATCCAACCAACCACGTTACCCACTAGTATTCTATTGTTAAGATAACCACGAAATTAAAGGAGTAAGCTTAGAAATCACTTTTGTCAAACCCGTTTTTCTAAGAACTTATCTAAGTAAAAGGATACCAATCGGAAAAAGACGATGATTTTTGCATGGAAATACGCGGCCATCCTTATCCCAATCGAAGCTCATATGCAGCCGGCCTGATATAGACTCATATATATTTGGGATGGGAAGTCGGACCAACGAGATTCTTGCAAATGCATTATTCGGATGGGAATGAAATCCGCGATGCTACTAAAATAGGATCAAGATTAGGTTTAATCCTTAGCTTTTAGAAAATAAGTTCAGGTCAAGGTTGAGATAAATCCAAGTTGGATGGATTTCTGCTAGTTTTCGCAGAGGTAGGCACGGGCTGTTGCTGGTTATCAAATCTGGTGTGTGTGGGGAACTCGAATTTAAGGAAGACGAAAGGCAGGTGGTTTTCTTCTCATGGCAGCAACAAAGCACTGCGGCAACGAGGAGGTGCAGTTTATGCAAGCAACTACACTACCCTCTAGTGTTCTACAGGCGAAGATAGCCACGAAATTAAAGGAGTTGCTCAGAAATCACATTCCAAACCCCATTTTCTCCAGCACTTATCTAAGTAAATGGATTCGGAAAAGATGATACAGGGGTTTTTAGCCAATGAGATTTGTCGTCACGGTGAGTTACGAATATGAACACACACCTAATGCTTTGACCTTGACAACTTGTGATAGGACTATTTACTTCTTAATTCTTTCGGCTTTTTAGTTTAATAAAAGTTAATTGTAAATTATACATTACCGAACTATTTTATTAATTGAAAGCTTATATGTATTTCCTGTCCACCAATACACTGCACTGAACCTGACTACTTCAGATGGGGGCGGTTTCCTTCTTCCTTCATCTTTTTAATTTGTTCTGGCATATGCTTTTGGATATCAAAAGCAATGGGAGCTTAAACCATCAGCAGGTTTTACAGCCATTAGACTACTGCGTCCGCAGATACGAGTAAGCCTCATTGCAGACCATTTTAACAACGCTTGAAAATTAACCTCCTGTCGATCGCTACAAATATGTTTTATTTCCTGACTCTTTTCACCGCAGCTGCTTTTGCCGTCTTTTGTGTTCATCTTATTTCAGCTTTTGAGCATGAAGATGGCTGCTAACCTCCTCGTAGTTTTCCTTCTCTCTCTCTCTGCTTCCCTCTCTCAGTTATGCAGAGAACCCTACTCCCCTGCAGGACTTCTGCATTGCGGTCTGCAACCCACCAGGTTGCTGATTAACCCCTCCATTTCTAATTAATCATCCATTCATCGTACTTTCTTTTTATTTTTTTTTTTGATTTCGTATTTTTATTTTTTAGTATTGACTCGTCTGTATTTTTTGCGCGGACAAAGAGACTGACTTTGATAAATTGAACTTGCAGTTTTCGTAAACGGGTTTATTTGCAAACACCCAAACCAGGTGGTGGCTGATGATTTCTGCTTCACAGGTCTGAACATGCCAGGAAACACAGAAAACAAGGTTGGGTTGAATGTCACCAAAAATGGAGAGTTTTTGAGAATTTACAAGTGTATCTAAGTTTAAACATAGCGTGACATGTTTTAGAACTTATGAAAATGTTACAATAAGCAACAAAAAAAAAAAAAAAAACAACTTTGCCTATATAAGCATGATGATGAGTAATCATCGAGACTAGGCGGCTAGAAGTTGGTTGCTTTTTTCATATATGAAAGGCAATTGCTTGCTTTGATTTAATAGAAACAATTATGCTCTCCCCATGCTATATTTTTAGAACAAACTTTATTTTTGAAAATGAAATCAACAAAGTTCATTGGTAATTATTTTTACCAATGATATATACACAAATTTTTTCACAAAGAATTTTTTTATGAAAGTTAAAATTTAGTTGTTAAAAAAACTTAGATTGTCAATAATTTATGGTGTATTCTATAGGGTAACCATTAAGAAAATATTTGGTTATCAATCGTTTATGATTTTTTATTTGGGCAAACTTTTGATTGGATTACCAAAATATTGTTATAAGCATTAACATAAGTAAAAAAAAATCTTTTCAACAAAGTATCATTATAAGAGAGAAAATTTTCTTTTATATATGCATTTTTTTGCTAAATAAAATTTTTTCCCCCTTTGCTAAGGTGAAAAAAATGGATTTTTCTAGTATTGATATCACCGTAGAAAAGGAAATGGCTAATTTGGTTGTCATTGCTGCAATGGTAACCAAATTAACAAAAAATTCCATCACTAAAAATAAAATTTATTTCAGCATTCAGAGGTTAACTGTAGTATCTGCAATTTTTAGGTTTGCGACCCATAAATACGTAACATATATAAATGAAAATTTTGGGTCATAGAATTAATTAAATTAAAATTTTATTAATGGCCTAAAATTATAAAGTAAGAAAAGGGAGAATTAATAAAAAAATGATGAGTTAGAGCGTTAATGTTGAATGGAATAATAACAAAGTGTATTATTTAATTTAGATTAATTAATGAATATTAGTCAAATGGTTTAATTTAAGTAATTAATTTATTGAAATTGTTTAAATTAATGAATGGCCATGATTTAATGGCTTAAATGCATATGGTGGGTATAAGTTATAAACTTTAAAATATTATGATTTATGACATATATTTAATATGGATATTTATAGAAAAATATATATAGTATGAGGGGTAGCCGCACGTGTATATGTGCAGACTACCTTAAGTGGGGCCACATAAATCAGCCCCTTTCTTTCCCTTGCACTAACAGAGAGGGTGGGGGAGAAAATGAGAGAGAGAAGAAAGGGAGGAAAAGGGGAGAAAAAAAAAAGAAGGAGAAGAAGAAGAGGAGAAGAAAAGGGAAAGAGAGGAGGGAGAGAAGAGGAGAAGTCGGCTGCTGCTACCATCATCGTCACCATCTAACCCATCGCCAGTGATTGAAGATAAGAGAGGGGAGATGAGTTTTTGTTAATTTTTGAAATTTTCTTTCCAAGCATGGGAAAATCATGGAGCTTTTGTTCAGTATGGGTAAATCTATAAGAATGAAGGGAGAAATCATAAGAAAAAGGATAACGATTCGGATTTGTGGCTAGGGTGACTTGGGGTTTTAAAATTTCTTCTTAAAATGGGTAGAAATTATGGGGGTTTTTGTAGATTTATGTAGGTCTTCATTTTGGGAGCTGATTAATGTATATGGAATGTGAAAAAATTAAATCCTATGCATGAATTCGAAATTTCAAGAGTTGAAAGCTTTAATATTTTTGCCATAAAATGCTATATAATATATTTAAATGATGTTGGAATGTATTATTTGTAAAAATTACATGTATAATCCTAAGTAGGAAAGGAAATTTAAATTTTTCATCATACTTTGAACGTGGGGAAGCCCTAAAATCACAGCCTAGGAATAGGGCTTTTATACTGTCTGTATATGGGTTGATTTATAAATAATATATGAACATAGATTTATATCAAAATGTGCAAATTTTGAAGCCAAAATCTAGATATATATGATAAATGGAATTTGTCAGTTAGGAAATTTGTATGGAGGTATGAGTTTTATTTTAACTAAATATGTATGAGGTGAATTTTATATAATTTCAGTGTCAAATAAATATGGTAAAAAAAATGAATGAAAGAATGAATGGGTTAGCAGTTATATGACATGTATATGAATGGTTGGAGGGTTAAAAATATTAAACTTGTTGTTTATAAATTATGTGAAAATGAAAGGGAGTAAAATCCCTAAATTTTGAAGCTTAAAAACTCATCATTTAAATGACTAAAGTTGAAAGTGCATGGGTGATGAATTTGGGTTTAAAGATGACTACTAAATTATTAATTTTAATTTTAAAAGCATGATATATAAGTTATGTGTGATAAGTGGGTGGTTAAGCAAAATAGTAATTATTAAAAATATATATGTATATAAGAATCTCAGTTAAGAGTAAATGAAAGTTAAATTTAGGCTAAAGCATATATAATGAATTTGGTTATGATATATAGTGGGTTATAATTATTATATTAAAAAGTA
>JAXCLR010000081.1:7101132-7132053 GCA_035584095.1 Annona squamosa
AAATAAAATTACATGTTTGGTATACATATATATTCTGCTAAATAAGTAAACGGGAGCCTCTGTTTTTTTTATGAATCTCTATTTCTTAATAAATTAAAAGAAATGTGTGGGAACTAGGAAGCTATGCGCTTTACTAGCCCATTTCTGTACACTATCAAATAGGTCAAGTCCAAGTCTTCCATCCCCCACTTTCTCGTCTTGTGGGCTTCGAAATTTCCCATTCAACACTTGGGCTTTTTCCATTCGGACGGCCACTTCACTCGATTCAAGGTTTGGGTTCGGTAGGGTGCCTTCAATTTCTATAGAAGGCGCCAAACGTATTTACTGGCCATTTCCGAGTAACAGATTGATTTTGCTTACTGCAAATATAGCGATCATCCTAAATACTTACCGAAATTCGGAAATGGACTTATCCTCCACTTAGCGCACTGCCAAACAAAATCTTGCTTTTTGCACTGATGAATCAGGCACATTCGGCGTAATTTTCCCGTAATATTCATAATTTTCTCTTTTAATCAGATAAAATTCAAAGTCGGTCAGACATACAATATGTACAGAAACCAAAATGCAACTTATATATCTCTTACTTCGTTTATAAAACTGCTAATAATCTCAGTTACTGGCCCGTTTCCCGGCTAGACATGTGGCAATGTGTAGAGTGTTGATCGTAATTTGTGGAGATCCGAGTCCGGAAGGTGGTATTTAGACCAATTAATTGCTCAGAGTTAGCTTTCAAGAAACATGCAGTACTGTAGCAAACAACAGTCCTCTTGTTTCTGTTTCTTCTGAAACTCAGATCCTATGGTGGTGAGAATTAAGCTTTGATTGGGATTCAATGGCTAGCCCCATTACTGTCTGTTTGACGAACTAGGAATCTATTGGTAGTTGGGTTGGCTGGCAAGACCATTGAATTCAGAAATTTTACTTTTTTCAGAAAAAGTCAATTTTAAGATTTTGCGTTCGTCTTTCAGTTCGATATTCAACACTAACTCCTAACTACAATTGAATTTGATCCACGGTAAATTCCAACACTTCGCCTTGTCCCTGCCCGGCCCATTCACCCTGCTGTCCAACCAACCCACTCAGCATGTATTATTCTACACGTTTTGAGGGCCAAAAAAATAAAATGCTAAAAGCTCCTCCGTCTCTTATAGCGGATTATGCAGTGGATGGCCAGAGTAATAGTACTACATGGAATGATAATCCCCCAATTTGTATTTGTCAACAACAATTCACCACAGAATGAAATGTTGATACACTTTTTTCCATTCCATCCAAGCCTTGTGAGTTGGATGAATGGTTTTTTAGTGAGATATCTTTGCTTTATAAAAAAAAATTTTTAAAAAAAAAACTCAAAAGGGATTTTATACAGAGAAATCAAGAACAATAATTAATATCCAGCAGGCAAACGTGGCACAAGGCAATCATCAACGTTATATAAGAGTACCTGTAAGTCGCTATTCATAGAACTTGGTATAAAGAAATAATGTAATTAGGTCATTACAATCAATTATATACATTAATTTCTCTTAATTAATCTTCAATCAAATCCCAATCAATTTTAAACTAATCCTTCAATAATTCAACAGAATAATTTTTCGTCTTATTTTGCTTATCACCCAGTTCACAAAAAAAGATAAAAACATTGCTTTATGTCTTTCCTGTGTATTAGTACGGAATTTAATTATTTTTTATTGAACATATATGAATATAAGGGTAAGAGAGTGCTATATAAAGGAAAATACTTTACCGTGTTGATATCATTTAATTTTGGGCACTCTTTGAAGGTTCATTCCAAATTTAATTTATGCAATATATTTAAAATAATTTATTTAACTAGAAAACCAAGTTTTTTTTATCTAAATCAAAAAAAATTTAGAAACATATGATAAAAGTGATAAAAGTGTAAAATCACAGAAATACATTATTTAATTTATTTATCCATTTTAAAGCTATTAATTCAACAAATCGTATAAATATTCTACCTATATAAATAAATAATTCTAAATTATTATGCGTTCCACTAAATTTATTAATGAATCTAATTGATTTTCATATTTTTGTGGGAGATTTTGATATTTTACATATATTGTAAATATGTACCCCGATCTAAGGGTCCCATGATTACTAAAGCTTAGTGTTTACAGCAGCCATCTATAGCCGTTGAAATTTGTGGGCTAAACAACAATGGTTCGTTGGAACATAGGAGTAGTCGGGATGTTATCAGATTGGATTGCGAGAGTTGAAGCCTAATCTTAATCTTAACTCATTTAAAATATTTTAATTTTAATTTGTTTTTTAGTTCATTTGAGAAATCTTAACTTTAACTTATTTATAACTCATTTAATAAACAGATTAAAGTGTTATTAATGGTTTGTATAGCAGACAATTTAAAAGCCTCGACTTTAATAAATAATAAACTCATGGGGAGATATGAAAAAGTATTTTTGGTGTTGGGAAAAAATAAATAAGATGGTAATAGAAAAAATAAAATTATAACAACAATAGAAAAATAAAAATTAGTAAGAAAAAATAACCAAAAGGTTTACATTTATATATTATAATTTAAATAATTTAAATAAATTAAGCGAGTTACTAAATGAATTGGTTATTTATAAAATTTCAATCCTAAACTGTTTATTTAATTAAAAGATTTAATGAATCGGTACACTATAACTCATTTATTTAAATTTTTAAAATCAAACTTATTTATAAACACGTTGAACGGGCCGAGTTCATGACCGTCAACACACTAACGAGCAGAGGAGGGATCTTGTGCCGTCAGCTCTATGTCAGATTGCCCAATGAGAAGTTTGGTAATTTGCAATACAGTTAATCACTTATCCTCTAACGCACACCACTCGCACTTCTCGCTCTTTCCATCTCCTCTGTTGACGGTGCTCGAGTGCTGACGGTAATTTTTCTTTTTTTATTTTTTTTGAAAAAAATGTTTGTGCTGCGGCCATCTCAGAAATTAATGGCCGCTAAGTTCCCGCATCCTCCAACCCTCAAATTGCCCATCGGCGTGTCTTCAAATCCGGTGACGAAGAGGCCGCGAGGACTGATGCTTTGGCCCCCAATCCACCGGCTACACTGGCACATAGCTCCCCAACGTTCCACAGCTGTTTTTCGAGGGAAATGATGGAAAGAAAGTAGAGGAATCAAGTCCCATGGCAAGAGTTCGAGGGCTTTGCAATAGTGAAATTATTGGCATCGACTGTCTCGATATCATAAATGTTGGGGCGACGCCTCTATTTCTTTGCTGGATTGTCGAGACGGTGGAAGTACTTTTTGGGCATGGTTAGCTACTTGGGCGGGTGTCCCCATCAATAGGCAGTTCCTGGAAATGCTTCTCAATCCCCCCTTTCCATGCTTGTTTAGGCCATCAGAACTAATTTATACAATTAAAAAACTGCAATAAAAATCATAGGAAACATTTTAACCACGAGCACTCTATCGCGCCGTTGAGTGAGGAAGATGGAGTGCGAGAGAGAGGTGCAGGGGAGAGGTGCGAGTGGCGTTCGAATCTGGGGTGTTTGAGGATGACTGTTCTGTAAATTATCAAACTTTTACTAAGCACTCTGACAGGAAGCCGGCTGGGTAAAGTGAGATAACAATACTAAAGACTGTAACATTGTTGATACACTGGAGTGCTTCACTTATATAAAATACTGATATATAAATGAAAATTGACTGTAAATAATATGAATAAGACGATATTATGAAAAAACAAAAATAGAATAAAACAGAAGTTTATGGAAAATGGTACTATTTTAGATGGTATGTTGAACGGTATGGAGATAGAATATTGAGGAGATTGGATAAAAAGATTTATTGAGTTTTATAATTTGGGAAAATATATTAAAGATGGGAAATTAAGGTATTATCATATTAGGAATGACAAGAGTATTTTTAAAAATATAAAATTTCATCTTATTGTTATCCCATTACTTCAATTGTAAACAGAGAAAATTGAAACGAGGGAGAAGCTTGAGTGAAGAATGCTTTTTGTGCACAGGAAAATTTAAAAAATTATATAGAGAATAGTATTGAAATTTTAAAAAGTAAGATTAATTGCTATATATTAAAAATAAGAAAATATATTGAAAATAAAAAACTCTTTAGGAATAAAAAAATTATATTACATTCTCATCCTATCGCATTCAATTTTATCATCTTCAATCAGCCCTAAGCAAAAATTTTCAAAATCCACCACTGGATATCTTGTGTGCTAAATTAAAAACATCCACAGCGCACGCACTTGCGCCGTCACACGAAAAAACGATTTAAGCATGGTACTTGCTGGCGACCATGGATGAAAATGAACCCGAGCATGACACATGACAACTTGGCATTCAAGCAATGATAATACGTGGACGATTGGGCAATTTTTTCGCATTCAGTTTCTCTTTTGGTGGCTTATTTCTCACGGCCAATAAATCGAAGGAATTAAAATGCATGCGACATGCCTATAGTTCACCGTCCAGTATCTTATATTTACATATCACAGATTTACATTCCAACAACTGTCTTACAATCATAGGAAATTTTTTTTTTTTATGAATATGGACACAATCATAGGATTTGTTTACATGCTCCTGTAGAAAGTTTATATTTCCTAGTTCATTTCCTGTATTGCATTAAACTCAGCATTTGAATTATATTAAGCGACACCCTTCGTACGTATATGTGCCCGCTTACTATATAATCTTTTCAAATTTTAAGATTTTAATTTTTGATGAAAAATTTAATCAATTTATTACACCTAATATCATTCGATTAGATATGAAATTAAGTTTCATCTAAATCAAATATATACATAGGCTATATTTACTCAAAAATAAGTATATTCATATATAAATTATAAAAAATGCCTATATCCACTCACATGTATATTAAAAAATATAATATTTATAGAACATTTATCTTTACACGTAGTAGTGATATTTTTTAGATATCATGAATACTATTTAATATTAAATTATTTTATTATATTGATTATACATATTTATAGATAAAACTTATATACAATGATAATAAATAAGTGAAAAGATTTTTATGATAATATAAATGATACTAAATATAATATATTAAGAAAAATTTTAATTAATCGTCAAGATATTAAAAATAGAATGAGTTAAATAATAAAAAAATAGAATGAGTTACATGGAAGAGGGTTAAGGAAAGCATTCTTGCACATATATAGATAAATGGATTTTGTTATCCTAGGCTAAGTAATGACTCGCGTGGCATACATTAAAAAATTTATTTAAAATATATTTTTATTTTTCTTTATACACTTGTTTATCTATGTGTATCTAATATATAAACTAAGTTTCACTAGCTTTAGATGTGCATATATTTTTTGGGGATTTTTAATTGTAAGGATATTTTAAATACATATGTACACATAGATGTTTAAAAATCTCAATATATATATACGTATATCCAAAAATTGTAAAATTTACTTTGTCTATTAAATACACTTAGAAAATAAGTATTTGAAGAAAAAATTTAAAAAATATTTTAAATAAACTTTTAAGATGGACTAAACGAGTTATTTGTTTAGTTCATGCTAGCAGGATCCTTCTTTATATTTATATACACTTTTCTTAATTTAAAATGATGGTGGAATATTGCTGGCTGGCTTAGAGGGCAGCAATCTACAACTATTCATTTCTTTTTTAGATGCTCGCTGGTATTGTTTTAATTATCATTTATTTTTAGATTCATGATTATATTTTTCTGTTATATTAATTTGTTTTTCCTGCAACACACTGAAACACAACTTTTTCCATCAACCTAAACATGGGAATGTTTAAATATTCCTTAATTTCTTTTCTTATCATTGTCTATATTTACAACCGTTATTTATTCGTTTAAAAAGTCATTTCCTTGTTTGGCATATATTCAAATAGGGTAACTATTCACGTAGAACTGGTTCCATATGTGGCTTCTGTGGAACTGCTTCATATGAGATGATTACCAATTTACTTATTTATTAAGTGTTTAAGACCACTTCTATCAAAAATCTATAAAGTCATAAACTAAAGTGAAACGCACCTAGTATTACAACAATAAGTATTATATATTATTTATTTTAATTAAACGTATTTTATTAATTATAGCGAACAAAATCATACCGATCAGAGTGCCCCGCTTGATCAGTTTCCACAGCAGCCAAGTGTAGTCCATCTGAACACACCCCAAGGTCAAGCGGCAAGATGGCTGATGAGCATGGTGCAGTATCTTTCGGTTGGTTGCAATTCTTATAAAGGAAGCCCAATACCTATGTAATGTCAGCCAATCCAACCAACTTCTTCTGACTCCTTGTCTGTTTAATTTAGTTACCTCAAGGGCCACATAATTCAACAGTACTGGGATGTCAGAATTTTGCCATTAATTTCGAATAAGGTACCTGTGGACCCCACTCTCCACCTCTTAACCATAAATCATTCCTTCCCCTTTTCGCTTTCGATGCACAGTGGTAGCTTTTTTTCTTCGAAGTGGTGTTGTGTTTGGTGACAAATCTTAATCCTGACAATTTTCCATGCATTTGATTATGTGAATCCTCAAGCTATTACCATGTTTCGATCCACCTATTTTTAGAATTAGTTCTCGTGAAAATCTCAGCCAATAAAGATGGATGAATCATGCATGCTGCAGATTTGTAAAAACAAGTTCCAGAATATTGGTAAATTAAATCATTTTTGGCACGCGTGTCTATCATTATAATAAGATTATTCAGCGTCCACTTGAACATATATATAGAGAAGATAATGACGCTTTTATATTCCTTGGCTTTAATCCCTTGGTGTATTCAAATGCACCATAAAAGAAAGAGAAAAAAAATTATATTATATTTGGCATGATAATTGCGATTGATGAATTTCGACATATAATTGTGCTAATTTCTTCCGGATTTCATCATTGTTAAAGGACGGGCTAATAGCACGATTAGTGAAAAATGGAGCCACGAGCTCGCATTCGTCAGCCTTTCATATGCCTTATGTCACACAATTAGCCGACCCAACAGGGACGCGAAGCCGAGGAATTAAAAAACGCACAAAGCAGCAGCAGCAGCAGCAGTTGCTTGTGCTTTGTTTGTTTCTCTACCTAAAATCCCAATGACTAAAACACTTGAAAATCACGCTTCTATTAAAATCAAATAAATAAATTAGAAATAAAACAAACACAAGCATACAATAATTGGTTGTTACGCTAATTAATCACTGACTTATCCTTTCATTGTCACCATGAATAACAGGGCATTAAAACTCCATCAACGACCATGGTTTCAGCTATGTCGTGTGACTCCTGTCTTCCTTTGTTTTTTCTTGATTCAGACCAATTTTGGATCCATTTTTCTAATCCCAATTGCTGTTGAGAAAGAGTTTCAGTATTTCTAGATTCTATAATTTTATCAATTAATGCCTTGGTTATGTTAGAAGGAAGCATGCTCGAAAATTAATTAATTAAAGCTTTCTGCACACTAGATGAACAGCAAGAATTTTTATGGCAGCCTTTATAAACGTGGCAGTTTATGAAGCCTTGTAATCTGTAGGCCGCTTGAGATTGAGAAATAACGATGGATGGAAATTATGGGTGAAATTTATATTCTGAAAAAAAAAATAAAGAAAAATAAAGAAGCTAATGTGATGTGAAAGTGCACTGATTGTAAATAAAGTAAGGGGAAATGATCCCATCTGCAGCTTGTGTATCAGGTGATATACGTGCTGCCCAAAAAATCATTAATCATTTCTTTTTATTCCTTTGTTTCTTCCATAGATGTGCAGTACCCATATAAATAAGTTTACATCTCAAATTTTATAATTTTTTTTACTTTTACCTATTTTTCGAATTTTGAAATTAAAAACCGCATTCTCATGCATGAAAAATGCAGTTTTTTCACTTTCAAAGTTAAAAAGAAACGTAGAAAATTTTTAATTATAAAATTAGACGTACAATAAACTTATCTATATGAGGTCTACGTATCTATAAAAACTATAAATATTAAAAATATTTTTTTGGATCATTCCTCATAAAGTTAAAAAATAAAGAAAAAAAGATTTTCATAAAAATAGATGAGAGAAAAATATTACAATGAATCATATAACTATATTTGAAAAAAGAAACACTAAATATGAGGTAGTCAAAAGAATATGAAAATACTAAAAAAAGAGAGAAAAGTGTACAACGTTATAAAAAGTAATCATAAGAATTAAATTAAATAAAAACAAAATAAATTTTAAATTTTAAAATAATTATTAAAATACAGATAATTATGAAAATTATCAAGTAATTATAATACGGAAGCGATCTTATGTGGCCACTTGTAAATCATGAGATTTATGGGTGATCGAAGATTTTTTTTATTTTTAAAACTTTTTATGTATTTGTAAGTTTTACTTAAATCTTTTACCTAATAAAATTTGATATTTTATTTTAATTTTTAAAATTTTAAAAATATATGGGTACATGCACTAGGTATTTGACAAAAAGTTTTTTCTAATCACTCGAGATCGCTCATAAATCGTCCAATTTACGGCTGTCACAAGATCATTGACGATTTTGACATTGTCAAACACATATGAAGACTTGTTGGGTAGAAATGAAACAAAAAAAAAAAAAAAATCATCACTATTCTTCTTTTACTACCATCAGCAGATTTATAACTCTTTTTAATTGATGTGTTATTTAACTTTTTATGATCATTATTGACTCTTTCAATCAATGCCTTCTTTATTCCGCCGCTGATATTCGAATATACACCATTTCGTTTATTTATTTACACCAATTTTTTTCCAATTCTCAGAAGTAAAGCCTTTAAAATTAACAGATAGGACAAGCAAAGAGAGGCCGATCACACATGAAACAGGTGGACATCAGGAAGGGTTGCCCTACAAGACTTCCTTCCCAACTTCGAATTAGCAATGTTAGTATGGACCCCACCCCAAAAGCTCCCTCATTGGTTCTTTTCGCGTTTTGGTCGCCGAGATTAGACGTCCAACAGACAACAAGATATTAAATGGTCCAAAAACAATGCTTACTTGATCGAATACGGAATGGCCCAAAAAGTCAGGTCAGTGACTTACCATGTTCACATCACATAAATTGGATTTATATGGTGAAAGGTCCATGAACCATGAAGAAAACGTTGTCCCTCATACAAGAACGCTTTTTTTTTCTTTTTTCTTTTTTTTTTTTTGGAAATGGTCAGTCGTCCAAAACCCGATACATGATGGCGATCTCGTGCATGTCCTCAGATTCTCTCACAAGTCAAAGTGGTTGGACAACTATACCCATCTGGGTGGGCCCCACAAAATCGATGGTCGTCGTCAGCACAGGTTGGTGAAGGAATATTTCATGATGCATGATAAATTCTTTGTAAGGCTGATCCTACGGTTACTGGACAATATTGCCATTGACAATGGCTAATTAATAAGCGTTTGATTAATAGCAGCAGTAACTTGGCCGAAAGCACTGTGAATGCTTGACGTGGCATGACGACAGAGATTTTTAACTGGCTCACCTAACCTACCGCTTGTAAATATGACAGCCAATAACATTAAAGTGAAATAATGAACCGTACGGACTTTATATGTTCCCCATTTCGTCAAACACAATGTTGTAGGTCTTGGCTAACAGTGAAAGGTCAATAAAAATACCTCTCAGATTATTTGCATTTGTCTCCTCGTGATTTTTGATATTTTATCACTATTTATCATAATTAACCATCATTTTTACAAAACGCTCGTACTTGCAAATTTCAATTGCAAATGCACTCCTACTAATTAATCACTATCAATCTTACAAAACACTCCTGCTTACAAATTTCTAGAGGGTACTTGATTGGTGTGTATCAGGGGCATGTAGCAACGTATTACATATATGCTGCGGAAAAATAAATTAGTGTAATCAATAAGGATAATTACTAAGGGACCTGATCATTTGTGAGCGGGCCAAAAAATTTATTGTTTAAATTTTATTTCTTATGAAACTATTAAAATTAGTTGTGTTCATAATCCTCCCATTTTTGAAGTTGTATATATCTTTTGGATTTTTATACAGCTAAAAATGACTAAAATACTCTTATGTTTAAAAATAAAAATATGTGCACTTTAGAAAATGTTAAAACTTAATTTATAAATTAAATACGCTTACATTAATAATTTTATAAAATCAAAAATATAAAAATAATTTTCAGATTGGTCTGAAATGGCAAACTCATTTCAAAGAGTTCTGAAATAATTCGTATGAAATTTATAATATGTAATAAATAGTGCATTCGACAATATTTATAAAGGAAATAAAGAATATAAATAAATAATTAAAAGATGAAAATATGATGGAATAAATTATTGAAACCATGGGAAGTGTGAGCTATGATAATATGTGATGCATTGCCCGTTGGTCTAATATGACCTAAATATCTTGAAAATTGATGATATTTAAAAATAAAAAATAAATATATAAAATTATTGTAAAATGATAAAACTTAGTATATGAGTTAAATAATCAAGGAAAACATATTCATGAAAAATTTTCAAAAAAGTAAAAGATAAATTTAATGATGCACGGCATGTAATCATGATTGAAGAAAATATTAGTTAGAAGTACGAGTAAGAATCGGAATAAAAGGTATGATTTGATAGTACTACGTTCGGATAACAAATGTATGCGTATCAGGAATGACAAGTGTACGAGTATCGGGAAGATATGTGTATCCAATTGTAGAAACACACTTAATACACACAAAGTTTGACTAGCTAAATTCTCAGCGGTTAAAGCTAATTCTATTCTCCAGCTTAAATTTTGGAAGAACTCCACTTGGAAGTTGGAAATGAAGGGATGATGTCAGGCGGTGACAATTTGATGCTGTTTTACGCAGGTAGGCGCAGTTACCTTCTTTGATCAGCTGTTGCATTTCTTTTACCTCCTACCATTAAATTGACCGCGGCTCCACCTACAAATTGACGGCTGATTATTATATGAATTAAGTAGTCTTTAGATACTAAAATATCTAGAAATCCTGTTTAATTTCTTCTGCTGTGCCGCCACTCGCTCTAGCTGGCACGCTGCCACAGCTTCACATACTATACACCTGTAATTTTCCATACATGCACGTAAGAATATTGAAATTCGGCATGCGTCGTGCACTCCTGCTGTTCAAGGTCACCAAATACTAAAGTATTTATTCTGAAAACCCTATTGTCAATTTGTCACGCCCCGATACTCTATACCGAGTTCAGAGTTCAGACAACTTGGACACAGGCCTCACCGTAAGGGGTTTTGTTGGAACATCACGTTGGTCGTGGATCAAAAATATAAATAAATAGGATAGTTTTAAGAAAATGTTAAAATTATAAGTATTACTAATTAGTTAAAGTAAAGTACCATTAACCATAACGAAATATTATTAAATATAATATAACAAATTTATTGAAACAAGTTAAAGATACATATTTCATTGGAAATTTTATTTGAAATTTTAAATATTTTTTGATTAAATATCTTAAATATACTTATTTAGTCTTTTCATTTATATTAAATTGACATGTTAATTATTACAATTTATGATTTAAAAAAAAGAGTTATTCATAAATAATATGACTTTTTTTAAAAAAATGAATACCATAAACAAGGTGATATGATCTACTTGATTCTTTTTTTGAATTTAGTCAAAATTTTGGGTTGGTTCAATTAGGGGTAGGTCATAAGTCAATCCAACCCAATTTGCAACCTTATATATAGCAATGGAAAAAATACTTAATCCTTAATGTATGTCACATTGGATACCAAAACCGAGGTGTTTAAACAATATTATTGTAATATTATTGACATATATGTATTAATTCAATGGCAAACTTTTCCCATATATAGATCTACAAAAATGTGGTATCTAATGCATCACAAGTAATTAAATAGGTTTGATCATACATGTGTTACTAGGAATAGCTGATTAGTACATATTTTGAACATTTGTGGAACCTCATCTGTCAACTATAAGTTCAAATGGAATGCTAAATGGAATGTGAACTTTGAAGGAGGCCCACCCTAAATACAAAAAAAACTTTTTTCAATTTAAACATTGAAAAATTTTATTTTGTATTAAAAAGCAATAAATTATATGAAAAGATATTTTGAGGATAAAACTTTCACCTTTTTTATCCAATTATAAGATGATTCGGAATAGGAACTAAGGGCGACTTTGGTAACAAAAAAATGCACTTAAAAATTTTTCCATCAATGAATCCTTATTTTTAATCATATATTCATATCTTTCGATATAATTACTCTTTTTTAATTATGTTTCACATCTTTATATATAATTACCCAAGAAATGATTCTTACACGGATAATAAAATTATAACTTACTCTATCTATTGTATTTAAATTTGCTTATTTTATTAACGTACCAATTTTCATCCAAATTAAATACATATAAGTCACATCTGAAAATATTACAAATTAATATAATAAAATATTTTGATGACTAATGTAAATAATAAATTTAAAATTATTTTTCAACATGTAGACCGTCTCAAACATAATTTACACATGGATAAATTATTGTATAAAATATTAATACATCTAAGTGAACATGGGATTAATTTTGAGCCAAATTTATCATAACTTATAATACATGTCATACCACTAATTACTCTATTTATTTTAATTATATACATTTTATTACTCGTTATTATCATTATCGTATCACATCATTCTCTTATTTTCAAAAATTTTTTCTTCAAAAACTTCTCTTCTCACTATCTGTTTTTACTTCACAACACACCTTAAAATGAATTATTGGATGAAGCTAAACTGCTAAAGTGCCAGCTCTCCATTTCCAAACTCACAGGATGTGGCTTGCGATTTTCTAACGTTGCTTGTTACCCCTTTGGGCACGGTTTGGACGACAGCGATCGTGAATTGATTGGAGTTTCTTGCGAAGTCACTTGAAACTTATGCAGCTGGACTTCCACGTGCACGATTTAGCTGTCCCCAAATCAGCCGCCAACGCGTTTTTGTCTCGCTTGTTTCTTTTGGCTACGCTAGCAGGCTAGGCAGCCTTTGAAATGAAATTAATTTTATATGCATTCCAGCCCTGACGCCGATCTCCAGAAGTGTCTCATCCAATTCACCGTTTATTGCATGTACGCCGAATCGTAGATAGCCTATTTTTTTTTTTGTTTTTTTTTTTTTATTTGGCCGAGCACGGCTGCTTCAAGGCCGAGAGCGGAACACGGCTGAGGCGTGATTCGAATCCCTGATAATCGGAGCATAAGCCGTCATGTATCGTCAACTGCGCTACCAAGGCACGTACATAGCCTAATTAATATTTTATGATATGGGCAAAAAGGTTGATCTAGGGCTGCCACTTTGAAGGCTTTGACTTTTTGACCCAAAAGAAAATATGCACTTTTAGGACGGATCAGTCCTCCCGCCATTGTAACAATGGGTAATGACCCAATTAATCCGGGTTAAGCAATATCTTCGTTAGCCCACCTTAAAAAGTTCATTTATGGTAATTTTTTATTTTTTCTCCATACACTTATTGATTTAAGTATATTTAATATATAAATCAAATTTTACCATTTTTAGATATGTTTATATATTTTTTAAAAAAATTTTAAATATAAGAGTAGTTTAAATATATATATATACATATAGATGTTTAAAAATCTAAAAAAATATAAACATATTCAAAAATGGTGAAATTTAATTTATATATTAAATACACTTAGATAAATAAGTGTATGATGAAAAAAAGTAAAAAAAATTTTAGTAAATGGATTTTTTGATGTGGGCTAAGCGGAGCCATAATAATAGCTTTGGATTATAATACTATGCAACCGGTTGTTATTTAATTAAGTTATAATTCATGTATTTTGTATTTTTAATGTATTTGTTTATTTTTTCTTCACTTTTATGTGAGCTAGAGTGTATTTTATTAATATATCAAAATTTCCATTTTGGGCATTCGTATATTTTTTTTATGAAATTAAAAACTATTTACATTTTTCATGTGCAGGAGACTGTGAGATGGTGAGAATTTTTTATTTTTAAAACTTTGTAAAAAATTATACTAAAATAGGAAAATATTAAATTTTGCTATATTAGTTATATACATTTCGGTCCGCATTTTCACGAAGAAAAGGCAAAATTATATTAAAAAATACAAAATATATAAACTTATTACTTACTAAGTAACAAACTATCATATATATCATAATTCTCTTTTCCTAACCTTGATGAAATAAAAATTTTCATTTCTCAAAAACACTTTTATTATTCTAAAAAATGGCGATATACCTTTCCCATTTTTAAACAAATCATCGTAATTTCCACACCACTTTTCCTATTCTTAATATGGTAAAAAGTGCAAAGATTCACGGTTTATAATTTGATTCTGATTTAAACTGACTCTGTTTTGTATAAAGTCTATAATTATTCACTCAGGGGTTTAAGATTTTGTGTGGGAGTTTGCCTTTGAATGATTTTTGATTACATAATAGAAGTGAAAAGAGTGAATTCAGTGCCCATAAAAGAAAAGTTGCAGAATGATTTTTGAAAAGTAAAAGAAATGATCTTCTCTTACAAAATTGGGTACAATCTTATGTACTTGAGTTCTCGGCTGTAGAAAATTTTAAAGAAAAAATTTTACTTTTTAAGGATTAATTTTACATTTGTTTATCATAACAATATTGTTGTTCTGCTTATTATCTATATTTTAAATTATTGTCCCTTATTCATTTTTTGGTAAATAGTATCCTAATATATTTCCATTCATTTTTGCCCAACCAATCACCAAATAAAAAATAAGGTCGCAACCCACGACTGAACAAATTTAAATAAAAGAATTTCTAATGTTGAAGTGATTAACTAGAGCTATTAGTATTCATTACATTACACCCTGATAATCTCAAAATCATAATTTTGACTCCTAAAAAAGACAATTTAAAGGAGCTGATCTAAAGGACAAATTGAAATTATTGATAGGAAAATAAAGTCATTTTAAGAAGAAAAAAAAGAGCTATAATTAGGCAAGACAAGTGTCATATAGTAAGATACTAAAGCAACCTAATGTAGATGTAAACCCTCAAGAGAGGTATATTAACATGATCCATTACTAAAAGAATTACATTAGAAACTTTTTTTTTTCAAGTGAAACCTTTTACAACAAAAATATCATGGCTACTGTAATTTCAGTAAAGTCAATAAGCTTTCTTATATGAAAGTAGGTGCAAGTTGTACCAATTAATTTTTTCATTTTCACATATTTTTCTTTAGATTCAAGTCATTTATTTTATTCAAAATTATTTATTTATCTTAAATTTAAAAAATCAATTTCATCGAAAGTTTTCATCTTTTTCTAAAACTATCAATTTCTTTTCCTTTTCCTTTTCCTAGGACCAAATTGGATTTATTAAGGAAGAGATCTACGACGTTCTTATTTATAAGGGTATTAATAAAAGTTTCTTTTGTATCTTTAGACAACCAAGAGGGCTTCAAGGGTAGCTTAGACGTCCTCTTCACTCTTTCTCATATCCTCTTCATCTAGGATTGCTTATAATCTCTTATGATTTATAATGTTGAAAATATAATTTTTAAAGAAACTCATGGATTCATACTTGCTATAGATTATAGATACATTTAATTAAAATAATTTTGCATGTAATACGAATATTCAAGGAAAAATTTAATACATAACTTGGATCTTAAAATAAAAAAGAAAATCGAAGAAGGAGCAACTTGCACCTTAGTTTAATAAGAAAAAAAACCTAAAGTTAATGAGGTACGACCAAATGCACATAGATGTACTTAGCCTCGGTATACCCTAGTATCTTTAACTATTTTTTATTTTTAAAGTTTTTTTTTATAAAAGTGTTAATCTAAATGTATTTAACATGTATACTAAGTTTTATCATTTTTTAATATTTATAGATTTTTTTGAATTTTTTAAAAGCATGAGCATTTTCATAATTCATAAATTACTAAAATACCATTATTTTTAAAAATCCAAGAAAATATCTACAAATCTCCAAAAATGAAAAAACTTAATACGTGTTAAATGCACTTAGATTAACAATTGTATAAAAATTTTCAAAAAATAAAAATATATTTTTTCACAAGAGTGCACAACATCAGACCTTAGAGACTATAAAAATTTAGGATGCATTCATGGAATTCTTATTTACTACAATCATAATCTTAATTTTACTTTTAAATATAAATTTTAACCCTAATTTAATTTGTAAAATCTAAAATTTAACCTTATTTGTACAAATTTAGCAAGTTCTCACTTAGTCATGAGTAATAATTTTAAGATTTAACATGAATATATAATAATTATATAATTTTTAAAGGAAAATAATAATAACACATAATTTAACTAATTTTTATTGGTATATTTACAACCATATTAATTTATATCACAATCAAGCTATGAGACATTCTTTTAATTTATAATATGGAGATAACATATTTTACCTATCAACTCAAGAGATATATAAGCTTCACTTAATAAAGCAGAAAATAAAGCTCTCACCTAAAATAGGGAGATAAAGCTCTCATGAGGGACGTTGCCCCCACCATTTAAACATTGGTTTGTAGTATGGTAGAGATGAGCATGGTACTCGATTGGCAACTAAAATTTGAGAAAAACATAGTAATTCTAGTATATTTTTCGAACAAAATTTAACTTTTTAAAATAAGATAAAAAATAAAATTAATAAATTCAAAGGTAAATCACATTTAATTTCTCTATAATATAATTTCAATATAATAAATACATATTCAAACATAAAAGTAAATAAAATAAATATATAAATATATAGAAATGTTGTTTATGTGCTAGATATAATATATTTTTATATTAACTATAAATAGGGAAAATAAGGTTGGAGTTTGCTTTAATACTAGCCTTAATTCTATTTGCAAATGAAGTTCCTCCAACTATGACTTAAAGAAGGGCAGATTAAACATCGATTTATATTGCTACTCAAAAATATTGATTTATATAAGTTCGATGTGTTGAGCTCAGGCTCAATTCAATCCTAATTGCATTCGAGGAAGCATTTGAAACTAAAGGTGTGTTTGTTCAGGGTAAAAAGTGTCCATTAAAACTTTTCAATCTAAAATTTTTTACTTTTCATAATTACTTTATTTTTAATTATTTTTTCACATTTTTTATACAAACTACCATGCTTTTCAATCATTTCTACACAACTACCCATACAACTAACCTATCTATTTTAACTTTATTCTCTTTACTCCTCATCATTATTCTTATTATATCACATCACTTTCTATTGATTTGACAACTTCTACTCTAAAAACTTTTCATCAAAAGTTTTATCTCCAACCAAACACACTTTGAATGACAATCGAGGAAGCATTTGATGAGACAATAAATGCATGTCATGATTAAATAAATATATTCCAAAGACATGTGCATTAAAGAAAAGGGATTTATGGTGCATGGGGTCATAGCTCGTTGACAACATTCAGATGTGCATAAGTGACAATCTTGATTGAGTTCAGAGGGAGCCGTCTCCATTATATTGATATAATAATATAATTTAAAAAAAGGATTTGTCTCCCAGTGATGAGATGTATGGTGTTTATCTCCTTTCTGTTAGATGATATTTGCCTTGAGTAAGATCATTTGGATGGGGAAAAGGGATGAAATTTATTTATTTAAAAGTGTAATATAAAACTTAATCATAATGTAATTTTTGAAATATAGTTCACTGTAGTGGGAGCACGTAGAATCATTATGATAAATAGATGTCAAATTATGTTTTAGAAAATAATATTTTTCTTAAAATCATAGAACTGTTCTGTAATTATAATCAAACTCTTTTAATTTGAAGAAAATTTTCACCACCAGCAGTCGACTACCCAACATCCTGGAGGCGGTGGAAAAGTGTCGTGGGCTGGCCTCCCCGTCGTCTTCTTTTCTAAAAGAACCAATGATTGGTCGGGTGGTCCAAGCTGCGTGGCTCATTTCTGTTTGTGATGCGGCAAGGTTTGCTGACGTATAATTAATGTCTGCCAGGTGCAGCCCGGTCGGCAGTCCGAGTTTCCACCGCCGGCATTAATTCGCGGCAACCCGACACCAGTCCCATTTCCAATAGCGCCTCAATCGATGACCACCCCCTATCCGGCTGCCGACCATCAATCGAGTGCAGTGGCACTGACAAATCAGGAGTTCTCATGTAAAGTGAGCCCCGTAATTTTTCTTAATTGCAAATTACTCTTCTGGTTTGGACATTTGCTTGTTTGATGTATTCTTTTATTTTCAACGTCCGGATAGTTAATGAAAAAACTACTCGAGTTATTATGTTTAAGATCACTTATATTATAATGGAAATTCTTTCATTTGTCTAATATAGTTGTCTATAGGGCTCGTCTACAAACGTGTAAAATTAATATAATAAAATAATTTAATATTAAATATCAAATTTTAAGTAATATTTTCAACATTTAAACTATCTAAAATATCATTACTACATAGATAAATGATTATATAAAGTATTATTATATCTATCCAATATATATATACACACACACACATGTGTGTGAATAAATTTAAGTATTTTTTCTAATTTACACATAAATGTATTTATTTTTAAACAAATGTGGCCTATGTACATATTGAATTTAAATAAAATTTAGTCTCATTGCTAATAAGCAAGTGATGTTAAATATAATGAATGGATCAAATTTTCCATCAAATATCAAAATCTTAAAATTTTAAAAAATTACATGAAACCGCTTTTATATAACGCGGTTAACTAAAAGCGGGCTCGGAGTATTTGAACCCATCTTTTGCTTATTTTATTCAAAAAGTTGCTTCCCACATTACTGTCTGAATTTTTTTATTGTAATTTTTCAAAATTTAGAAGACTATTTTTAAAATATTCAATCTACGAAACCGCCAGAGTACGGAGTCTATTTAACAAAAAGCCAAAAAAAAAATACAGCAATGTGGTCATCCGGTAGGTATATACTGGGAAGAAGTTTCAAAATGGTGGACTTACGTAGTCCTCAAAGTCTCCTGAAGCCAGTGAAACCACCACTAGCCCAGGAAACAAGTCAAAAGTTAGGTTGTGTTAGGGTAAAACGATAATTAATGCATGGTGGGTTCTCTACCCAAAGACATTGGGGTGAAAAATATAATAATTATTATTTTGGAAGTTTGGCGTGAGAATGAATTCTAGCAGCTATATGAAAGTGCATTTATGGATTGTTGAATCGAATTTGGGAACATATACTCACACATAAGTGGTGGGTTTTGGATTTCGTTTTCTGATGCGTGGGTTTGAACCGGTGACCTAAAACATTTAAGCGAGACCCTGGCACTTGACATGACGGAATTATTTGTCGACATGTGAATTTTCTTCAAAAAAATTCCTTATTCTTTTTGCACAGTCACAATTCCCAGCATTGAATCGGAGTATCCCACGAAATCTTCAATGACCTTTTTACATGAAAAAAGGCTTCTTTTTTATTTTCAAATTCAAATAAAAACATTTTAAAATATAAAATTATATATTAGAGATTTTGCCTGGGCTGGATGATGCACAAGACTCAAAAAAATATAAACGAATAATCAGCGTGAGCATGAGCTTCAATGCTTATCCTTATTGAATCACGGTCCTTTTTATATATCTTTTAGTATACTTCTACCTCTTTAACTATTTAACTATCCTAAATATTATTATTATTATATAAATTTTTAATTATTTTTTCATATTTTTATGTACAATTACCTTATCTATTTTAAATTTATCTTGTTTACTTACAATAATTATCATTATTATATCGTATTATTTTTCCGTTTTCTAAAAGATTTTACTATTATTTTAACTTAGCTTCGATGCACTCCGGTCAAATACTCATTTTTTTTATTTTTTGAATTTTTTATAGAACTGTTAAGTTAAATATATTTAACATGTGTACCAATTTTTACATTTTTGAAAATTTGTAGATATTAAAAAAAATTAAAATAAAAAATATTTTAGTAATTTAATATTACTAAAAATAACACTGACTTTAAAAAAATTCAAGAAAAATATCTACAAATATAAAAAATGATAAAAATTAATATACATGTTATATATATTTTGATTAATAGTTGTATAAAAGATTTTCAAAATTTTTTTTAAAAGAGTTGAATGCACGTAAGTACACTAAGCCAAGTGCACGGCGGTGCATCTACGTATATCCCTTTTACTGTTGCATCTATGTGATAATGTAAATGTACCCGATGTCTCAAATTTACCAAATTACGATATGGTGCTCCGCGCCTCTATTTTTTCTGCCGTGTTGGCTCCGGTTTTTTAATAAAACTCAAGCTTTACTGACGACACCCGAAAACACAGTAATGAACATAGAACAGAAATCTTAAACTAATTTTTTTTGGGAAAAGTGCAGACACGCATTACTGATACCGCAAGGTAAAGAAGATCATATAGATGGGAAAATGCTAGGGTGAAAAGAAGCTCTTGCTCTGCCTCAATTAAAGACCTTTGTCAAGAATTCTGCTTGAGGAGCAGAAGGCTTGATTTCAGTTTAAGAAGTTCATTTTTCGTTTTTCTGGAACAATATCTTGAGTTAGCAATATTGTTAACTTTACACCTGGAGAGCTAAAATTGAAATATATACTTTGGTTGAATTATACAGATATAAGAATAAAGAAATAGAGTGCCGTAGGATGCAAATGAGGTCAATATCAATTATAAAACTAAAATCTGACTGATTCTATAATCTATAGTCTAACTTCATTGGTTTTATTTTGTTATAAAAAATCATCTAAATTAAATTTTGAATAAGTAACATTTGCTTACCCTTTGCAAATGGAGTTTACATCACTCATAAAATTAAAATTGTACTAATTATATAATTTAATACATCATTTGTTTTACTATAAAATTAAAAAACATCCCAATCAAAATCTTAGATGCGTCACATTTGCTTAGAGAATATATATGTGCATATGTATATATTCAAGTATAGATTATGAAAATACTTAAATCTATTCACCCATGTGTTAAAAAATATAATAACGTTTTAGATAACTATTGTTCATATAGGCATAGTATTTTAGATATTGTAGATGATTTAGATTCTGAAAACAAAACTTTGACATTGATATTTAAACTAGTCTATTTTATTACATTAATTTTAAGCTCATACACATATAAAACTATGATTGGGATAAAACCGAGTCAAATATTAAAGCAAATGATTGTAGGCACAATCGGTAGTTAGATTTGAATTTTATCACGTGGGTTACATTTGCAACCCGCGGCACCCTGATATTTTCTGATGGATATAGACAGATTAGATCCTTGTGCTCTGCACAGCAAAGGGGTGCAAGTGGAATGATGTAAAACTTGATGTCCAGCATTCAACATCCGTGTGCCACAATCCAAACCGTCCAAATTATGGACCCACCGATGTGGGAAAACTAATATACTAGCAAAGTAACACCCCACGAAAAGTGCATAACCTATATCCAGGTACCATGCCAATTAAAAGGGAACTGGTTAGGTTATTTTCAAACATATATCTCAATTGGGTTATTTTTACAAGCTGTGTAATCAAATATGCTGTTAATAGGATCTTAAAATTTTATTTTAAGCTGACATCGTTTGTTAGTGTTGCTTTTACTCTCACTGTTAGTCTATTTCTACATATGACTTTATAAAATACGAACATTCATTTTCATCAAATTTTCAAATGTAACAATATGTCAGCTTTACTGAACAAGTATTTTCGCAAAAACAAAAGCGCAGTTCGCGAAAAGCACAAATCTATCTCAACCTTTCTCACTTAAAACAATGATTTTTACCGAATGCTATCATTAATTTTGCGTTTTTTGCAACAGAATACAGCAATGATATATTTGTTTGTTCAGGTCTACATTTTAGCCATGAGTACTTTAATAAAAATACACGAGCAAAATTGATAGTATTGTTATATTTGTTGTAAATATGATGAAAATGTGTAGTTATATTTTTTATTTTTATGTATGTGTAGTTACATTTGAAAATAGAGGTAAAACTTGTAACCATTTTTTTAATTAAAATAACATGTGATTATCAAAATAAACTTACTTTTTATTGTTTCTTATATTTTATTTTAAAAAATCTCAAAAAGTCTGATTTGCCCTTGAAAGAAAGGCAACGCTGAAAGACTTACAAGAAAGTAAAAAGGATGAATGAATAAAATAATACACATGTAATGATTAAAAGAAACATTCAAACTAGGGCCGTTTTTCTACCAACTGGTAACACGTTGGCTTGGTACGACCGAAAATTGGAGTGTAAGTAATTTCCTTGTACGAATATAAACAAAAAATCCTCTGGGCTCCTTTGCTGGTTCAAAACCACGCATTTCAAATGAATGGCCAAGATCCTCAGCTTCCTAGTCTAAGACCGATAGCAATCGAGATGACCATCAAATTAATAAATAAAAAAAGTTCCCCGAAATGACTACGGTCTGGATGGTTTCGGACAGGGGAAATGCATGTGATTCAGCTGCCAGATAAAAAATGGTGGTGAACTCTGATGGGAGGCAGCCGACGTGTGGACATTCCATAACTGATGCTGGTAAGGTGGGTGTTTTACGGTAGTTAACAGGCCAGATTTCTTTATTTAATTGAAGTGTTTGGTAAGAAAGGATCTTGGAAAATGAGCACGACTCTTGTTGTTGAATTTGCAGCTTGACATCCCTCTCACACTCCACCTATAAAAGAGCTGCATGCTGGTGTCCAAAACGAAGCAGAGCATACGTATGCAATTCACGGCAGGGAGATGGGAAGAGGCCGAAAACCTTGTTGCCAGAAGGTGGGCCTGAAGAAGGGTCCTTGGTCGCCGGCCGAAGACATTAAGCTAGTTGCCTACATACAGAAATATGGACATGGCAACTGGCGTGCTCTTCCTAAACAAGCAGGTTCCTCTCTTTCATTCACACATGCTTGTGCTTGCTTTCAATCATTCCATGGATTAAATTAATGCAAGTATCCATTCATTTCCCTCGGGGGATGAACGGCCAAAAGTTGGAATATTAAAGCACAAATGGTCGGAATTTTAAATCGAATTTGAATGAGATGCCTATAGCATCAGATATGTTGGTCGCCGTTACCATTCTCTTCTGAGATTGTACGCGTGTAGTATTAATAGCCAAACCTTGCATTCCTTTTCAATATCAGGATTGCTGAGATGCGGCAAAAGCTGCCGATTGAGATGGATTAATTATCTTCGTCCAGATATCAAGCGTGGGAATTTCAGTCCAGAAGAAGAGGAGACGATAATCAAGCTACACGAGATGCTTGGAAACAAGTACGAAATGGATATTTCTGTTTTGTTCTGTTTTATATCTTTTTGTTCTGTTTTCTTAAGTTCTGTCGTTGTCCCAACAAGGTTGAAACTAATAACGAGCAATTGATGCTTAGGTGGTCCAAAATTGCATCTCGCCTGCCTGGGAGAACAGACAATGAAATCAAGAATGTATGGAACACGTACTTGAAGAAGAGACTGAAATCGGCAGGAACAGATACAGCCACAGAAGAACACAAGGAATCGCTCAGCTCATCAGCATCCTCCAACTCAACCATAACTCACAGTGATCAAGGGGAAATGATAGGACAAGATGATCAAATTCGGCCAGAATTTAGATGTCAAAGCCCCCCAGAAGTATCAGGATCACTTCAAGCTGAGGAGAACAAAGAAATGGTGGACGGAGTAATTGAAATCCCCGTAGAAAGCAATGTGGACTTTTGGGGCTTGTTAGATGATGGATGCAATCACGTGGTGGAGAATCATGATGGCTCTGAGCTGAAGGAATCATCAAGCTCATCTTTCAACTCGGTTGGAGTATGTTCCAATCATGCCAGTGGAAAGGGACAAGGAGACCAAGCCCATCCAGTATTGCTATCTGAAGTACCAAATGATTTTGACGACATGATGCTGCGCACCAAGCACAATGGAGGACACATGGAGGAATTTCCAGAACTCCCCTTCGAACCCAACTTGGACTTTTGGGGCATGCTTGAAGATGACTCTTCTGCCTTCCCATCTGCTGTGGAGTCATTAGATGAGCCTCAAGATTGTCAAGGGACGGTCGCAGAAGTAGGATCGAGGAGAGAAGTTGATCCTGATAACTGGATAACATACTTAGAAAAAGAGCTTGAATTGTTGGCCGGTGGGGATGAGAATCACCCAAGTCCAATGGAGGCTACCACCTGTAGTGGGTTAGTAGATGCGGAAAACGATCCTGTGATGGCTTATTTTCAAACTGAGCCATAAACATCTTCCGCTTTTGTTTTTTGTTTTTTGTTTAGCTCCTAATCTAGTGATCACTGCTCTCACCCCATATACAAAAGCTGTATGTGTATGCAAAGTCTATAGTTTATGCATCCACCTAACCCTGTAGAAAATCAAAGCGGTTTCCTAATACAAATACAAAAAAAACATATTACAACTCCAGCATCAGCTGGGCAAGACTTGGGGATTGAAATGGGTTTTTCCTTAATACATGTTCTGATCTCCGGAAGCTTCAATTGGGTGTTTGTGGTTGATGATAATCAGTGTGGTTTTTGTATATTCTACCCTGTTTTCTACTTGGTTAGGAATTTCCATGTCTAATCTCCGTATCTAGGCTACACGATGTTACTTTGTACTAGTTTTTCTTTTGTTGGAAACATATGAATCAAACACTTGAACATCGACCTGACGCATGTATATTGTTTCTTCTCGTTGCCACATCTAAGTCAATGAATTAAATTATTGGGTTCATACCTAAGAATGGTAACCTAATATTAAGGAACCGGTTTGAAGATTGGATACGTATCTTGACCTCAAGGGACACATCTGCATACGTACCGAGATGGGCAACATCCAAGGATATCCATCGATTACATAAACCATGTATCAACTAGTCAATTTTGGAGCAGGTGCACCTAAAGCGCAAGATTTGGGTGTCTTATATTAGTAATTAGACTTATAATAAAAGAGTTTATTAATGACATAGTATACAAACCTGCTTCAGTTAAGAATTCATTGGTTTACTTCAGTGTAACCACAAAGGATGTGTGATAGAAAAACATTATATAAGATAAGATGCTAGTTAAAAAATAATAATTTTTTCAGCGAAAATAAGAAACAAAAATAAATACATACTAATAATAGGATATTAAAATTTTTAAATTATCGAAGCTTTTGAAGTGTCACCAGTGTAAAAAGATGTTCATAATACCTCCTTACGTCCCAATCCCATGTTGAAGAACGCAAGGTCATAGGACGCGTTAAGGGTGTGTACTACCGGGACCGATAGAGGTATTAGGCGTCGTTTGGTTGAGCTTGGCACTAGGCCACGGGGGCTTTTGCGGCCAAAATCACTGAAAAAAAAATGCATGTCTGATAACTCTCGTTAGTAACTAAAATCCTTTATTGGCAAGGAAAATATACAATAAGAATTTTTTTTGTTTATGATAATGCTTTTATAAGTAAAGATAAATTTTCTTGCTTATAATGATACTTTTATAAATAATGATAAATTTACTTATTTATTTAATTGCCTAAATACAAAAATTATGAATATTGACAATTGAATTTTTTCTTAGTAATTTTTATTTAAATATGCCATAAATTATTGGCAACAAAGTTTTTCCTTTGGGTGGTTTGGTTTTAACTAAAATTTTTTATCTAAAATTTTTCACTTTCTACGATTATTTAAAATTTTAATTATTTTTTTCATCTTTTTATATAAATTATCTTTTTTTAATCATTTCTACGTAACTTTCCATACAACTAACCTATATATTTTAACTTTATTTTTTTTATTCTTCATCATTACTTTTATCATATCACATCTAATTTTTTATTTAAAAGTTTTATAATTTTTCAAACACAAACTTTTAGCACGTAAATTTTAACTTTTCACAAAAAAACCAGTTATTAAAATTAAAAAATTTTAAATGTCACCGCAACTAAATTATATATGATATATGTTTTTGCAGCCAAGCACTACATCAATTGCAATCAAAATTTTATTATTATTTATAACAATTAAATTTTAATAACTAGATTAAACATTACTTTTGACTACATTGATATAAAAAACTGACTATATTTAGCTAAATATCATCACTCAAAAACAACAAATATTTGTAGTGAAATTGTCTATCGTAGTTAAAATACAGCTAATATAACCAAATAGATGTTGTATATGATTGAAACTTAGCTGTATAAAACAAAATTTATTGTGGTATACAGTTTTGAAAGGAAGTCAAAAGTCAAAAATTCTTTTTTAGTGCGCTTTCACAAGTTTCTAATGCTTAGTAGTTCTTTGATTTTTCTTTGTCATATTATGTGACTTTGTGATGTATAAGATTCTCTGCTATGATTTGACGACATAAAATTAATACGATAAGGAATTAATTAAGAAACTTGGCTATAAACATATATTATATACTATAACGTGGCTGTCCATGAAGGTGGGAAGTGAAGTCGCAGCAATGAAATGCTGATGCCAAAAGCCCACCGGCTTGGGGATGCTTTGTCGGGAGCCATTACTGTTTGGCCCTTAATCCACTTCAATTCACCAATTGGTTTTTCGACCGACATTTGTTGGTCAGTTGGTTGGCACGTTAACATTACAGTAGGAGCGACCAAAATATAAGTATACGGTTTCATGTTCGTACGTGTCGACAATGCTCATAGTACCCATCGTCATCGCTATTATATCTAGTTTCAGTGACATGAATTCCCACAATAGCTGGAGAAGAGGGCGCCAGAGATATATACATCATGTGCTGGTCATGGCTACGACTAAAGTCTTTCTCTTTGTTCTCAGAAACGATTTGTTACCATTCAGCACATCCATCATTATTTGATATTCAATTACTTTGAAAGGAAATGAGCAACGATCCTTTTATAGCTTCTTGATGAAATGTCTGCTGAGATTGTGGTTGCCGCAACTTTTCCCTTGCCAATCTTGCTTAGCTTTCAAGGAGACTGTATGTATATATGGATAGAGAAACAATGAATGGAAGTGTGAGGAGACTATATTTGGAGACATGAAGATGACAAATTCAACACGTTAGCCAAATATAGCATAGCCTGTTTAGCTACAAACTGCCAGACTGGGTTTGCTTTCTGGGCAAGGATATGCTCTCTCTCTCTCCTCAACATTAATTACACAATTTGTATTGAACGTGTATGGAATGAGTGTTGTTATGAATTAGACATAAGAAAGTTAGGTTATTATTTTCTGGAAATAAAAAATTATATCTTATTCACATCTCATCTAAGTTGGAAAATAATATCTTACCCTCACCCCTTCTATTCAAGATTGGGCTGGTCATTCACCCTTTTTATTCAAGATCGTGCTGGTAATTTTTATTTACTTTCTCATAGTGCATTTATTATTCACTAAAAAAATATTTTTTCCATCTAAAATTTTTTACTCCATAATTACTCTTTTTAATTATTTTTTCACATACTTTTATATAAATACTCTATTTTTCAACTATTTTCATTATTTTCCATAAAATTACTTTACTTATGTTACTTTTAGTATCTTTATTTCTCCTCATTATTCTTATTTTATCGTACGATTTTCTTTTATTTTAAAAAATTTTCCTTCAAAAATTATTTCAAATATCAAACACACCTTGAATTTGTAAAATTTACACGCAACCTTGATTAAAAATTTTATTTGCAAAAAGAATTTTTCTTGTTAGCTTGGACAATTTTTGGGTGTTCATTTAATTAATTTTTATAATGATATTCCCAAACTAGGCCTCAAATTATTACACAATAATTTTCATATCGCATTCTCAAATTAGACCTAAAAAATTCTCAGAAACTTTCCTTGCAAAAATTTTATTAAATACTAAACACATCCTAAGTTTGTAAATTCTACCCATATTCCTTATTGAAAACTTTATTTGCACAAAAAGGATTTTCTTGTTAGCTTCTACAATTGTTTTGGGGCCCATTTAAACATAGTTTGATTTTTACAATGATATTCCCAAATTGGGCCTCATATTATCTCGATGGATATTTAGCAAGAAATCTTATGGATGGTTAATTATTGAGTTTTTTCAAAGAAAGTTTACAAGTATTTTTTTTGAAAAATAATACTATAAATAAAAATTACAAACTTGCATATTTTAAAAAATATAAGAACGCGAGTGCTAATACAAGCAACAAGAGAATGATAACCAAGAAAAACAAAAATGTCACATGGAATTATGGGTGCAAATGTAGCACATGAAACTCATCTTTGCAGCAAATCTATTTCTAAAACCTAACCTAACCTTATTAAGGGAAATCAGGTTTAGGTTGATAAATTTTCATTAACTTAAAATATCAAACTTAAAATTTCATGTTAATATAAATTAATAAATTATCTAAATGAAAATAAAAAATATAGCCCAATTACATTTAAGAAAAGAACGGTAATATAATATATTTTAAAAGCAAAATTATCTTCTCCAGAAAAGATAAAAAAAGAAAACTAGCAAATATAAAAGTAAATACTTATCATAAATATAAATACAGGTGAAAATGACATAATTTATCTATAATATAATTTCAACACAACAAACATCTATACAAATATGATATAAATAATATAAAATATTCATTTCAATTTTAATGCCAACGGTCTCATACAGGCAGCTATAAAAATTATTTCCAAATTTTAAAATTTTATATAAATCTGTGGACTCCAACGCGTGTATCCAAGTCTTTTCTATTTATTTCAAAAATATTGAAATAAAAGATTAAAAATATTAAATTTTATAAGGTTAAGATCTAGATAAAGCTCACACATTATAAAAAGATTATTATTATTATTATTATTATTATTTTACAACCGCATGATTGTATGAGTTCGCCCTCCCAAATATAAATAAGAAAAAAACAAGTTCGGATTCCTCAAATTTGTATTTACTTAAATCGAAATCCTATTTATAAATTGATTTCGATCCAATGCCCTCGAGGACTTTCATCCCCTAAGGCCTTTTGTCGATAATTTTTTAGGAATAAGTATGCTTGCCCCAAGCTTAAAATTTCTAAAAATGCAAATTTGTTTGTATTTTTAAATAATAATTTTGAATTATAAAAACAAAAAATTCCAAAAATATAAAAATTACGTATTTAAAACTTTTATGTTGTGCCTTCAAATGTACTCCAAAAAAGCAAAAAAATAAAAATAAAAATAAAAATAAAAAGGGCTCCCCGGAGCATTGCATCAAAATCCTTTACAAATCTGAAAAAGGTTTTTCAGATTTGGGCTTTGCAAAAGTACGTCTAAACACTTTTTCTTAGGTTTACTGGGGCGGGTTTAAGATCAAGACGGACCACATTACAGCCTTACGATGGAACCATCCTAACTAGGAAGAATTGCCACTTGCGCAAATATGGACTCTAAAAACCAGTCGAAGATACTCCATTGAAGCCCACCAGCACAGTTCGGCCCGTCCACGTGGTTTCTAGCGCCAACTTCCATTTTCCACTATCTTAGTCGCCGCGCTCTCCCGCCTTCTCCGCCTCCGTCTTGTCTCCCCCGACTCCCGTCATAGCGCCTAGTTCTCTCTCACCGTCTAACCCTTGCCGCCTTCCTCGTCTCTCCCATCGTCTCCTTCCCCGTTGCAGCTGTACCACCTCTCTCCCTCGCTCTGCCTGCCGCATCGTCTCTCTCCCTCGCTCTACCTGCCGCATCGTCTCTCTCGCTCACTTTAGCTGCTTTCCACTTCCCTTCCAGCTCGCCGTCTCTCCTCCGCCGGCGTTTCTTTGCTTCCGCACCTCCGATTCCAACTGTGCCTGAGCCTGATTCCCTCTCTCTCACCCCCTTTCCTCCATCTTTGGCATCACCATCTCTTCCACCCTTCTTTTGCGTTCGTCGCCTGCTGCTCGATTTCTTAGTCTTCTGCTTCAGCAGCCTTTCTTCGACCTGTTGGTTTCCAGCAACGTGCTACGGCCACATGTTCCTGCTCGAAAACGGAGGTCTGCATTCTGCAATATGCATGATCAATTTTCATTACATTTTTATGTTGTACACTTTGAAATATTTGAACAGTTGTATGTCTTTCCTCTGATTTCGTTGTGTCCCTTTTATCAATTGGATTTCGAAAAATATTAAACTTTTTGACAGTTTTGAGTAACTGATATTTGGGAGATATTACAATGCTGCTGTTTTGGTCGAAATTCGGTTAGTTATTTAGTTTTATTGTCCTGTTAAATGATATCACATAATGCATACTGATTTTTGTTGAAATTGTTGCCGCGAATGTTTCTTGGATCTTTCCGTCTAAGTACAACTGTGAATCTAGGTAACATGTTAACGCTTTGTATGATTTCTAGCCATCTTGTGGAGTGATTGTTACTGTTATCTTTTAATTGAACTTTGGATGAAATTTTTTTTTTTAATTTAAAATTTAAACTTTGGATGAACTTGATGAAATATGCATTTGGATATGGATTTCTTGTGTTTGTATTTGAAAATGAAATATGCACTGCTTAGACAAGTTGTTCGGATATTGATTTTGATAGTTTGATTGGTTGCTCAATAGCTCGTCTGTGTATCATTGTTCAGTTTGACACGTTGATTGATTGCTCTAAAGGTGGTTTGTACTTGATTTGGGTTTTAATTGGTTCAACATGTTGTTTGCATACTCACTCCTGTTTAATTGTAAATGTTTGCAACGCAAGCTATTTATAATTATTTTCCATTTAAGAAATGCAAAGATGATTAGACATTGTAAAACCTCAAATCTCCAAGAAGTCCAATTTTCAATGCGTTCATCAGTATCAGATAAATATATATATATATATATATATATATAGAGAGAGAGAGAGAGAGAGAGAGAGAGAGAGAGAGAGAGAGAGAGAGAGA
>JAXCLR010000081.1:7132153-7160237 GCA_035584095.1 Annona squamosa
ATATATATATATATATATATATATAGAGAGAGAGAGAGAGAGAGAGAGAGAGAGAGAGAGAGAGAGAGAGAGAGCGCTAAACCTGTCCAGCACATTCTTTCTACCCTTTTCCCAGACAAGGGTACTAACCCTAAGAAATTGTTCTAGACAGTTGTTCAGAAGGAAATAGGCAAAAAAGGATTCCCCAACCATTACTTCTCCCATAGTAAATGGTGCTCCAATTATTTCGATCACAAAGGATCACAACTAGTTGCAAACTTATGACAACCAAAACATAACAATATAAAAGAAGAACATCATAGGAGTCCAACCCAAATTGACTACCAATCGTAGAATGAGTTATAGTCCTAGTGGAATAATGCAAAAAAGACAATAGAAGAATAGAATAAGGATGGAATACTAGAATGAAAGATAAGTAAAATTTGCTGGGAATTCTCTATTGTGATTATGATGAAGATATGAGAAAATAGGAACATAATGAACAGCATGATGAAATATTTGAATTCTAATATTTGTTTCATTTAAGGCAAAGTATGATCTTGAAGATGCTGTCACAAGACACACCACTCAGGTAATAGGACTATGTTTTCTGTCTGTCATGTCCCACTTTTCACTAGAAGAACAGCTTTTGCACTTTTCCTGTATTTTCGGAGTTTGTACCTGAAAAGCATTTTTTTAGTTGCTTTATGGCGCATTTGGTTCCACGAGATGAAATCCCATTAAATTTCTAAATTTACCAGCCTACTTGGGTACAAGATTTTATGATTAGGATATTGCACATCTATGTTCTAAGCTGCAGTTATCTCGCTTTCATGTTGGGTTGAAAATGTGTAGATAAATTCTAGGGGTTAGATTCTTGTGAGTATTGCTAGGAAACACTGATAGTAAATGTACATTTGCTAGTCACCTTAATTTGTCTTATTCTTCTTTTTATATATTGATCTTCATATTATTTATTGATATTTATGTTTCATTAGGAGAATTTTTCCACATTCTAATCCAATGATTCTCACCTTGAATGGTATATTAACCCAATTTCTAACCCGGATTGAACTGATTTTTGTAAGGTTATTTTAGATTTGGGTTGATGTTTTACAAATAGGGAGAGGGTTGAGAAGATCCCAAATCGAGTTAATCTAATCCAATTTACACTCCTAGGTTAGTAGCTTCAGCTGCATGTGCTTCTCCTCTTGACCTTGACTTTGAGAATGGCCAAAGAGGTTGAAATGAAGGAAAGCACAGAGATGAACGGAGGCAATTTCTCCATCTCGATGGACAATCAAGAACCCAGCAGCATCTTCCTTCAGCTCAAGCCCTACTGCTTAGGTCTGCTTGAATTCCTCCAAAACCCTAATGAGAAGAGCCCCAAAACCCTCTTTCAGCTGGCCGAGCTTCTCTGCCGTGCTCCTGCCACCGATCTCCAGCCATTTCTTGAGTAAGTCTCTAAGTTTTCATTAACTACAGATGATAAGTAGATATTTCTAGTTGTAGATTGAGAATTAAAACTTATCGCTTTCCAGTTATGCATTGAATACCAGCATTTTTAATAGTCTCATTGGGATCGGCAGGAAAAGTTGATTTAGTAAAATGTATTGCTTTTTAGGGAAGATGAACAATACATGGGTTAAGTTTTTCAGAAAAGGCAAAAATCTGTCAACATTTGGAATTACCATAGTTGTCAAAGGTGTGCCTGGGTGTGTGCCTAGGTGCAAGGTGTGATTGGGCACACCCCATGCACCTAGGAGGTATTCAAGGCACACCCCTTTGATAAGGCCCAGCTGGGGCTTTATTAAAAATAAAAAAATAAAAAATCCAAGAAATGTTTTTCAAAAACCTAAAAAACGTTTTTTTAAATGATGAATTTTGAATTTCTTTTGCATTACAAATCTAATGAATACTTTTGAATCATATTACTTTGTTGAATTGGGAATTGTGATTGTTATATGGTAGGTTTGAATTGTGTTTTTGCTCTTGATAATTGTAATTTAGCATATATGTGCCTTTTGATTTGGCGATTCTATGTTTTAGTCACTAGTTTTAGCTGCTACTTTTTTCAAATAAATTTTATGTATGTGCTGCCTTGAGCCCATGCCCTGACAGTCCTCCTGAGCCCCAGGACTCCCTTGCACCTTGAGCCTCTTACAAATACGGGAATTACTGAAAAATAGTGGTAAATTGTTAGTGGGAAACATGTTACTTCATTGGACAGCACATTCCGAACAAGCGCCATATGGGTCGTTAGCTTTGAGCTTGTCACTCATATAGGCTACACATCCGTTTCTGTTTCAAGCTTGGTTTGTTGGACTCAAGGTGAATTATGACAGGGAGTTATATTTTGCAGTTACATGTTGTTTCCCTTGCTACTGCTCCTGGATGCAGCCATCCTTTGCAGAGCAAAGAAGAATGCTGCTTCCCTGGAGAATTTTGGTATTGGTGATAATGTACGTATGCTACGTATGATTAATGATAGAGTTGCAGAAGGAGTTCTGCAGTGCATGGAGGAAGTCCTGAAGAAATGCCATTTAGGATCTGTTAATCAGGTATATTGATTTGATATCCATGTACTACAACCTATATATGTATAGGCTGTAATTAACTTATTTCAATAATCGCTGAAGCCGGAACATGAAAATTGAATTGCATCTCTCATGTCTCATTCTTGATTCTTTTTCTAGGGTGGCACATGATACATTCATTCATTGCATGGTTGAGAATTGAGAAGGTCTCAACCTTCAAACATTTGATATGAAAAGCTTGAGTTGATCATATCAGACACCAGCAATCCCTTTAATGTATCCTCTCAGTCTTAAGTCATATTAATACACCTCTCTTTGAGAGTTGATGTCTATGTCGACCTACCCTAATAACATTGGTCCATGCTGGTCCTTTTTCCAGTTATCTCCTGCTATAGTGACGTTAGGTCAATTGCATTCCTTTTCCTGGGTTGCTTCACTCTAGCAGCATTGGCTCGACAGTTGCCCTTTTCCTCCTTAGGATGACTCTACTTACCTACTGGTAATTTCAATTTGGCCGCTAGGCCAGCCCCTCCATAGGATGGCTGCACTCACCCTCTAATAATTTTAACCTGACCTCTCGATTGGCCTTTTCACATGGTAGCTGCACTCACCTACTAGTTATATTAATCTGGCTTCTAGGTGGGCCTTTTCACCGCAACAGGGAGGCTGCACTCACTAATAATTTTGTTCCAGCATCTAGGTGGCCTAATCCAGGAGTCAAACCTCTGACCTCTAGGTCCATTGATAGTCTCTAATATCACTGATACAAAAAGGTCGAGTTGATCATGCCAGATATTAGAAATTCCTTTAACGTATCCTCTTAGCACTGAGTTGTATCAACAACTTGCTAGAGTGTCCGTTAATTGATTATGACTTGGGCCACTTCTTGTGTGTTATGAATGTTCACTCGATTATGAGATTACTCAGCCAGATAAATCATCAAAGTGAGAGAGAAGCCTGATTTAGGGCTTCAAGGTAATTTTTCTTTAATTCAGATATTTTTGATATAAGTATTTGACTCCACCACAATGGCATTGGCCTGGAATTTCAACCAGGAGCTGTTTCTGATTGTAGAATGGAGTAAATTTCGTTGACCTATTTAATTATTTACAATGTTGCAGATGGTTGTGGTGTTGAAGAAATTAACATCTGGTGCTTTGCTTTCTTCATCCGAGGCAGCAGAAGAAATTCGTGAAGGAATAATCAGATGCTTCAAAGCACTGCTTCTAAGTCTTAATCCTTGTTCTAATCACTCTTGTACATGCAAACAGAGCCTTGGCTTGCCTACTCTTGTTTCAACTAGGAATTTGGAAATTGACCTGTGTTCTTCCCCAAAAACTTATTTTGAACCTAACGAATGTTTACTTGCCTTTCTCCAATCACAAAATGCATCACCTGCTGTTGGACACTGGCTGTCAGTTCTGTTCCAAGTAAGAAACTTCCCAATTTACTACTTGCCCAATTCTTGTCTGAGTATGCTTTTAAAATATCAAAAAATTTGTATCGGGTGATTCATTCATGTCTATCAGTTCTTGTTGGAATCCTTCTATAAGCAACTGTAACCCTGCCTATACCTAATTGAACCTACCTGACTGGACACACATACATGTGGCCATACCAACTCAACCATGATCTTTTCAACACAAACACAGCCTCATTTCAGTTGGTTCAGTTCTCTAACCTAGCCAAACCAATAATAAACGCAACTTAATCTACCTCAAGCCCGGGTTGTGTCTACTAGAATTTACATTGCTGCATTGATTTTAAATGGTTTGGCTCTATTCTTATTTTTTCCCAGCTAGAATTTGATCGGGATCCCTCTATATGCAGCCTAAACCACTGGTCATACATGCTTTGTCCATACCTGCTAGTGATTAATCTTGCCAATATTCTTTCATGTTCAACTTGTGCCAACTGGATAAATGGCCTAGATTTTAATTTATATGTACTGCATTTATTTCTTGGATCTGTCTTCAAATGAATTGTGTCAGTTTCTTTTTCATTTGTTAAATTCTTGGTTGCCCGTGCTTTTCCTTCCTTTCTATGCATTATCTCTAGAGAACATAATTTGGGTATTTCTGTCAACACAAAGATTGCAGATGCAGAGGCTGCAAGAGGACTCCGTGGAAGTGCAAAACTTCGTGTGGAAGCCTTTCTAACGCTTCGTGTCCTTGTGGCTAAGGTAATGTCGTAGCATCGATGGATAAAATTGTCTTTAATGCTGCTGAAAGCACACATTGCAAAATGTTGCATGAGTCATGAATTGCGAAGAAACATTTTCCCATGTCGCCAGGCAAGGTCCCCCAATGTTGCTTTTTTGTCTAGCTTTTCCTTCTTGGAATTCTTTCCTATGTGTTCTCATATCCTGAGGATTCATGTTGTAAAGATTGATATATTTTGTAGTGGTGAGAGAATAGAAGCAAACATTTATGAGACTTTATGTAAGGAAGTTGTAGCTTGCTCTCACTCTCTCTGTGCATGTGTGCCCATGTGTGGCTAAAATGCGATCATATCTGGGGTGCAACTTGGGTAGAGCCAACCTGCTTTTGAGCGGGTAGGTTCAAAAAAATAACCCACAGGGTAGGGGTATAAAAATTATCTAGGCCTTCGATTGGGGTAGGATGGGTTCCACACAATGGGTGCCCAGAATTGACTCGGGTGGGTACCATATGCCATATGAGTACAAATTTTCATATGTGATACCAACGATATGGATCAAGTCTTTATCTATATAACTCGAATGCGTTTCCTTTTGTTTTCCTATCGAGTTGTTGTCTTTTTTCTTTTCATATTCTCTTCTCAACATCTAATATTTTATTTACATAGAGGAGCTACTCGATTACTTCAATGTTAAATGCTTTATATTGGAGGAACTGATTTGGAAATGGAGCTGACTCGATCCAACTTTCACATGGGTAAGGTAGGGTTGATTAGGAAACAAACTGACCTATGAGCGGGGAAGAATAGGTCCAGTAGGGTAGAACTTTGACAAATAGGAAATGGGTTGGATCAACAAACTGATCCGTGTTGCATCCTTAGTCATATCACATCATTATTAACGAACTGATCTGAATTGCATCCTGGTCATATCGCATCATCGTTGTAGATTGCAAATGTATGGATGCGAATTCCAAAGCAGCCCCACGCATCCCCCCCCTCTCTTCCTCGCCGCTTCTGAATGTCCACATCTGCATATTTCTCTTGCAGGTTGGCTCTGCAGATGCATTGGCTTTTTTCTTACCAGGTGTTGTGAGTTACTTCACAAAAGTTTTGCAAGTCACAAAGACTATGATAAGTGGTCCAGCTGGTACTGCAGAAAGCATAGATATTGCTATCAGAGGCTTGGCTGAGTTCCTCATGATTGTACTAGGGGATGATGTGAATATTTTTACCCTCAAAATGCTGGCTGATGATGTAACTGCATTTTCCCAGAACAAAGAAAATTATTCCAAAGGCATTTTAGAGTCTCTTCGTCGCTTGCCTTTTGACCTCAAAGGTCAGGAAGAAAGATCAGAACAGGATCAACAAATTACAAACTCTTTGCCCGCACCACTCTGTGATACAGAAAATACTGGTTTTCCTAATGACAACAGATCTCTACATGTAGAGCGCACAAAAGAATGGATCGACGAAACTACTTCACGAGTTGACAAACTGTTATCTGCAGTATTTCCACATGTATGTACACCCTTGACAGTTATCTTATGATAGTTTAGGTATGCGGATTGTATTTGGGTTCAGCAATTAGGCTTTCCCTTGAAGCCAAGACTCAAAGAAAAATTCAACTTTGAAATTCATGATGTCTTAGAATCTCGATTGCTGAGTCAATGTTTGGAAAGGATGTATATTTTTTGTATTCTCTGCATTTCTCAAAGTTTAATCTCCTGGAAATTTTGCTCTCTCTCTCTCTCGTCATGAACTACTTTTTACTTTTATTGTGCCTTGATGATATGGAGTGGGAAGTGGATTGGATATGTACAACGCTGCTGCCCCAAGCCATCTGCAAGCCAATCACTATTATCTGTGACATGCACTCCTCTAGCCCCACACCCCACCCCTACCCATATAATAATCCCTGTCAACATACCACCCTCCTGTTTGATTGTAATTTTGTTCTAGCAATTTTTCCTTGAATTCTTATAAAGGATATTTTTGAAGTATTTTGTGCAGTTTCAGGAGCTGAATGATTTAATTTTTTTATGTCAGCTCTGTGTTCATCCTTCAAACAGAGTGAGAGAGGGACTTGTTGCTAGCATTGGTGGACTTTTGTCAAAGTGCATGTGCACATTGCAGAAAAGCAGGTTAATGCTTTTGGTAAGTTTGAAATTGGCATCTTTAATCATTCAAATCCCAATCGCATGTATACTCTTAAAAGCTGGCACAATGATTTGTTGACATTCATGGTGGCATCCAAACCATTGGTTAGTTGATTCAACATTTTCTGAAAGCTTGGGTAGTTTGGTCCACGAGGTTATGCCGACTATTTTTTTCTTGGCCGGCCACATGTTAAGGTTCTGAAGCTTCACCATCGAAAAAGTGAAAAGCAAGAATAGACTATCTTTTTTGCCGTTTATTCTCTGCTATTGGTTGGTGAATTTTTGTAAAAGAGAGAATTTGAAGCTGGTCAGGATAGGTCTTACTATGTATGAGGCCAACCAGTGATGGATCTAGGTTGATGAATAAATGGAAATAAACAGTGAACAAGAAAGCTGAGATGTCAAACTGATGTGCATGGAGATAAGGAAGGTTTTGGAGGGAAAATGTAGAATCTCTTGATAGAAACATGAGAAAGAATAAGGGAAGAATAAAAGAGATTTAAAATGTACTTCATAGTGGGGATCTACTTTTCTTCCTTTTCCACCAATCCCTCAATTAATTGATGTTCATGTTGCGTCTCATCTAACTCAATGACTAAATTTTGCTCATTTTTACTCAAGGTTTCTGCTATTAACTCTCTTTTCATGTAAAATGCACGTGTTTTTGATATGTATTTATTTCATTGATACTTGTATGCAACATCATGGCCTGGGTACAATTGCGGTTCTTGCTCAGTCTTCTTTGCTCCTCTGCACTTACTTTGTTCTTTTGATGTTCCCCCTGGTAGTGAGGCAGATACAGAACTGTTCAGATGGATTGAAACAAGGCAGCTTGTGTCGCTTTTGGTACCTGTACATTCGCCCCTAAATATATGGCCAGTTAGAGTTAACTACTTAAAAACTTTGCAAGTAGCTTGTATGGAGTTTGCTTTGACTTGTTGATCCACCAATATTGTACCTCTGTGAAAATGGAATGCCCAAAGGCTGGGTCTGTCTAACATTAGGATTATGATCAAATGATTATAGATTTGAGGATTTATATTCACATCCCTGCTGTAATCACAGGAGTGCCTGTGTGTTTTGGTTTATGATGATATGGAGGATGTATCTGTAGCTGCACAGGAGTTACTTGAATCTGTATTTCTGTTTGGTGAGAAACACCTTTCAGACCACGAGGTGGCTGAAGTTTTCAAAAGGTCCTTGCTACTAAATTTATTTATGAGTTTGAACACAATGCTTCTGGAAGTTAAATGATTCATGTGTTGAAACAGGCTTGTTGAAAGACTTCCATGGGTGTTTCTTGCAAGTGAGGAGGCAGTCGCAGTGTCACATGCACAGAGACTGCTGGCAGTGATGTATTATGCAGGCCCTCAACTGGTTGTAGATCACCTTCTTTCTTCCCCTGTAAGTGCATGACTCTGTTTCCAATTCAGTAGTTCTGCTATATTATAGATGGCAAAGAATATTTGGACTAGAGAGAATTCTACTATGAACCTTTGTCTGTGTATTTACCATGCTGCTGCAAAGTGAAAATAATGGTTCCAGTTTAGTTCATTCAAAGGATCACATTTTGTTTTTGCTTTGCATGACTTTGCTTTCATGGATTAATTATGTAGTTTTTGGAACATGCTCACGGTTGCATAAGCATCTCAGCATGGGGCATTCTTTTAACAGTAAAACTGTCTCCCACATGTATGTTGCCTAATGGACACCGGTGGTTTAAAATTCAGAATATCAAACAAATAATTCACAATCAACTAATCCATTCGATGAGCTATCATCTGGGGTTATTGGCCAAGGACCTAGATTCTGTTGTGAACAGGCCACTGGGTGCTGTTCACATCCAATTCTTGTATACAGTAGGATTCTTATTGTACTTTTCATGAACAACCTTCAGATGCTAAGGTTGCAATATTTGTGTTTAATTTTCATGTATGCATGCCTGTGTATCTTGGATTCTGTATTACTGATTGTTTCACCTAGGCTTGTGCATGCATTTATTTTCATTCCCCATGTCATAAAACAAATATATGCAAATTGTTTCAATTTCACTCATCTTATATTCCTATTGATTGTTGTGAATGAGTATTAGTACTGGTATGCTATATGACATTGTTTTTTATTGCATGTTATTTAGTATCTATGGTTCTCATAAGTATTTCATAGTTTCTCTTTTCTAGTTTGGGAACGGTTCTTTTGTAACATCTAGCATCCTAGAAGGTGGTTTTGTGGTTGTTCTTTGCTGTTTTAGACTGTTCTAAATAAATACTTACAGGGTTTTGTATTGGCAGATTACAGCTACTCGCTTCATGGATGTTTTGATGCTATCCATGAGTCACAGTTCAGTATTTGCTGGATCTGTTGACAAGTTAATCTTGGGAAAGCCCACCTATTTACCCTCCATTACAGAGTTAACTGCAGGAATTTATTCGCTTGATAATCAGACAAATTCTGGTGCTGCTTCAGACCAAGTCTCTGAAAATGTATTACAGCACCTGAATCTACCAAATACAATGAAAGCGATGGGTGGTTGTTGTGGGCTTCCACGCATGCCTCCTTGGTTTGTTCAAGCTGGTGTTACAAAGCTTTACCAGGCTCTTGCAGGAATACTCAGACTTGTTGGTTTATCCATGTGTGCAGGTTTACTGGCTCCTTAAAGCTATTTTATTCTTATCCTAGGAAATATTGATCAACCAGGCTCAGACATTAGTTGGTTGGGCCTATGGAACTGTAATTAAATGTTAGATGAACAGAATCCTTGTTGAGAATACTAGGATTCTCTGCAATTTTCCTCTCCCAACCACTGCTGAGACAAGAAAGGATGGTTCTATTGTTACATTAGCTATAACTGGCCATGTCTTGATCTCCTGAACTGCTGAATCCATTTCAATTCCTATATTGGTTTGTATCTGCTACTACTGACATCCTCTGCCTATTTGCAAATTATGGCCAGACCACAGGAGTGACAAATCATTATATGTTCCTATCGAAATTCCACTTGAAAATATTCGCAAGTTGGTTTCAGAGCTCCGGATGAGGGCATATAGTAAAGAAAGCTGGCAATCTTGGTATGCTAGGAGTGGATCAGGACAACTATTGCGTCAAGCAAGTACGGCAGCTTGTATTCTCAATGAGATCATATATGGTATGTCAGATCAGTCAGTCCATTTGTTTGCTGAAATGTTTGGGAAATCCAAAAGGAAAGGGGCAGCAGCAAATGGTAGCAATCAATCTGATATGCCATCAACTATGGAATCTGTTTGGCAAGTTTGTAGGGGTGAGAGTGCTAGCAACTATGTGATTGATTGTGCTGGCAGCATCTTGCATGAGTACCTGTCTCAGGAAGTTTGGGATCTTCCTACGGATCAGAAGTCTTCACTTCAAGCACAAGACCAAGGAGATGAAGTACTCTCTTTGCATTTTTTTCATGATACTACTATGCTACACCAGGCAATATACAAGTCCATCTTTTTATCTCGTTTTTCTTTTCTTGATCCATTAGGGTATGAAAATCCCCAAATATGAGTTCTTAGAGGTTTATGAAATCAATTCTACTGTCCAGGATGCAAACAGACACTATTCCTCTGCTAAGATTGCCTAAGTTGCTGACAAATAATTAACATTGGGGTGGAACCAGCTTCTTTAGTGAGACGTTATATTTACCTATTTAAACTATTCCTTAAAGTTTTACCTTTTCCTTATGGTTATCGATATTTTCAATTATCACTCGTCTTTCCACTGGATGAAACTTATCATGTCTGTCCCTGATATATGGTTGACATCCTCTTCTTTTATTTCTGTTCCTTTTTCAAATTCTGCTGTTCTCAGCCTTTTCCATTTCCATTTCCCTCTGTCTAAACATACAAAAGATGTTGCATAGGCCAATAATAGCCATAAAATTCATCATCATCATCATGTAGGTTATGTTGCACTGGGGGAAATGAAGGGCTTTATACCCCTCAGCTTTTACATGGTGTATCCAAAGTCACCGGTCACATTCCAGATATGAGTTTGTCCAAATAGAAAACTGTAATAGGAACTAGAGGAAGACTGAAAGAAACATAGAAACATGGCTACGGGTAATTTAAAAAAAGGATTACTGGAGCTTATTGATAACAATAAGGATCCTAATTCAATTTATACCAAATTTATGAAATGAGCTTATAGATTATGATAATGCAGGGTTCACATATTTATTTTCTAGTCATTGTTCATGATTTTTTTTTTTTTTGGTTCTACACAGGTAATAATTGATGGTATTGGTATACTCAGCATATCTCTTGGTAAAGATTTTTCGCAAAGTGGGTTTTTACATGCTTCTCTTTATTTGCTACTTGAAACTCTTATCTGCTCAAGCTATCAGAAAAGATCTGCTTCTGATGTGGCATTACATGTGCTTGCAACTGCTTCTGGTCATCCTAGTGTGAGTGTTTGATATGTAAACCATTTTTAGATAGTTCATGGATTCATATTGGGTTTTCTGATATTATATTTATTCAGGTAGGACACTTGGTTGTGGCGAATGCAGACTATATAATTGATTCTCTATGTCGGCACTTGCGCCATCTGGATCTTAATCCTCATGTGCCTGATGTGCTTGCAGCAATGCTATCATACATTGGTGTTGCTCATGAAATTCTGCCATTGTTGGAGGAGCCGGTAAAATATCATCCTGGTTTCTTAGTTTCTTATCAACTTATTTATTCTTTATGGGTGTGTTTGGGAAGTGATAAAATTTTTGGATGAAAATTTTTTTGTGTAAAAGTTGTTAAATTGATAGAAAATGATGTGATATGATAGGGTAATGACGAAGAGTAAAGAGAATAAAGTTAAAATAGATAGGTTATTTGAATAGGTAATTGTGTAGAAATGATTCAAAAGTAGGGTGGTTTGTATAGGAAGATGTAAAAAAATAATTAAAAAATAGAAGAGTTGTAGAGAATGAAAAGTTTTAGATTGAAAAGTTGTAGGTGAAAACTTTTCATTATTGCCAAAAACCTCCTATATGTTACTTTTCCATATGTAAGTATGGTTAGCTGGTAGTATCAGAGTAATTTTACATAACACAACATGGTACACATGGTACAAATGCTACAGACCTTATGCATTGATGTTTCCATTTTAAACTCTACTGTTGTAATAAATTCTGTATAATGGGTGCGTTTGGCATTTGATAAAACTTTTAAAAGGAAAGTTTTTTCTGTAAAACTTTTTGAAATGTGAGAAGTGATGTGATATGATAGGGGTAACGATGATGAATAAAGAGAATAAAGTTAAAATAGATAGGATACTTGTATAGATAGTTGTGGAAAAACGATTGAAAAGTATAGTAGTTGTATAGGAAGAAGGGAAGAAATAATTAAAAAATATGATAGTTGCGGTGAAGAAAAGTTTTTATGATTGCCAAACACACCCGAAGTGTTTTACATATTTAGTTAAAATTCAGTAGAGCAGTGAACCAATTTGCTCACAATTATACACAGATCTCAGCATATCTATTGATTCTTATATCCTGGCCTCCCATTCTATGTGACATGTAGCTATGTATGTTTTCTTTCCTTCTTTCTAAGTACTCTGTTTCTCAAGCATTTATGTGATGCTGTTTTTGGCATCCCTAGGATGTTACAGTGCAAGCTTGTTACAATTTGGTTATAGATGGTCTTTACCACTTTCACTGGAATGTCTATAAATGTTTATAGGTAATGGTATCTTTTCAATGTTTAGCCTATCCTGTAATATCTGTTATCTGGACATTTAGCTTATATACAAATTGTGGTTGCACGATGAAGTGTGTACAGTTCATGTTGTATTGGTTGTGTTTCAAGCAAAGTGCCTTCTGCAATACTTCCTGTTTGTATTTCCACATATTCTTTATGCAGTAGATTTCAGAAGTGTGTTCTATTGATACTTGAAACCATCCCAGATGCATGCTGTCACTGTGGAGCTGGAAGTTCTTGGGCGTCATCAGCACCCCCGTCTAACAATTCCCTTCTTGAAGGTGTAGTTCTTCTCTTACATAGAGCATTTGCTGGCCTTTTACTTGCTGCTGATGTACTTTAGGATCATTCACTTAGTCTTCAATGCATTGAATGTGATTTGTGCCTTCGGCATGTTGACTCCAGTGCATGGCTCATACATTCTTTCAAAGTTTTCCAGTTTAGTCTACAGATGCAGAAGCAGGGAGCATCATATTCATGCCTGCAAAATTCCCATTTAAATTGTTTGTGAAGTATAATAACATGCTAAAATCATGCACCTGATTTTCTGACATGCATGATGACTCAGAGATGTACTCATTTCAAAACATTCAATACCAATTTAGCTGTAATTCTTTAAAGGAAGCTTTTGGAGAAAAGATAATGTGAAAATATTTCCAGCATATTACATTTGACATTCTTACAGGTAATAATAATTATAAGCTTTGTGTTGTACCAAATGTATGCAGAGAAAGGAGATGCACCAAGAAGGTATTTAGCCAAGTAACCTTCTTGTCCTTACTGCATACTTGTTATATCTTCCAGCTGAGTGAGGCAGGTTTTTGGTTCTTATTTTGTTTCTATTGCCACATATGAAATGATCATGTGTTTACAATAGTTTCATCCCCGATAAAACAATGTCTTCCTCGGATGATGATACCTTCACTGCACCCTTAAAAACACGTAAAAAAATGCTGCTGCTGTCATAATCTAGCTGTGGCATAAGATTTTTTTAGTTTGTCAATGTTAATTCTGCCCCTGAATTTTAGGCTGTGCGCGAAATTGCAAAGGCATCAAAGCATGAGGCTGGTGCAATGCCAAGTGAAACTGCATCATTTTTGGATCGCATTAAATCTAGAACTACCGTTTTGGAGCAGGAGGAGAAGGAACATGGAAAAGGTACCATAAGCCATAATGGTGAATAGTTAGAGCCTTAATTGCACATGTTGTATGGGTTTCCTTGGAATTCTTGTTAGCTTTCTTAAAACTTGCAACCTGTGACTGAAATCAGGAATTGATAGCACTTCAATTTTGTGGGTGATTGTTTAATCTAAATTGTGAGACATGACCCTCAGAAACCCAATATTCAAATTTCCTCAAAGAAATTAAGAAACAAGAGGGTTGATGTATATTTTATATGAAATGTTCCAAAGTGCATTTATCAAGTTCTGATTGAGAATTTTATTCTCAGCTGTTGATGGTAGATATAAATGTTTTCCAATTTGCTCATCTGACCGAACCCTAGACAGATATAACAAAGAATGCATGTTATAAAATAAATGGAAGAAGTATGATATATTATTACAATTAGCGCCTGAATCTTGAAGATAAATATATGCATTCATGCATATAAGGAGAGTTCATTAAAATGCTTTTCACTGAAGATTTTTTTCGAAGATGTCTTTTTTGTACATACTTGTCATATCCATCATACAATTCTCACATGGTTTTTGGTTTCATCAGTTTCTCTAATTCTTTCTATATGTTCTAGTTATATATGATCTTCAAGACCATTGTTGCCCTTTCAAAATTCTCAGCAAAACTTAGCACCAAAATTTTTGTTTTCATCCCGCAGTGAGATTTTCTCACCAGGTGAATAAAGTCATCTCAAAATTTATTCAAAAGTCTTCATAAATAGAAGTATCAAAAGGCTAGAGAATTTTTCTATAAGTTCTCTCTACTATCAACATTTTGAAAATATATCACTGGTAAATTCGCCTGCCCAAAAATCAAAAAGAGAAATCAGAAAATTTTGAATTGAGCCCTTCAAATTACATGTTTCTTTTCCAAATTCACAGAAAACTATCCAAAACCAATTGAAAAATTAATTCCATCTTGCTTCCCACTGTTTCATCAAAAACTTCATTTCAAAACTCATTCTTGAAATTTCCGAATCCATGCTTATTGATTTCTAGATATAAAAGCCAAACATTTTTCGAAATCTTAAAAATCTACCCATGGTAAGACTAGCACTTTTGTCTCCTTTATACATCCTTGCCTATGGAATTTATTTTTGTTGTTTAGTATTTTTATACATGATATTGGTATATTTCTAATGCATATATGTTTAAATTTTTTATTGTAAATATGCATTTATATATTATCATAATTTATTCCAAGAGCGCCATAATCAAAAGATTGATACAGCAGAACAATGTTTACAATCAAAACTTTCTAATTTAAAGCTTCTCACTTTGTACAACTACCCTATTTCTTAATTAATTATTTAGATCTTCCTATACAATTATATTACTTTTCAATCATTTCTGCACAATTATCTATACAACTAACCAATCTATTTTAACTTTATTCTCATTAATTCTCATCATTACCCTTATCATATTACATCATTTTCTCCTAAACTTTTACATAAAAAACTTTTCATCCAAAAGTTTATCACTTCCCTAACACATCCTAAAAGTTTTATTACTTCCCAAACATTCCCTAAGTTAGTGAAATTTCTCTTCCGAATGAAACAGCGAACACTGGTCCAGACATTATGACTTGTTTGTGAAATTAAACTTTTAGCCATGTAACTTTGCGATGGATTATGATAGTGCTAGTTGCATAGAACATTGCACAAGACAATTCTTATACACCTCTTCAATCTTATATAGACTTTTCCCAGGAGTGTTTTGGGCACATAACTAGTTCAATGTAATTTTGTGATGGATTATGACACTTAGTTGCATAGAACATTGCACAAGATATGATTCTTATGTATCTCTTCAATCTTTTATAGACTTTTTCCTCGAGTACTTTTGGCCCATAATGATCGGAATGGGCTCTTCAATCTTATATACACTTTTCCTATGTGTTTTTGGACAGTCTTGCCTGTCATTATCAAGGTAGAGAACACGGTTCCATAATCTTCCTCGCGATGAACAAGGCTCAGTGTCAATGAAGTTGATGCCTGCTCTTTTTCTTCTGTAGTACAGTGCATAGCTAACTTTTCTGCATTCTCCGATGACAATTCGTGGGACCTTACTTCCTTCAGTCCCACTGTCAACCAGATCATGAAATCAAGGCAAAGGGTCGAGGACGAGGTTTGCAGACGGTTGCATTTCTGTCTTGGGATCATATGCACAATCTTGAACATCTTTGAGCTGTGGATATATGTTTATATGCTATTGCATGTGGCCTTGTTTACAAGCAATGTCAGTCTGGTCTTTAGTCATTATGTATCTCACAACTCATGGTTTTGTTCCTGTTGCATTCTTTGAATGTTGTCCTCAGAAGACTAGTGTCTTTTTAGGAAATAGAGGTGAACGATTTGCAACTTAATTGCTGCCTCCCACTCGTCTTATCCAATTGCTGATTCTTTATTATATTCTATGTCATCTGTTGATGAATCACCAGAGAGTGCCAGTATGCATTCTGATGATGTTGATCGACAATTAAAGCAATGGGAGGGAATGCTATTCAAGCTGAACGAGGCAAAACAGTATAGACGTACCATTGGATCCATTGCTGGTTCATGCTTATCAGCAGTGACTCCACTTCTTGCTTCTGTTAATGAAACACTATGCCTTGTGGCCCTTGACACAATTCAGGTATTTCTCAAGTTTCATGTTTATCTCATCTTTTACTATTTCCATCTTTCATATTCAATTGCTTTCTGTTTGTTTGGGCTGCCAGCTAAGTAGAAGCATGTTTCTTTTGGTTTTGAAGATTTTGTTGAGATGCTCTCATATCTATTACTATGCTATCTGCGAATGTTGTAAGTGGGATGGCCATGTGTTATTGCCATATCTTAATCAGTTTAAAGTGGCCTAATTTTATTAGTTTTTAAGGTTTTGAGGATGCTAGCACTTCCAAAGCAAAAGAGGGAAATTTTTTTTCTGTTCGATGCCTTCTGCTTGTTTGCGATTTTTTTTAAAAAAAGATTTTGCAATATTATTGTTTGTAGGATGGCCTCAACACCCTTGCAAAAGTTGAGGAAGCATACAAGTATGAGAAGGAAAGCAAAGAGGCTATTGCACAAGCTATTCAGTTTCTCTCATTTCATGATCTCCAAGATGCCATGGATGTGGCAGAAGATGCAGCTGATGAAAACAGATTGCTTCCAGCAATGAATAGAATATGGCCTTACCTGATTCATTGTCTTAAAAATAAGAATTTGGTGGTGCGTAGCTCCAATCTTGGGTATCTTTACAAACCTATCATTCTCATTTTAGTCTGCATCTTGTCAGATATTATTCAACTTTACAAGTCATTCATTTCCTCAAAAATGTCATCTTTCTGTTATTTTGTCCCATAGTTTAATCCTATTTGGAACTCTTGGATCTGGTTCTTAGTTTACTTCGAATTTATAGTCTTTTATAGCCATGATTTCTTGGACTTTTTTTTTTTTTCAAAAAAAAGTTGAAGGTATCAGATTCTGGGAAACATTATATTACCAGTAAGTGCAAGCCATTCTTGCGTCTGAATTAGAACTTTTGCTTAACAAGGATGCAGCAATGTTTGAAGAACCACTGTACATTTTTCAAAAATTTTAGTAATATATTCACTTTCAAAAGACATTTCTTTTTATTTTAAAAATATGAATTTCTAATGAAAATTATTTTTGACAGCATAATAAAACAAAATGTGTTAAACATGACAAATGGTTTAGATTTTAGAAAGTATATTTTAAAATCTTAAAACAAAAGGTGAGCATGGAAGACTTCATGCTTATATAAGTATTGAATCATTACTAAAGACTCTTTTCTTTGTATGCCTTTCTCATCTTTTAGAACCCACAAAATAGAGTTTTTTTTTTTTTTTCCTCTGATTACATTGTCATCAAAGAGGAAACCAACTGGCCTATACCAGGTTCATAAAGTAAACAGTAATTGAAGGTAAACGAACGGGAAGAAAGTGTCATTTCTGATTCATGAAGTATCATTGACTGTTTAGTAATTCCTGGATGGAAGTGACATAAGACTTATCAATATCCTTCACACGGCAAAGCTAATCAATTAGAAAGTTTCAATAGAGTTAGGGTATAGTTTTTTGTGTGTGTAAATTTATATTTATGATTATTTATGGTGCTTCTCATGTCTCTGCTTTTTTGCTTCACTATTTCTCGTACTGAATGGATACTGGTTCTCTGCAGACTGTGAGGAGATGCCTGTGTGTAGTTAGCAGTGCAGTGCAGATATGTGGTGGAGATTTTTTCACTCGCAGATTTCATACTGATGGCTTGCACTTCTGGAAATTGTTGAGCACATCACCATTTCGGAGGAAACCCATGTTGAAGGAGGAGAGACCTTTGCTACTCCCATACAGGAGCACGATTCTGTTATCGGCTGAGGACTCGATGTCAGAAATTTCAAGCATGAAGGTCCAGGAAGCTGCACTCGGCATGATCACCGAGATATCTAGGAACAAGAGGAGCGCATCAGCATTTGAAGCTGTCTTGAAGAAGGTTAGTGGCCTCGTTGTAGGGATTGCTTGCAGTGGTATTACTGGTCTCCGGGATGCTGCTTTAAACGCGTTGTTGGGTCTGGCTTGTATCGACCCTGATCTCATTTGGCTCCTTTTGGCCGACGTGTATTATTCTTTGAGGAAGGACATCCCGCCGCCACCCACTGAGGATTTTGCGGACATTGCTGTACTTCTTCCTCCGCCACTTTCTCCCAAGGAGTACTATTACAGGCAATATGGTGGAGAGAGTTTTGGGTTTGATATCGATGACGCATCTGTGGAATTGGCATTCCAAAGGCTGCAATCTTGATTTTAACTGATCGGTTATGTATAGATGTCATCTAGTATCAATAGAAATTATATTTTTCGGAAGCCTGATGTCTGTGATGTTCGTTGGTCCTCCGGCAGTCACTTTCTTCCTCAGGTGTTTCCTTTTGAAGTCATCACATAAAATCACATGATCCTCCCACTGATCAGAGCTCCGTCATGTTCTGGTGCTTGAATTCTTCGGACTTGCATCCACTTATGAGGCCCACCTGATGAAGGGTCAATGCATGCAATCATGCCCTGTCGGTTTCTCGTTTCTTGCAGGGAGCACGAAGGCCGTATGCATTGCCCATGCGTCCATAGTGATTCAAAATGTCTACACAACAGTCAGCTTTTAAGACACAGTCCTCTCGATTAGAAAGGAACCACCAAAAAAAAAAAAAAAAAAAAAAGAAAGAAAGAAAAAGAGACGCAGTCCTGTGGGTCTAACTATGCCTCATTCAACAGCTCAGCCGTGTCAGAAAGCCTGAAAGAACGAACTTCCAAGTTCTAGCCAGCGTATATTACGAAGAAGCTCCCGAATCGATGAAATGTGGGCCAGCTGATTCCGCTTTTTTCTTAATATATTTTTGGGGATCAGGTGGCTTCAATCTGACCATGTTTATATTTCCTTACGAGCTGAAGCTGAAGTTGCTACTACGAGGACATGTCACAGACTGATGGATGACGGAGTTGAAGCCGTTAAAAGCCGTGCATGGCAGTTGTCATATCCTGACTGGGTTCAGTTGGTAGTATTCAATGTCTGTCTACTGCAGCTCGCAATAGGCCGACTGGCTGACCCACTTTTGGGAAATTTACGCTTCTTCCATCTACGCATCATCCCTTCCTCCCCCCCTTTTTTGATAGCAAACATCCCTTCCCCTTTATATCACACAAATTTCATTTACTTGATGGTAAAGTCAGGTGATTCGGGCCAAGTTTGAGTGAGAAAAAGGAATAAGTGCGTTCCAATCATAAACCAACCTGCATGTTTAGGATTTCACTTGAGTTGATAAATCTTTTTTCTTTTCACATCTAAACGTATCTTTTTAATCATTAACCCTTTTTTACCCAAATACCACGAGAAAAAGTCAAATTTTGGTCCTTATCCATTTATAACGAGGGAGTAAGATTCGGTACAGCTGTAGACTATAGCTGTATCCGAACCCAAACTCCACACCACCCCACCCACTCATCAGCAACCAGCATGCATGTGATGTAGCCGGAAGCAGTGCAGTGGTCCGGTGAATAAGCAGCAAAGGTCTTTTAAAACTTGCTACCATCACCCGACTAGGACCAGGAATATCAGGCTTTCTCACGTGGAGGTGAGGTTCAAGCATTTGCAAGTGCGGATCATAGGTTGATGGACCACCTGATTGCTTAGGACTACCTAGATTAAGCTCCATCAAAGCAACTGGCATGCACGCCCAAGCCCCAACAGATGATTTCCAACCTGCCGTCTCTTTTGGCGGGTTGCAATTGTATGCACCTGGGTGCATTACCCAAGTATAATATACTTATTTTTATAATTTTTTTAAATTTTTTTCATAAAACTGTTAATCTAGAGGTATTTAATATATGTATCAATTTTTATCATTTTTGGAGATTTTTAGATTTTTTTTTAGATTTTTAAAAATTAGTGGCATTTTAGTAATCCACTGATTTTTTAAAATTTTAAAAAAATATCTAAAAATCTTCAAATTTAGTAAAAAGTAATATATATGTTAAATATACTTACGTTAACCGTTTTGTAAAAAAAAATTTGTATGCACCCGGCTGCATACATCTGCAACCCATCTTTGGCGCCACTAAACCCACCAATACTTTGGACCCTACCACGTAACAACCGCGCCTGGAAATTAACAACCCCGCTGCTTATTTAATAATATTTACAAGAAAAGCTACCCTTCCCTGGCTACAGAACGTTTGTACAGACTGTAGCAGGCATATGGTTAAGAGTTAGTTATATTTTAAATTGGCTAATTTCAGTGCATCCCGTCCTTATCCTATCATACCGAAGGAGTAGGACGGCCTTAGTTTCACCCTAATCTTAATGATCATGTCGAATTTCAGCCAACGACTGTATTTAATATTATTCGTTTGGCTAGAAATCCCAAGAAGATATCAACAGGAGATCTTACAGAAATGTATAAAGATATGTATACATTTTAATGCTTTTATGGATTCTTATAATAAATAAATAAATAATTTTAATGATTTTAAAATCACTCTTTAGAACATCTTAATTTAGGGAATGATGTTAATTTTATATCAGTATATTTTTATTCACTTGACTAAGTGCATAATGATAAAACTAATGGTTGGATTGAATTTTATAAACATATCAAAATGAAGCCTAAACTAAGCCGTCTTACAAATTCAATTTTGGTGGAATGGGATGTATTGAACTTGGACTTTAATGGCTCCTAGGATGAGATGAAAAGAGATCTATTTTATTCTTCTTTATTATTTATTATTGCCGATGCTAGAGCTCAATAAGCGAGAGAGAACAAACAATGGTATATCATTAATTGGAAAGGCATATGGATGTGTTTGCAATTGTATTCATTATATAAGTATATTCTTTGTATTTTTCTAGATTGATCTAATTAATACATTCAATAATTATTTTTTTTGTCGGTATTTGGCTTACCAGGTGACTAACCTGAATATGTACAAAATATTAGAATAGAAAGGGCTCAAGATTCTAAGTCAGATAGAGCTAATGATCTCATTACCTTTCTCTCAAATACACCTTTTACCCGTTGTAAAATAAGAAATAAAAGAAATCTGATCAATGTGATTTTGATAAACATAGTTAGACATATAAAAATCAAATATTATAATTAATTAAATATAATCTTGATGGACTCAAATGATGATTTTGCATAGGAAATCTCAACGCAGAATTTCTCACATACAACACCCCTCACGTTGCTAACCTACCGTGCTCAGTTGGTCACACCAACTTCAGTAGGATATTGCATCGTGCGAGTGTGTGTATCCAATCTCACTTCCATGAGATTTCAATCCAATATATATATAGCAGTTTAATCCTCCTATGGAGATGAAAGTTGTCTTTCTAATTTTTAGATAGAACTATGTCTCTAGGGGTGTGTTTAACAATTAATAGAAAATATCAAGTTAAAATTTTTCAATCTAGAACTTTTCACTCTCCACAATTATCATATTTTTTTAATCATTTTTTCACATTTTTTAACATAACTACTCTATTTTTCAATCATTTCTACACAACTATCCACACAACTAATCTATATATTTTAATTTTATTCTTTTTATTACTCATCATTGCTCATATCATATTACCGAACAAATCCTAAATTTATAAAAATGACTCGTAGCTTTGTAAATGCACCAACGCAAAAAAAAATCCGTGAAGCCGAGAGCTACCGAACGTACGAGAAGCATTTATCATTTGCAAGCGAATAATTAAAGCTGAGTAGGCTCATAAAAATGTTCAAAGGCCTAGCGTTCAGCGCCAGCTAAATTAAAAAATGGGTATTGAACTCTAATAATTCAGGAGAATAGTTAAGATGAGGAATCAAGAACCCACCAACACGTTTCATATGGGAACAAGTTGTGCACGGTTATTCACGAAGTAGAAAATTCTCCTCATTTAATGAAAATAATTGTTGGCTTCTACACAATTAATAATTTAACACGTCCCTTCGACTGCGGTAGGTTATTGTTTATTCAAATTTTCCGGAAAGAAATTACTTCGTGAAAACGAATAATTAATCAGAATTCTCTAAAAATCGGCTTTATTTATTGAGAAATATTTCTGTAAAAATGGGCCTGATCAAAAGCATTAGATGAGCTATTTTTAGAAAATGATCTGAATTAGAAATTCATGCGGTTCATGCTACAAAAGCATTAACTAAGTCATACAGATAGCTCCAAAGATTTTCCGTGATTTCACCAGAGTCTCTAGTCGAGAAAATTCCAAATTAAGCAGTTACATAAGAGTACTTTGGTATACGCTAAAATATTTTTTTGTGCGATTTTATTGTTTTTGGGTCGGAAGTCGACTTCAAATAGGAAATAAAATTTTTAATCATTAATAAGGTAAGATAAACCTACCTCAAATGGTAATAAGATATTTTTGTCAATGTTCGGCTGTGCATGTGTTGACTACCAATTTAACAAAATACAGATACAATGTAATTGTACAGTGAATTACGTGGATTATTATACATTGTGAGCGTGTCACAACATGCACCTCTTAGATACGATGTAACGAAAACATGACAGGTGTGGCCAGCCCGGTTGGCATTGCTGAGGAAGCTTTGTGTCTAGCTGAGAAGTATTGGTCCCCTCTTCTACTGATATAAGTTGATCATGGTTAGTTAAAGAAAAATATACTAATATATAGGATGTGTTTAAAAAGTGATAATAAGTTTTATCATGAAATAAGCACACCCATAATAAAAAAAAAAAAATATATATATATATAAGGTAAATTCAACATAAATTGTATATTAAATAAAAAAGATGGTGTAAAAAAGAAATAAAAAATAAGACAGGTGCGCATGTGTCTCTCGCTAAAGGTACATATGCATGAAGGGATCTAATTTATTATCACCATGAAAATTGCAGTTAAGGATAAGGCATTTCGTACCCAATGAACTAAGATGCTGCCTACCATACCATACTGCGTTTTAAAGCCACAGGGCTGGCTCTGGCTGGTAGCCTCAACCGATACCAGACAAATATGTGTATATGGTAATGCTAGTCTGGGGCCATTTCTCAGAACGATGGGTCAAGTGAGGTGAGTGTTATTACATTCAAGTGGCGCCACATTTGAGGAAGAAATTAATTGGTGGACCAAAAATGCAGTGTCTACTTGCTATAAATGCATGCAACCCACCAATACAATCCAGCCGTTTGTTTTCCACTATTTCTGCCGAACGTAAAGGATTGCATGCATGGCAAATTCACGGACAATAATACGTTAAAACTCATCACAGCCACTATTACCTGTGACCGAAAATGACAAAACTACCCTTGACACTTGGGTTCTTCTGTTTATCACCCTTTCTCCGAATTGCTGCCTTGGCGGCGAATTTAATGCCGGTCGGAGATGTATGGTAGTGGATCCAACCGAATCCGAAGGCGACAACAACATCTACCATGGCTGCCTATGAATTTGGCCAGAGCCGATAGCGCTCCATCTCCGACGCCCTTCTTTTTTTTTTTTTTTTAATGACGTCGAAATTGGCGTCTAGCAGCCCCAATTCAACGTCCGTCTTTCCCTTGAATCTGTCATCGACTCCCATTGCATAATCCTCTTTCTCCCATTAATTAAAGACAAAATACCAGCGGTGAGTCAGTGACTTTCCTTTCCATCGAACCGCAGACCCTCAAATCCGACGTCGTGCTTCAAATTTAACAACGAGATCCTCTCTATTAATTCCAGTGATGGTTGGCAGAGCCCCATGAAATTTGGTAGATCCCTGGGTTGGGATGCAAACCCAGCTTTGCCTCATAAGATCGTGAATCGGATCTTGAAATAAGAAGATTCGAGATGAGGGAGATGGTAAATTCCTTGAGCTGCCTTTCATGATATGATGGATCCTTCCGAGGGTAGTCACTTAAATTCCTACTCCCATCTTTCACCACCCTATTCAACTGGAGGCATGTGCTAGATACACCTAAATTAGGAGCAGCAGCAGCAGCAACTCTGCATGTGGGGGGCTCTTGCTAAATCAGAGAAAAGCCATTGCAGAAACTAGAGAAAGGTCGAGATAAGGAAAATCAAGAGACACTTAAAAGGCGTCCACGACTTGTCTTCCGCCTAACCGTGGCAATTTTTTCAATGCAAACCGACATAAGCTGCACCCACCATTTCCCTTCGATTGGATGCAATAATGTTTGCAATCCGTCATCTTGAAACTCTCCAGTAATCAAACGTTTTACATTTCTCGGCGTTCTCTTCACTCTCAATCGTCGATCTATATCGCCAGGCATGTGCATTTGCCACACGTGCTCCTCGACCTGTGGATTTTCGTATCTTTATTGAAGAAGATGGTGGTGGCCGACGAACAGATTATCCGACATAGTTCTTTATCCGGCGGTGAGTTTCAGGAAACGGCGACTTGGTTTGGATGACGGAGGAGTAAGGGCAGTTTTGACATTTAAATTTTTTTACCACTCGTGGCGGTGCTTAGTGTTTGGATATCAACCTCCTTACCATTAAAAAAAAAAAATTAATATATATATATATATATTTAACTTTTGATACTCGATAAATATATCTGAAAGTAAGGTCAAATGTAGGGCATGTTTGGTAATACAATCTTTTTTATATTTATTGTGTTTGAAAATTAATAAAATTTTTTAATGATTAAATTTGAAGATAACGATGTGATATGATAGGGTAATGATGATGAGTAAAAAGAATAAAGTTAAAATAGATAGATTAGTTGTATAAGTAATTATGTAGAAATGATTAGAAAATAAAATCATTGCATATGAAAATGTAAAAAAATAATTAAAAATAGAATAGTTATTAAGACTGAAAAGTTTTAGATGAACTTTTTTGTTATTGCTAAACACACCTTAAAACTTTTCAATCTTCATAATTACTTTATTTTAAAATTATTTCTTTACATTTTCCATATAATTTTTCTATTTTTTAATCATTTTTGTACAATTAATTATACAATTACCCTTTTATTAAAAAATTATACAACTAACTTATTTATTTTAACTTTATTTTTTTTACTTATCATCATTACTTGTCTAATATCATATCATTTTCTTTCATTTTAAAAACTTTTATACAAAAAATTTTATCACTCTCCAAATGCACTCATACTAAATATATTTAAAATCAACTCTTATAATAAAGAAAAAAATTAGATAGGACAATTCTTAAAAATAATAATATAAAAAAGTAGGATGGTGAAATAGTTAAAAGAGATGAATGTGATATATTTTTGTGTATAAAAGTATTTAAAATGAGAGAAAATGATGTGATACGATATGAGTAATTATGAGGAATGAAGAAAATAAAGTTAAAATAAATAGGTTAGATACATGAGTGATGATGTAAAAAAAATTGAAAAGTAAGATAGTGGTATTAAAAGTGAAAAAAGAATTAAAAAAAGATAGTTCTTGAGAGTAAAAAGTTTTGATTTAAAAGATTCTTGTATTTAACAAACACCTTCTAAAAAAATTTATATAAAAATTTTATCACTTTTCAAACACATCCAAAATATAAGAGAAAGATTGCTTTTCATCTATCATAAGTACCAAACGTTGCCTAAACTATATGAAATGTTTATATAAAAAGAGTGGAAGTTCTTTTATTTATATTTCCGAATATACCCCCACTGTTTTAAGGGGGCGATCCAAATGATTTAAAATTCTTAAGTAGAATATGTAATTTAAGATTTTCAGTTCTAAGACAGTTTTAATTTTAAAAATTTCTAATACAATGTTTTACATTTATAATACATTTTTCATATTCTCGGTATGTATGATTGCACTCCCACCTGGTTTTTCCATAAATCTCATGCACAATGAGGAAAATTTTTGGTTTTGACATTTAGCGCCAGTTCGGTCGTGCTTGGCACGATTCAGAATGTGGTGGTAGAGCAAGATGCACCCGGTCCACATGCGGACTTGCGCGTCTCGGTTACGGTTACGGTTACGGTTACGTATGCGTCCCGCCAACGACCCTTCCCCCAGATTGCAGACCAGCGAAGCATCTGACCTTTTATCTCCTGCGCTCGTTTCCACGCTTGAAAATCTCAGACGCCCATCGCTCTCTCTCCACTAATCATCACCATTCACCCACTCGTCAACGTCTACGATCAACTCTGATAACATCCAACGCGAGCCAACGGCGTAGATCACTCCAAAACTCGTAGGAAGGAAAATTACCATCCCTCCCAAGTACGGAATCGAAAACCCCGTCTGCTCCCGCCACACGACGGCTAGCCAAACGTTCACATATGGTAAAATAAAATCTTGGGATTTTTGCAGATGGGCTCTGCTTCTACAGTAGAGCTATGTAATCGTTTCAAAATTAAAATTTTGATCTTGACGTAAAATTTAATCTATTCATTCTATTTAATATCTTTTATTTTTCATGAAATTTCTGCAAATGGGCTAGCCTAACGTTCACATAGTGTCAAACTATGAGGGTATATATGTAAATTATCTCAATTTTTCATAAAACGATGATAATATTTTTTAAGTTAAGTGATATACTTGCGATTTTTAAAAATATTATAGGTATATTTGTAAAAAGTTCAAAATGATACTATACATAAAAATATACAAGATAATGAATGGCTTGCAAACATTACAAGTGTAGAGTTTGACTTCAAGTGTATTTTCATCATTTTAAAGAAAAACTAACTAATTGAAGGTTGCTTTTGGATTTTATGCAAATCTTATAAGCATATTTGTAATTTTGGTGAACTTAGGGATGCTAATGTAATATTAGTTAAATCTTGTAGGCAATTTGCAAATATTCTTAAAACTTAGTAAACTTGGAGAAAGCATTAACTAACAATTTCTTCCAAACTTAAAAACTATCAAGAGCTTTCCAAAATATTTAAAAGGCTTGAATTAGATATAGAAATGGAATGAAAATGTACTAATGTTAATTAAGAATAAGAACAAGGAAAGTCCTATTGTAAATGTAAAAAGTTTCTTTTTTATCAATATTATACACATTTTATATTTGATATTACAAATTATACTCGTACATAGACAGAAATCGAACACCTGTCATTGCCACTAAAGGTAAAGGCATTACCACCCGGGTTAACTCCTTATGTCACAAATAGAAAAAGTTATATGTGAAAGCAAGAAATAAAACTAAAAATTAAAAAGTTGTTTTGTAGCAAAAAAGGCTTGTGCTATGTATATTTCGATCAAGTTGATAGAACTTTGTAAGATGCACTTAATAATAATAATAATTAATTTTCTAATAAATAATGTACTTAGTTATCAACAAGTGCTCTTAAAGGGTGGGTTTGATAATGAAAAAAATGTCAACTTAAAACTTTTCACTCTTTGTTATTATTATATTTTTTAATTATTTTTTCACATTTTTCCGTATAACTATCCTACTTTTCAATCATTTAAACACAACTACTCCTACAATTAACCTATTTATTTTAACTTTATCATCTTTACTCCTCATTATTGCCCCTCTCATATCATCTCACGTGACAATTTTTACTTTTCAAAATTTTTAATCTAAAGTTTTATCCATTTTCAAAGACGCCCTGAATTTAAAAAGTTGTGAACACGGGTCAAAATCGCTTACCTTTGTGCAGATGGATTCGGGTTCGACACGTTATATAGAGTCTTGCCTTCTATTTCAAAAGCAATGTCTCTTGTAAATACATTGTTAGTTATATTATTATATTTTAACAATAATTGAAAATATATATTCCTCGGATGGCTTGAGTCGTAAGATAATGGCATTAAAAAATTTTATTAACAGGAGATACAACTCCTATGTGTGAGATGCAACTCCCACTACAATATCTCATTTTTATCTGATTATGATATATTAGGC
>JAXCLR010000081.1:7223560-7250692 GCA_035584095.1 Annona squamosa
GTTAATGCAGGAAATCTAAGCCCACGTCGTCATTCAACACGATCCACATCTCTAAGGCCCGGAAAACCCATTTCGAGCCCATCGTAGCGCTCGCGGCGGGTGCTACACTAATTTTTTAAAAAAACTACGAACTGAAAAAACTAGTATTTCATTATATATTTCCCCAAGTAAGTCGTCAGTGTGTTAAGTAGATTGAGCGAGTTAAATAATCCATTTATTAATTAGACTGAATTGCGATACAAGTTGGACAAGTGAGTTATCTGGTCAACCTAGTTCCGATTGCACCCCTAAGCACATGACGAGAGATTGATTTTTCTGAATTCTAAACGCAAAATGTATATGGGCCATGAGAATGCAATGTCATTGCGCCACGTTTCGAGTCTTGAAAATACAATGATATTAGAAAATATAATGAAGTTTGTTAGTTTAATAGCTGATGCATGCAAGATGCATGATTGAGTGCATGGTTGTACGCATTGACATGTGGATTGAGCATATGGTTTGGATGCATATAGTTCGATATACATATATAGATGATAAGTATAATGACAAGTGGAGCTCTTTTTACTCAGAAAAGGAATTTATTGCAAGTGAACATGGTAATAATATGAAAACCGTTTGGTTCTGATTAATCTAAAATGCAGGTGATAACAACTCGAGTGGTTTGTAAATGATGATTAATCTGTAGGTTGCAATAATATTTAATGAAACCTACTGTTAAGGGCACAAGTAAATAAAAAAGATGTGCATCGAATGATGGTCTTCTTGTTTTTTAATGATGGCAAGATTATCTCTTTAAGTGCTAGCAGATAGAAGAGATGATACAACAAAATTACATAATAGTTGATCGTGTGGGCATCTTAAGTGAATATGCAAATGCATGTTAGTTCAGGCATTAGGAGACGGCGATATGAATTTGTTCTAAGTTAAAATGTAAAGACTAACGAACTAATTAATGATTAACTAGAAGAATGGTCGAAGACATAGTTTCTTTACAAGCTAGCTTGATGTATACAAAATCCAAGAAGAGATGAAAATTGTTAAGATTTTGCTATCATGTATTTTGCATATGGATTTTGTACAATACTTCACATCTAAAAATACATGGTACACGTGCAAAAAAGTGAATATTGGTATTAGTGACCCATGGAAGTGTCTATATATAGGTAGCAATTAGAAATACAGTGGAACAATAATAATAAAAAAAAGTTTAAAGAGACAGATCTTCGTTATATAATCTCCAAGGCATGCCAACGATTTTTTTGATTGAAAGATTTTCATGCAAATTTTTATCTATAATATTGTATATATTTATTTGATACTAATTTATTATGAATTTTATCACAAAAATTACTATGAATGCTTTTAATACACCGATATCAGAGCGGAACCCTTTCCGAACAAGCTGCATCCCTGGCGAGAACATCAATACGCTAAACCCATTTTGAACCCGCCTCTTTTGAAATTTGGATATGAGTCAAAATTTTTCGACCTTCATAAATGTGAAATGCAGATGGTCAAAAACGGATTCTATCATTTATGGTAGGCAAGGCTGCCAAGGAGACAGTGGAGAGCTGCAGCTGGGCCAGTTGCTCATCCCTTCCCTTGTTTTTTCTTGGTCGAAGGCAGTTTTCTGCGTTGACCTGTGTTTAATCTGTGTGCTGCTGGCCTGCTGCATGCCTGCATCAGCATCAGCACTCGGGTAGAGCACATTTTAATTAAAAAAAAATTCCTACAGCTTCTTTAATTGTCGGGAAAAGAATATAGATAATGCAATGCCATCAATTATCAAGAGGAAATCTAGCTCTTAAAAACAGAAAATTATAAGCTATATATATATATATATATATATTTATCGACAATGCCACGCTGTTGTTCAGTCACATGATGTGATGTTTTGCAATTATTGTAGGGCCTTCTGTTTGATTAGTGATGCATATATCCTAATGCAAGTTCTTCGCACTCATCCTTCTAATTATTGCAATACATCCTAATGCAAGTCACACTCATCATTCTACTTATTTCAACTCCAACCACTGCCATTTCACATTTGAACTATCTTCTTGGATCATATGTCTCAGGATATTGGGAAAACGTGCGTTTTGTGGTAATTAATTAACGTGGAGTTTTTCTAAATAAACCCTGCAAGTATGCATAACAAAGTTTTGGCTTGTATTTGGAAAATTTGCAAAATTTTTCACAAAATAAATCCCATGAGTTGTCATATTTTTCAACTAAAGAAGAAAGAAAGGTGAAAAACACCATTATAATTAAGTTATTTTGTGAGCACTTTCAGCGTTTTAGAAGAATTTATATAAACTCTTTGTTAATTTGGTGTTTCATATACTTTAACTACAACTATAAAGTTCGTGATGTGAATTTTTGAAATTTAAGCTCTATTTCATAGTTAGGGTTTTAAAATTCAAAAGATATATTTCATATTATATAGGATTTCAAATTTCTTCTCTTATGGAACTGGTTGAAGTTTAAGATCTATTTCATAATAATGTTTGAAATTCATGAAGTAATTCAATGCACCCAGGTATATTAAAGCTTTAGTGTATTTAGGTGCAAAACTCATTTTTTGAATTTTTTAAAATTTTTTTATAAAATTGTTAATGTATATATATTTAATCTGTAACTACGTTTTACTTTTTGTAGAAGTGTATACATATTTTTCGATTTTAAAAACAGAGATATTTTAGTTATTTAAAAATAACTAAAACGACATCATTTTTAAAAAATAAAGAAAAATATATAAATATCTTAAAAAATAGTAGAACTTAATATCTATGTTGAATGCCTCTAGATTAACAATTTTATAAAAAATTTAAAAAATGAATTGTGCACCCAAGTACATTAAATCACTTCTCTTAAATTCAGGTGATCTATTTATGAAATAGGATTACGAATGTTTCTTATGGAACCGCTTGCATGAAATTAAATTCATTATTTGACATTATTTAATTTATCATGGTACTAAAAAATATTTTAGTTTTGAGTTTTTGGATGGTTTGCACTCACTATAAAATTTGTACAAAAATTTGCAAATTACTGTGTAAGAATATTGAGCTTTATCAATTAACCTTATTGATTGCTAAATTAAAGTTTTTATTCCTAAATATTGTTCACATCCATATAATTTTGTTGTTATCTCATTATTAAAATTTCATTGAAAAAGAGTTTTAGGAAGTAAAAAAACATAATTCACTGTTAATCATAAATTTACAGCAATGAAAATTTAAACTTTTAGTGATTTGAAAAATTGTTGATGATGGAATAGGTTACCAACAACAAATTAGTTTCGTTGCTAAATTTATTACTACCACTAAAATTTCTTGTAATATTATTAAAAAAAAAAAAGCTTACGTACATTCATAAATGCAATATGTTTATAACATCATTCATCTACATATAAAGAATATTTTAGATGGTTAAAACGAGGAATGAACAACTTTGACATCGATATGTAAATCAAACAATCTTATTATATATAAATATATTTACTTTCATTAGATGGGGCAATGCACATTCATGATTGAAATGGAGCTTGAGTTTCAAATTAAATAAATAATTTTAAAAGTTATAAAGTAGAATGAATTTCAATTTATCATGTCGAGTCCGAATGAAAAAGGTTTCATGAATTCAAATTCAAGGAATAGGTTAGGAAGGGTGCCCTTAAACACAGTTGTGTATATATACTTGCAGGGTATATCTTACAAAGATCTCTGTTCGGAATACACTTGTTTCGTGAGGAAACCATCTTGTAACATTTTTGTCTCTAGCAATTGAATATAACCTATGGAATCCATTTTTTCTAAAAAATGAATTAATAACGCAATAGCGAGTGGTCCTTCTAATTGTCCGTTTGATTACCCAACACCGAATGAGGTGGATCCAATGCTTGGTGGGTTCCAGCATTCCTTTGGACGTTTCTTCCGTTGAGATGACAACAGCCAATGCTAGTCTTGTACCATTCCGTCCTGATCCTTTCCCATTGTTTTCTTGTGATATTTTATATATTCTCTAGTTTTGTCCGATATTGGAGCAGCTAAGAGGTTTTTTTTTTTTTTCCCTTTTCTTGTGGGAATATCCAAGCTTTCAACCCAAACCACATGAATTACAAATCATCAAGAGTTAAAATTCTGAACAATTGCTAATGTTTCATGTCCGTTTGGATTATACACCAGTTAGAAAGAACTTAGTTCAGCAGTACAAAGTTAATTAATTGAAGTCAAATGATCTCTTCAGATCAGCCTAAAATTCGGTGATTTCAGATTCGTCGTAAAATATAATTTTTTTACTTTTTTGAATTTTTTTTTATAAATATGTTAATCTAGTTGTATTTAATCTATAAATCAAATTTTACTATTTTTAAATATATGTATATATTTATTTTGGATTTTAAAAACAGGGGTGTTTAAGTCATCTTAAATAATTTAAAATAACTTAACACCCCTGTTTTAAAAAATTCAAAATAAATATACATATATATTCAAAAATATTAAAACTTGATTTATAAAAAATGTCTAAAAAAATTATGTTTTTGGACCGTAAAAGCCTGTCACATTCAATTGTAGAGAAGCAAGGATCACATGAGTCATTAAGGTAAAATTAATTTTTGAAATCAGCAATAACAATGACATGCCACCTACCCGCCCATCAACAATTTCATGTGTATTTGATAATGAGTATTATGATTTTGAATACAGGAATAGAGAATTTAAAAGGTCTATTTTGCGATTCTTTGGCGAATTAAATCCGCTAAGTTCTATGTGTTTGCATTTGAAACTCCAACTATTTAATCACTTTAAACTTTAAAGAGAAATGTATATGTTACAGATATCCAAAACATGTGATAATTCACAATTATAAAAGTTAACAAGGTCGATTTTACCAAAAAAAAAAAACACGAAGAACTGATATTGAATTTTTGACGATCTAGAAAAAATATTCTAAATATGGTCACCGTCAAATAAGATTGTGACAGGTCCATTAGCATTTTCCATGATTTGAAACTAGAAATTCTGCCTAACCAACTCTAAAAGAGTCAGCATTTATATTTAAAAATGCATGTTTTTGAATACATTCAGGACGTGATTTCCTGTATCCGGGTGTATTAACCCATTTTTTTATTTTTTTAAATTTTTTTAATAAAAGTGTTACTCTAAATGTAATTAATATGTGTATTAATTTTTACCATTTTAAAAATATTTTAGATAGTTATTTTTTATTTTTAAAAATTAAAATTACCTAAAATGACACTGATTTTCAAAAAGGGTAATTTGCATATGTACCCATATAGTTTGACGCTAATTGCAGATATACCCACGTAGTTTCACGAAATGTATATTATCCCCACATAGTTTCACCAAAATTACTTATTACCCCCACGCCGTTAATTGCCATTAATATCTGCCGTTATATTTTTAAAATGACGAAAATGCCCTCATACATAGTTTTACCAAAATTGCATATTACCCCATAAAGATGAGGACATTTTCGTTATTTTTGACAACATAACGACATATATTAACGGCAATTAACGGCGTGAGGGTAATACGCAATTTTGGTGAAACTATATGGGGGTAATATGCATTTCGTGAAACTACGTGGGTATATCTGTAATATCAGTGAAACTATGTGAGTATATATGCAAATTATCCTTTCAAAAATAAAAAATAACTATCTTAAATACTCCAAAAATGGTAAAAATTGATACATATGTTAAATACAGTTAGATTAACACTTGTATAAAAAAATTTCAAAAAAATTTAAAAAAATGGGTTGAATGCATCGCAATCCTTAATTAACTCCCAAGAATACTTTGGTAAAAGAATTTTTTTTTTTCTCATCCCATCTGCAAATTCTCTGATTTGATGGGCTATTAGTATCCTTGAAAGTAATTCACAGCGTTGACAAATTAGAATAAGAAATGGAATTAAATTATGAAAAGCACACTTCAGATGGAACAACCCAACTGTATGTGTGCGGTACCACCTACTCTGGAATCATCTCGGCTGCCACTCATATCCTTCGGAGACAGAATTAAGCAAGGCTTTGAATATTGCATGGTGAGACTGAGACATTTTAGGTCTTATAACCTTATGGCATGCCACAATCAGCATATGGATTCGCCCTGGTGTGAAACTAGCTCAATTTGGAACAGGATGCTTTCTGGTGATTCTGAAAAGCAGGGTCAAGTTACTTTATTTTTTGTGCAGGTTGAACCTTTTGTTCTGCCAGGAGGAGGCATTTCTCATCATTTAACGCAGCTGCACCCTAAAATTGCAAAAATCTAGCTATGTCACTCATCTCAAAAAGACAGGACAAATGGCCAAGGAAAGAAAGCAAGCCGTATGGCTCACTGGTAGAGAGGCCCAAATTATCCAACGTTAAAAAGATGCTCAACCAGTTCTTACATGATTGATTTAATTTTAAGTTACTGGTGTGAAAATAGGCTGAAAGAAGTCAAATGGGCAAAACCCACCTATATCGTCTCCTCACATTCTCCCGGTGTAACAGCTTCCTATTCATGTACGGTTACTACCCTGTTCTATTTTATAGATGCGAGGCTTGCTGCGGGACGCGCTGTCCCAACTTCCTAAATTGGTGAAGAAACAAAGATCGGATTGCTAGGCAAATAATGCAAGGAAAAGCACAAGCAAAGCTGGTGGATTGGTGTGGAAATGTAGCACAAATGTCAAGTCTGGATGGAAGATGGTCCACCTACCGTACATCCCAATTGTCAATGCAGATTAATGATCTTTCGGTGGAGAGTAGAGGCTCTCTCTCTCCCTCTCTCCTGATTTTTTGTGGCCGGAAGACACAGTGACATTATGTGATCCTAGAGCAAAGGAAATGCAATCATGGTCAGCATTTTAGGCTGTGGAAACTAGGGGGTCTGTGGTCAACGAACCACACACCATTTAATTGGGGTTTCCTGCCATACACAGGCTTTCCTGTTGCAAATTTATTGGAGGAGAAGTTCCTGACTTTTCTAACTTGTTCACTGCAAAATGGTCCTCAAGGAGGGAAGTTTGGTCCTCCTTGAGCTCATTAAAAGGTTTTTTTTTTTTTTTTTTTAAGAACCTTTTGCCATAAAAATCTGCAAATTGCGACACGATAATGATACCAATATGAGTTTTGATCAGTTGATTGACCATAAACAACTAGAAGATGCTGTGATGTAAATAAAGCTAGGTTGAAACCTAGTGGTTTCTTTAGTGTAGTTAATAAAATTGTTGAGAAGAGAGGATAAAGGTTAAAGGGTGTTGGAATAGAAATTAGGACGTTATCTCCTGTTCCAATCTAAACTAGAACTTCATTTTATCCTTTTCCATTAGCTCTCTATCACACGGTGATCTACCGAATTCCTCTTCCAACCCTTAGCCTTAAATTTAGTCACTGGTCGGTATGTTGGTGACGAGGGAATGAGGAGGAGGAGAACAGAATATTTTTGAAAAGTATAAAAGTTACGTAATATAATAAAAGTAAAGTGCAAAAAATAAAGTAATCATACGTTAAAATTATTGAAATATAAGGAAGAAAATAGAGAAAGTATAGCAATTGTGTAGTTAAGATGTTAAATTATTTTTGAAAAAGTATTGCGAAGAGATGATCTACCCGTATCATTGCTACCACAAGTGGTGCCTCATAAGCCAACAAACCATAGTACTCTAACGTCAAAACTCCGTTCTATTGAGCTGAAATGGACTGGTGACTTTTTATGGCCCTCGTGTTCCCCTGGTGATCACTGACACATTTGGGAGTCATGGAGCCATTATTGAAGATTTGCTCCACTAGATCACGGAAATACAGCCCCATAAAAAGTCCCTTGATTTTTAATACAGAATTCTTTTTTTTTTTTCAATGCTTTGTCAAGATGAGTAGGAACTCATTGAGAAAAAAAAAACTTTAAAATTTTTAATATATAATAATTTTACTTTTTTTTTTCAACTCTAATTTTCTTCTCAACATAATTTCCTACCATCTAATATACAACAACAACTTTTTATCCAATCTCCTCGTACCATCCGTTCGCATTCTGCCCTCCTGAATAGCTGCTATGTCAAATTCCATGACCCGCATTTCACTGTCCAAAGGCAGAACCAGAGCATGAAAATATCCATGGGAGTTTGATGGACAGTGGCCGCCTCCAAACGCCCCAATAGTTGTGGTGTGGAGAACATCCTAGCTAGCAAGAACCACAGCTACTTCATTACTTTCTCCTGGTCCAAAGACTCCAAACGTGAACATGACACTACCTTCTTCTTTTTAGTAGATGAGATTAACCCCCCCTCCCCTCCCTCGTTTCTGCGAATTATTTGAAGTTGAACCCATAAGACATAAATTTAGGAGGCCGGTCGTCGGTTGAGAGAGATGGAATACCTGGAATGCCCCTGCCCTCTCTTTCAATGATTGGAGCTCAACAGCTCTCTCCTGCCAACAGAAAAGCAGAGAGGGAGACAACCATGGGGCCAAACTGCTCCAAGATGCTGCTAACATGCTACCCTTTTGCATTGAAGTGGGAGGGACACTCCTGCCTCCTCTGCTACCCCATCCGCCTGCTGCACCTCACAGGTTACAGCTGGAAAACGCGGCATTTCATACGGAACAAAGATATTGTGAATCATATAAACATCCACCTCACCTCACTTTCAATCCAACGGGGCAGAATCATTTGCAATCCACTCAACCTTTTCTCTTCTCTGGCCTGTTCTAGAGGATACCATTGGATGAATTGGGATTGTCAAACAATGGGAAGATTGGAGCAAAGACGGATGTGTAATGTGTGATAAGAAATTATAACGAGAGTGATTCAGAAATGAAAAAAGTTAAATATACATATATTAACAATGAAAAATCACATCTTATTTCATTCAATTTGTATCCTCAGGTTCACTTCTCTCCGCCTATATCAGAGCCTATCCACTCGAACTAGGCCTAAATAAGTTCATGCTACTAAAGCTTATAAAATTTTCTCACAAAAAAAGCTTATAAAATCTTATATACTATAAGTTGAATAAAATACTTAGAAAATAAAAGATGCCCGAATTGAGATAAGTTTATTGGAAGATTATCATGCTCTAATAGATTCGCCACCACCGTCATCCTAGTCAAAGTCATCATTGAGCAAGGCCTCATTTCATCGTCCAAGGATCTTGTAGACTGTAATGATTGTTGTCACCAACCAGTCTCGACTCTCTCAGAAGGCCCCATAGACGGATTAATTACATTTGAAATTTTGAAACCTGTGTGATGCGATCTTCGAAGGGCATGCTTTTGCCACTACAAGCATGTACCTGCTGCCACCAGGTTTACCATACTGGTAACATCCGGTGGCCATGCCATCAAAGTGTTGGATTCTTCCTTGGTACGAAGATAATTTTCCATATTCTTTTTTTAGTGCAGAGGTATTTTTCAGATTTTTTTTTTTTTTGAGATACATATTTTCTCGCGTGAAAATATTTACAGAAATTTTTTTTTTCATTACGTGAAGGTTGTGAACATACTTGATTAAACAAGTAATCACCCACTTTCTCCTAACAAGGTTAAAAACCGTTCACAACAAGGCCATAAAACTACCGCAACTGCTAGCATTAATGTCTTGGTTGAAGCACAAGTTTGGAATTGAAATTTTAGTCCATTTTTATCTGCACTCAAGTTGTTGAATCAAATACTTCAGGTAAAAAAAAAAAAGAAAAACGATTGTTGAATCCAAAGGAGTTCGCTGAATCCTCGTGTAAGCGCATTATCACCAGGTGTTAACAGAGCATTTAATATTTTGCAGGGCCGTGTGGAAGGCCATCCAGCGGAACAGCAACCGACGCTGAACCGGAGTGTGAGAAAAATAATTCAGGTGTTTTCAGGCAAGGACATGATATTAGTTGCAAGAAATCATCAATAAATAGCTATTTCCACGATTTTTTAGAATTTATTTTGTGCATTAACTATCTCAAAATCAGATTATAGTATTGTTCACCTTGCACCCAAACACTGACGAATCCAAATCCGAAGTAAGATTACTTGGGTGATGTAAATATTTGCAACGTTTTCTAAAATTTCTACGTTTTCAATTTTTTTAATCTTCTCATAATTTTTTTTTAATGTAACTATAAGCTTCCTCGAATACGCCCTTATTTAAATACATCCTCAGAGTCCCCAGCAGAATTATGAATCATTGAGATCAGAGATGGCCCACATCAAAATTTCATAATCACATGGCATGTATCTACGGGGACAGGAATGCCCTGCATTAGCTGGGCAAGATTAGAGATATTATGGGTATGTTTGTCAACAGTTAAAAATATAAAATTAAAACTTTTTATTCACCATATTATCATATCTTTTAATTATTTTTTCACGTTTTTTATATAATTATTTTAATTTTTAATCATTTCTATATGATCATTTGGAAAACTAACTTATCTATTTTAACTTTATCATCTTTGCTACTTATCATTAATTCTGTCATATCACATTATTTGTAAATTTTTTCTACGCAGCTTTTCACGGAATATAAATTTCATGGAAATTTTACATGCATCCAACCGAACCCTAGGTTAGCCCGGAATAAGGCACAAGTGGGACCCACCCCAAGGTCAGTTTAGTACTTTCACAGGAAAAACGAAAGAGGTGGGCGGAAGAAACCGGCGTTGCCGGTACGTTTTTCTCCGGGCACCGGAAACCGCCGGAAGCTCCAAAATTTTAGCCGCGTTTCGCCGGAATCGGACGAGTGGCGAAATTCTAACACCCGAGCCTGACAGCGCTATCATAACGGCCTCGATTCCACAGAGAGACGGATTCCCCCGCACTCAGAATGCCGTCGTAGCGGCCGTTAACTCTGGCATCAGGTATTTCTTCGTTTCCGGAAGGAGCAGGAAGACGATAGGGAAAGACAGTCACAAATAGACAATATGATATGAAAGAAGAAGAGAAGTTTTTTCGACCTTTTCCATCTTTACAGATCTTCAAAAAAAAATTTCCGAAAACAAAATAACCATCAAAAAGGACGAAGACTGGTCTCACATCCACACCACCTCCATTCAAAACCCACCCTTTTTACCGTAGATTCTAATTCTGTATGTACAAAAAAACCCCAGAAAAAAGGAGCCGAAAAAAAAAAAAAAAAAAAAAAGGAAAAGAACCTAATTGAAACTCAGTGGTCGGCGAGCATCAAAGCAAGTCCTCGGAGAAAGAGCGAAAGAGCTCGTCCACATCGTCAATCTGGTCTCCATACGTCAACACGTCCAGAACCTTCTTGAAGAACAAGGCCGCGCAGGGGATCCTCAAGACGCCCTGTTGCTCGTAGCCGTACTCCTCGGCAGACCTGTTGAGAAGCTGGAGGAAGATGGGATGCTTCAAGAAATCGGCCCGGACGACGAAGCGCTCCATCTCGTCACCGACGTAGACGGGGATATGGCCTTGGGGGACGTGGGAGGCGGCTGCGGCTGCGGCTGAAGCGGAGAGAGTCTTGGACTTGGATCGGCGAGGCTGGGAGTGTGTAGAGGAGGAGTTTGAGCGGAGGAGGACGTACTGGGAGGAGTCAGAGACTCTGGCGAGGCGGCGAATGAGATGCTTCATGGGGAGGAGAGTGGGAGAGGACACGGAAGGAACTTGGGGCGGGTGGAGAGAGCGACAGGGAGGGAAAGGGAGAGAGCGACAGGGAGGGAAAGGGAGAGAGCGTGGTATGCGTGACAAGGAGGGGAGGAGCAGGGGGAGGAGGCTTAAATAAGAAATAAAATACGCAGGGAGGGAGGCTCGGAGTGGTACCCAGGCGTACTTGCGGGTACAGGACTTGAGAAATAAGAAAGAGGGACGAGATTTTGGGGACATTTTGGACGCGTACGGAACTCTTTTCAGAGGATATGCGCAGTAAACGGTCTGGCAAAATTACGAGATGACTGCGTATGGCCACAAATTCAACTGCTCGGATCTGCGCCTGCTGAGCTGGGTGGATGGGCCATTGTCAGATGATAGTCTGGCAGGATCATCACCGCAACAAATCTACCTAGACTATAACCATTACTTTGTTTTCATATGACAAGAATTTGGTTGTATTTGATTTCATTTAGTTTCAAACAAATTTACCCGGCAAACTGACTAACCAGTTATTATTTGACTACATAAGGGTCATTGCATGTGAGTGCAACCATTTTTTCAAAAATTTGTTGCATATAATATTATATGTAGCTAAAATCCGGTCGTAAGTAACATTTATATGCAGCTATTTCTGTAGAGCTATAAATGCTATTAAAGGCTAGGTGAAAATTCCTTTAAGTTGGTTGCATTTATCGTTTATTCAACCAAATTTGTATTTTACTACAAATACACGATTATCTTTAACAAAATTTCTTGTAGTTCTTGATTTTACACGTTAGAAACCTTCTCTTTTATTTCATTTAGGTTATACAATGTAAAAATTGAACACAATAATTATAAAATTTAAGCTTGTAAATAATTAGATATCACCCAAATAACGAATAGAAGAACAAAATTTCCCCTTCTCTTACCATAAAGAAGATTTTTATTTCTATTTTTTAATTCTTAAAACAAACATGTCTTGAAATTAAAGTGTACGTGAATAACGAGAGCCTAAGTTCTTTTTTAAAAAAAAAGAGAGGAAAAAGTTATTTTTAGAAATGGTGACATAACGAATATGAAAAGTGAAAAAATGCATTTTTTTTATTGGTATTATATACATTGTGACAACTAATATTACAAATCAAACACATTTACAACCCTTATATTTTGAAGAGACATCATGTAAATGCCCACACATCCGGGAGGGACATTTTGCAAATTCTTTCAAATTGGAAGACAAATTGTTACGCTCCCAGAGGGAGGTTTGGAATAAAGAGTAGATGATAATGTGCCAGTATCTCTGACCAGTGAGTCACACATCGTTGGCAAAAGTGAAAAAACATCTTAATGTCCAAGTGATGTGATAAGGTTGTAATAACTTTGAAGAAGTGAGTGAGTAATGTGAAGTAATAAAGATGGTAATTAAAGATAAAGGGAATAAAAATAAGATAGTTAGGAAAAGTTGTATAAAAATGTGAAAAATTAGAATGTATAAATAATAATAATAATAATAATAATAATAATAAAGGAAGGTAATTAGGGAGTTAAGATTTACCGGAAAAAAGTGAAAAAAATATATATCTTACCAATGAAAAACCTAAGCCAGATATTTTTACATGAATGAAAAATAATAGTTGAAATTATAAATAATAATGAGAATGCACAAGTACTAGATATATGGAAGATATTAAATCATATTAAAGAAGCCAAAAATGTGAAAGAAGTGAAAACGTTGACTTCGTTTTACAGATATTCCTCATCTCGGCTGTAATGTCAAAATAATATGATAAAGGTTAAAATAGCACAAAGAAGAAGGATAAAAGTAGTGCGGACGTGTATTACAACCAATTAAAATGTAGTTCAACAATTTAAAAGGTAAGATAATTGATATAAAGCATAGTGCCGATGATGTAAATTAAAGGCAAAAGTGGCAACTAATTAAAACATAGAATAATATTGGCAAATCGGATGTTGAAGTATGTTTTGATAGAAGTATATTATAATACTTAAGATAGTTGACTGTTGTTAGGAATTTAGATTATTCTTATTTTAGATTAAATAGGTAATCCAATTTTTAAAGCAATAAATAACACTATCAATCAAAAATTAAACCCACAAAAATACACCACAATTTTACTTAGAAAATCCATCTTTATGAAAAGAGAAAAGCTACAATACCTAATACCAGTAAGTCTAAATTAGAAAATCTCATCATTATGATGTTGATGTATAAAAAAGGACATGAGATTAGGAGTGTTAATAGTCATGATCAACCCATCAACCCGCTTGTCCAACTTGTTTATAAATAGGTTTGGGTTGAGATTTGTAAATAAATGGGTTATGATCCCCCAACCAGTTTAACAATTTAATTAAATAAATGGATTAGGGTTGAAATTTTTTTATAACTGGTCAACCCGTTTAGTAACCCATTTAACTCATATAAATTATTTAACCTGTTTAATTCATTCAACTCATTTAACTCGTTTAACTCATTAAAGTTTTATATGTATACATATAAACTTCTTACTTATTTTTTCTCTCTAAGTCTTTCTCTAGTCACCTAATTTTCATTTTCTACTACGACCCTAATTTTATTTTCCCGTTACTACCCTATTTTCATTTTTCCTACGCCAAAAACATTCTCTCGTCTTTCCCTGTGATATCATTATTTACTAGAGTCTAAGCTTTTAGGTTATTTGTTATACAATCCATTAATAACCCACCAACTCATTTATTAAATGGGTTGTAAATGGGTTAGGGTTTAGGTTTTTTAAATGGGTTAATAAACGAATTAAGATTGAGATATTTTAAATGAGTTAGGATTAGAATTAGGCTCTAACTTGTCAAACCCGATCCGTTAACACCCCTACATGAGATAAATAATAGATCCAAAAGAAGAAGATAAAAGTTACTCTTCTCATATGTTTGTTTTGCTAATCAAGCTAATTTTATTCCATCATTAGTTGAATGGAAGGAGAGGTTGTGTTATTTTAGAAGTCAAAGAAAAAGCAAAAAAATAATGCTTAGGTGTGGGCCCCACTAGCATATGTGACCTTCATGTGGGGGGAAAACCTAACAATTAAGAACATATAAAATTTCTCAATATTATATAACAAATGCCTAAAGACCAATGAAAAATTAACCAATTAGTAACATAACCTCACACTAAAAGAAAAAGTAGTTTATGCATATACAAATTTTGTTGCATATATAGCAAAGATTTGGTTGCATATCCATACAAGTAACAAAAAACTAGCATATGTGACTTTCGTGCGGGAGAAAAACCTAACAATTAAGAACATATAAAATTCCTCAATATTATATAACAAATGCCTAAAAACCAATGAAAAATTAACCGATTAGTAACACACTAAAAGAAAAAGTAGTTTATGCAGATACAAATTTTGCTGCATATATAGCAAAGATTTGGTTTGGGGCACGTATAACTAATAGCTACAAATTTTTAGTTGAGCAACCAAAATTGCAATAGTATTTGTTGCATATAATTATTATATTTAATGAGTTCTTAGGAGGCGATCATTAGTGCACGGTGCGACCATGCCAATGATATATTTTTTAAAAAAAATTGTTAATCTATGTATATATAAGCTATAAATACAAGTTTTATCATTTTTCAGTATGTATATATTTTTACGTTTTCAAACACAAAATTTTTTTAGTCATTTTAAATTATTGAAAATAACTAGACACTCTTATGTTTAAAAATAAATATATATACATTTTAAAAATTATAAAACTTAATTCATAGCTAATATATCTAGACTAATAATTTTATTAAAAAAAATGTTTTTAAACGGGTCTGAAATGGAGCCATTTTAAACTGGCATGAAATGATCAAACCCCAACTTCGTATGTGTTTTTGTATAATACTAATATGCGACAAATAGTGGTTTTTTTATGACATTATATGCAGCCTAATAAAATTCTGCTGCATAAGAATAGAAATTTCTGTAGCGTCATATAAAGAGGTAAAATATAATGGGTCCAGTATGCATTTCCACATATTGTTTTGTGACTGTGTTAAGTTAATGTAAGGAGTTATTTTTACCATTAATTATTTCCTCTTACGTTCCATAAAAAAATTATTTTCTCTTAAGAAAAGCAAACTTATTGCTTCACGGTAGAGGACGTTGTGGTAAAGCGTAGGGCACCCGCATAATAATTTTTCTTTAGTAGGGAGATATTATTTGGTTTCCTCTGTATTGTAAGAATTATCCCTGATTTATAATATCAAATGATCCGTTGTGTGTATATATATGACTCAAAAACAGAAAAGTAGACTTATTTATTACTTTTTGACACTTAACAACTAAATAGAATAATTTCTCACACGGGGCTGCTTAAGGAAAAAAAGGAAAAGTAAACACATATCTATAAATTAACTACCAGTCCTTTTGGTTTTTTTATATACAGGAACATGATTCCGCCAGTGATTTTTTACTCTTGTTTCAAGCATCAGGTGTGAACATTAATTTTTTTTTATAACTGCAACCGCTAAATCGGTGCAGTACATTGAATGGACACTTTAAAGTGAAAGTTTCAAAATTCGGGCCGAGATCCTAACTGAACTATTATCTTTATGCAATCAATATATGAAGTTCCCAATCCCATGTTGCATTTTTCGATTATTGTGCCTCGAATCTAAATTACTTTGTGTTAGCCATCACATCTCAACCCTATTTTTATTTTACCTCGAAAAAAAGTCTATTTCAATTCAAAGAATGTGTTTTAAAAGTAATAAAACTTTTAAATGAAAATTTTTTGGTATAAAAGTTTTTAAAATGGAAAGAATAATATAATATAACAATGTTAATGATGAAAAGTAAAGAGAATAAAGTTAAAATAAATAGGTTAGTTGTATAAATATTTATGTAGAAATAATTTAAAAGTATAATAATTATAAAAAAAAATGTAAAAAAAGAATTTAGATTGAAAATTTTAATCTGACAGTTTTTTTATTGTATTCAAACACACCTTTAGAACTAACATTATAAATACCAAAAAAGATGACTATTGTATCATTCAATTCGTAGAGTCAGTCGCCGGACCGAAATTGGGAAAAGATTTTTTTTCGGCAAGGGGACAAAGAATTTAATGACTTTGAAACCCAAGCGAGTCAATGTTGCCAACTCGAACGGCACTGGACACAATAGCTACTGGTGAGAATAGACTGATCGCATTCGTACGTACTCTTAACCAACCCCACCCAATGCCTAACGTACATGCCTACCTCTTTCGCAAAGAACTTTCCTGACTATAATTTTACATATTTGTTGTTTAAACCTTTTCATTTGTTACAGCTTGACCCTACCATTAACAATCATATAAAAAAGGTCGAAAATACAATTAGCAAAAACTTAAAAGATCTAAAATGCAAATAGAAAACTCTAAAATCTAATGTGTGTTTTGGAGTCGATAAAACTTTTTTTAAAAAAAAATTTGTGTAAAAGACTTTTGAATTAAAAAAATAATAATATAATAACAGAAGTAATGATGAAAAGTAAGCAGAATAACATTAAAATATATATAAGTTAGTTTTGTAGATAACTGTATATAAATGATTAAAAAATAGAATGATCATGTAAAAACACATAAAAAATAATTTAAAATAGAGTAACGTTGGAGAATGAAAGTTTTGATTTGAAAATTTCTCATTGTAGCCAACACATGCCCTTAATTTATAATTATCAAACTTACAAGGTTTAATCGGAAATATTAAAAAATTATAGGGTCTAACATGCAAAAAGAATTAATTTAAAATGTGCATAAAAATACCAAATACCAAAAAAAAATTCCATCTTTACAAATATCAGTCACGTGAAGTAAATGAAATCGACATCGTTAGGATTTTTGTAAATTCTTACGGTAAATTATATCGAAAATTATTATTCGCATTTTAAAAAAATCTAAACAAGATTTAGAATGCAAACAGGCCGCTAATTTGGCCCTCTCGTTTGGACAGTTTTTTTCTCCCCAGAAATTCGGGGGGCGTCCATTGATCACCACCGTCCATCTACCCTCCCGGCCTGTGCCCAGCTGTTATGTTCCCACAAATTTGGGAGGCATCCGTTGATCACCGACATCCATCCTCTCCCCACTACACGCACGTTGCTAGGCCGAAAGACGGTTAATAAAAAAGACATTTGGCTACTTGACTTCCTCTAGTTTCTTTTAGGCTTCGTCAATCAGATGATGAAGACCCATGGAAAAATAATTGGACCATTAATGAACTAGCTTTTTTAATCAGCTAACCCCGTCGAAACTTAAGTAATCTCTAATTTTTCATAAATAAACCTAGAGTCATGTCAGTAGAGACGGATATTACGTGGTAAACAAAATTTAGAATTACTTACAGGTTCATTGGAACTCTCTTTCTTAAATCACTGTGGATCGCCATCCTCGGTGTAATCTCTGTTATCTAAAAATTAAATATCATTTGATTTAAAAAATCTAAGCCACAAAATTTTTACATTTCCAAGAGCGTGAGTTTGAAAATATGAAAAAAAAAAATAGAAATTATAACAGAAACACAACTCTATCAACCAGAAACAAGACACCGCCCTACCAAAATAATTGAAATGAGAGACAGGCTTCGTGCCCCCTCCGTTTCAAACGAAGAACGTAATCTAAGGGAGGCAGCGCTCCCTCCGTACGAACTGGGAAACTAAGCATCAGAGACATAAATTTTTTCTTTTTCTGTTTTTTTTTAAAAAAAAAAGCTAAATTTACAAATCACACCGGTGAACATGTACACGCACTTAACCGTCCTAACGGTTCTGATTACATGCAAATAAAGATCTCAACTGTCCGATTTGCCGGAGAAGCCGAGGCCCAAGCATCCATGCACAAACAAGTCATCGATGTTACGAAATTTCGTTCGTGCGACCACGTAAAGCATACGAGACACGTACACCGTCGGTGATAGCAGTAAACGGTTAACTCCTCCGTCCCCGAAGTTCTTCCCGGGCGATACGATATGAAAGACTAGAGGAATCAGGAGTGAGCACCTCGAGGATATCGAGAAACGAATATTTAATCTCAGGAGAAAATGAGAGCAGCGTGATTATCGGTTTCCCGTACAAAGTCCGTGAGCCATCTTTTCCGCCTGTCTTATTTCTCCGCTTCCGTACCTCCCCTTTGCTTCGCCCCTGTCGCACTTGCGAGGGTGATTCAATGCTCGGGTGCATTTGACATTTTAGTGTATCTGAGTGCAGAAATTATTCTGTAAAATTTTAATCTAAGTAAATTTAATATTTATTTAAATTTTATCATTCTTAAAATTGTAAGAATGTTTTTGTTTTTAAAAACAAGGAGATCTTAGTCATTTTTAAATAATTAATGTCCCTATTCTAAAAATTTAAAAATATATATCTTCAAAAATAATAAAAATTAATTTATAACTTAAATATGCTTAAGCTAAAATTTTTATAAAAATTTAAAATAGTTGATTTTGCACTCAATGAACTAAAATTTTCTTATACCCGGGTGATTGGAATCAGTCCTTACGTATTCTCTCCTCATATTCCATCATCATTTTACGATGTCCTAACCTTTCATTTCATCCATACTACTGCGTAAGCTTTTCCGTACGCCATTGAGATTAGAATACAAAAGTGAAAGGCATAAATTTTTCGATTAGGAAGAATGGGAAGGTTTGTCAACACCTAGCTAAAATTTTCAAAATTAAATTTAAAAAAAAAAATTTTAAATATATATTTTATTTTTACTCTATTATCCCTTCAAAAATGTTATGCTTTGTCAATGGCAAATTGCACACCATCAAAGGTCCTTCCTCCAACAGTTATACGTGGAGCAACATCTCTACAAGCTTTTATCAAATGCACCCAGGTGCACTTAGCCTTAGTGTACTCAGGTGAATTTAATTTATTTTTATTTTTTTACAAAATTTTTTATACGACTGTTAATTTAAGTGTGTTTAATATGTGTATCAAGCTTTATCATTTTTGGAGATTTTTATATATTTTTTAAAATCCAAAAAAATTTAAAAATCTCTAAAAATAGTAAAGCTTAATACATACGTTAAGTACATTTTAATTAACTGTTGTATACAAAAATTTTAAAAATAATAATTTTTTTCACACAGATACACCGAATCGCGAGACAACATCCATGTATATAATATATAGTACGGTTTTATAATAAAATGAGGTTTGCTAATTGCTAGTGTTCACCGAACGGCCCACTTTCTGTTGTTGTTCTGGTGCATTAGGAACAAGCATTTCTCAAGTGGCACGTAAGACAACTAATCGTCCAACAAGCGCATTTATTTATTTTTTGCTATAGTTGTCTTTTACCTAAGAGAGAAAATCATTTCAAGCAAAAAATGGCAGAAAAATCCTTTTTGGGGTCAAACTAAATAAGGGGTCGTAACAAGTCTTCGCACGTGCCATTGAAAAAATTAGAGCCATCGATTATAAAAAGAGGAGGATATGTATTTGGCCCACCTCAACGTAGCATGGTGACTCACTGTCCGCCGCTTGTATTAATCAAGCCTCAAAAAAGTTTACTTTTAGTCGTTGACGGCCGACGCTCTCAGATATGCGCGTATCGGGTTCCCACCCGCCAACAAACTGAAACACCCGGGGCTTGTTTGAGTGCGTTTCGTAATAAATAAAAGTCATTAAATTAAAACTTTTCATTATTCATTATTATCTTATTTTGTCATTTTTTTCTATATAACAATCCTACTTTTCAATCATTTCTATACAATTAACAACACAACTAACCTATTTATTTCAACTTTATCCTATTTATTCATCATCATTACCTCTATTATTAGATAACTTCTACTCTTTACAACTTTTCATCAAAAGTTTTATTCATTTCTAAACACACTCTTAATAAGTAAAAGTTCTCAAAGTTAAAATTTTTCAATCTAAAATTTTTCACCCTCCATAATTATTTAATTTTTAATCATTTTTTCACATTTTTCTATATGATTACTCTACTTTTCAATAATTTCTACATAATTACCAACACAACTGACTTAGTTATTTCAACTTTATCTTATTTATTTCTTATAATTACCTTTATTATATCACATCATTTAATAACTTTTACTCTTTACAACTTTTCATCAAAAGTTTTATCCATGCCCAAACACATAATTCATATAATCATTATCATCATTCGAAGTTCAACAGTCAAACCTTATTATAATCTTCAACCCATTTTCCGCTATACTATTTTAAGTTTTTCCGTTTGATAACTTTAGCTTTTATTATTACTCGTCGATTTTTTTGTTTTATTTTTCAGCTTCCTTGTGGTTTATTTTTTTTGCCCAGCAATGCCGTGCAGTCGTCTGTAAATCAGTCAATTTATGGGTGACTGGACAAAAATTCTATTTTTAAAAATCTTTTATACGTGTAAGGGCTGCACAGAGATTTTTTACTCTTGAAATTTGATCATTTTTAAATTTATTATTAAATGAAATTTAATCTTTATCAAATTTTACGTAATGGAAGATCTAAATAACCTACATATGTATAGAAAAAGTAAAAAATATATAATTTTTTCCCAGGCTCAGTAAGGGTGGCCTACTGGATCAACCACTTTTTTTTTTTTTTTTTTTTTTTTTATATAGTTGCCTGTTTTAAGTTTTAACATGAGAAAGTTTTGGAAGTATGTTTCGCTTTCTCTAGTGCCTAGTCCCGTCTTTTTAACGCTCAGCTTTCACACCAGTGGAGCAGGTGGAATAGGAATAGAAATAAACGGTAGTTTTTCTCCCCTCCATGTCACTAACCGCAAATTTGGCAAAGAAAACCCCAAAATTAGGGAACTCGAGAGTTTCAATGTCTCGATCGTGGGTCCGATCCAACATTTCATGTTCTCAACTGCAACGTTCCAGACATGATTTGGAACCTTCAGGTGGGCAAATCAGCAGATTGCATACAAATTTGTTGTCTTATGGATTGATTCATAATTAAGGCTGATGTCGCATGCAGGTCATGTGACCGCTCGCCATCTGTTGATTATTTATCTGGCATTTTATCTACCTTCATGAAGAACAAATAACAACATTTTCCTATTATTATTTGTTTTTTAATACTTATCCTCTATTGATTTCACCTTATTCACTCGATGGTAGATAATATGCTATAATTTTTATATAATCCCGTTTTCTTCTGGTTCTTCTTCTTGCCTTTAAGGGTAAACTACAAAATGTTTTTGGTGAAAACAGGTTTATTGAATTTTCATGTAAGTTTGCGGTTTTAACGTATTATAATTCTCGATCAGAGTGATTTTAAAAGCCTTTAAAAATAAATAAATAATCATAAGAACCTAAAAGATCCTAATTTAACACCCAAACTCACCTTACCTAAAATGACTATTATTTCTGATTTCACAACATTTTAAAACTTTAATATATAGATTCAAGTAATTTTTAAATTTATATATTTTAAAAAGATGTAACTGATGTATAACTCAAATTAATATGATTTTTAATATTTTACAGTATTTTACAAATACTTATACAAGATTTGACCACCTTTGTATCTATGCTCTCAAGTATGCCAAGATTACACCAACCGAGCCAGCGCGGGCATTATAAGAATCCGAGCAGCGCTGGTTGTGGGTTCGAATCCAGCATTTAGATTTCGGCCAAAAATGAGTAAAATTATTAGTGGGAGCTGTGGTCTCCCGTTTAGTTGTTGGAAGTTGTGTCTTCTTGATTATTTGGAGCAGTGTCTCCAGTTTTGTAAGAATGTCTCAGATCTTTAGTCTAATATATGTTAAGATGTATGTAAATATATTCCAGTAAAAAAAAGTATGCCAAGATTACAAATAAAGCATAATCTTGTTAGCTCGAACTAAATAATAACTTACTTTGCCCAGACTAATAAATTTATCTTTAATTATTTTTACTTTTTTATTGATTTATTAATTTAGATATATTTAATATATAAGCCAAATTTTATTATTTTCAAAAATATTTACTTTTTTTTTTGGATTTTAAGCAGAGAGGTATTTTAGCTATTTTTAATTATTAAAAATAACAAAAATAATCGACTCCTTAAAAATCTAAAAATATATATACATATTTCCAAATATGGTAAATTTTGATTTATATATTAAATATACCTGACAAATTTTTAGAAAAGCAAAAGATATTTTCTAATATATTTTTTTGGTTAGGCTAATAAAATCATACCTTTTTACAAACATACCCATAGGATTTGTATAAAATTACAGCCATTTGCTTTTGTTATGATGTCATTAGAATTTTTATAAAATGATGAAAACGTTCTTTTAAATGAAGGGATATATTTATAATTTTGTAAAGTTATTTTTTTATTTTACAAAAATAATAATGATATCATAATAAAAGGGACATATTTCATTTCAAAAAAGGACATATTTGCAATTTTATATAAAATTTGTGAGCATATCTGGACTTTTAAACAAATTTAAAGACAAGTATGCAATATTGATTGCAAGCATATATGCACAAATCTCATATTTTAATAAATATAAGTCACACTTTTGTACAACTAGGTTATATAGAGGTGGTTTATACAACAATTTTATTTTTCCTACCTAAACAATTGATAAAAATTTCTTTTGTCCATTATATTTAAGATAAGTTTTGTTAATTCAAGCTCAATCTTCGGCCGGCGAGAGTAGGGTTTGTTTGGTAATGTATATAAGTGAGAAACCACATAAACATGTAGTAGATCGTTTCCCAATGTCAATAATTACTTTATCAATCATCATATTTTTTCCACTTTTACTTTTATATTTCTATATTTTTCTTTTCAATAATTTTAATTATTCCAACTTTATCCTAATTATTCTTCATCAATTATGCAATTTTCAAAATATTTTATTTTATGCTTCATACTTTATCTTCCAATCTCACAAAAAAACAATTACCAAACATGCCCTTAGCCCTTGGGCGGTCGATGATGGCGTTGGGAGAATAAACCATTCCTGATCTAATCCAGATATCGCCCTGCTCGGCAGCTCAAAGCCCCAAGCTCGCAAATGCCATTTGAAATGCTCCTGTTGTCACTGTCATCTGGACACCAAGCACCTGTGCCTAATCTCGGTCGCTATTCACGCTTCCAAAAACTCGAGAGGCCGGATCTAATTCGTTGTCCTTCCCTTCTATCCTTCTCTCATATCGACAATTTCTGTATTCCACCAGCGCCATTAAAATACTGAAAACGGTCCAAAAATATATTGGATGTTATTTTCATCCAAGAAAGTGATAACCACGTACATGCATCAGCTAGCCTAGCTGACCCTCGTTTTCATCTACGTTTGCTTCTTATCACTAAATGCTTCTTAATTCATGCACTACTCCTCTTGATCCTCAGCTAATTACTTGTATATTTTGAATGTGTGCTTGATTTGTCTCAACAATTTTTTGCTGCCTAAAATCACATGATTGTGATCTACATATTATTGATCGGTCGCACTTCCCCACTTGTTACTAATTCATGACGTTCCAACAGGGTTGGAGAAACGTTCAGCAATCTGTCTGCAAGTGCCAATGCCACGGATGGTGACATGCGTTTGAAAATCAGATTATTTGCGACGCATTATCTGGTTATTGTATTGATTGATTCATCATTATTATTGTTTTATGGTATGTAATGTCGTTTATACTTACGGAAGCAAATGCTTTGGTAGTGATGTGCCCAAAGAACATTTTTCTAATGGATGGTCGGCGTATTTGAAAAGAATTTGAATTTATGGTTCTGATTCCATGCATGTTAAAATTTCGCTCTTTTCATGAACTATGGGACATTATAATTAGATAAACGGCATCCGTCACATTTATTTCTACTCATTATTATGATTCTAAAATACCTCGACGAAAATTTTACATAGGTTATAGCAATTGAAAACTCATTAACTTATGTACTACGGCCAGTTTTTCCCGCACGGCTTCGTTGCTAGCACTGAATTTTTTTTTCCCAGTCGAAGAAAACCGCAGAATTTAGGATGCAGTTTAACAGTTATACGAGCCTGATCATGCTTTTGAGTTGGATCTTCCTGTCTTATTTCTGAAAAATTCGATCTATCGCCTGTTAGGAATCTGCTTTATTCATTTATTCTGCAGAGCTCCAATAATTTTGGATAAAAATAGCTCAAAAATTTTGGACTCAGCTGCAAATAGTTTTATTAATGTTATGCAGACTGCAGTATCACACATGTTAATGAATGTGACTATTATGATTATATGTAAAGTAAAATTGGTTGCATATATATGTAGCCAAATACAATCGTAATTTTATATTGCTGGCAACCAAATATCACATTACTTGTAGCTGCAAATAATGATAATTATTTAAGTACAAGCAATGTTAAATTTTATCTACTTATCATCAAATGCAATTAAAAATTTTGAAATTTAGTCACGAAGAGGCATCTACATATAATACCTTCAGCAATTTTATATAATCCTATTCATTTTTGAAATTTTATTGTTCGATAAAAGATTCAATCCATTCATTGCATTTAACATCATTCATTTAACTAGAACACCAAATTTTATCAAAATTTAATAGGGGTATAGGCCACATCTACTAAAAAAATAAGTACATTTATATGTAAATTAAAAAAAATGCTTAGATCTATTCATATATGAATTATAATGTAGCAATTCTTTATAAAATCATTTATCCACATATTTATGATATTTTAGATGGCTTAGACCTTGAAAATACTACTTAAAAATTTATGTTTAATATTAAATTATTTTATTATGCTGATTTTACATGTTTGTAGATGTGACTCATATATAGTGATAGTAAACAAATGAAAAGATTTTCATGATAATATAAATAATGCTAAATGAAATGGATGAAATATATTTTTTATAAATTATTTAAATGTTAAAAATGAAGGGGGAAGTGTTTCCATGAAACCCCTTCTCTACGCAACCCCTTTGTTTTTAAAATCTTAATGGTCGATGGAAAATTTATTATATTTAACATTATTTCTAGTGTCTTAGACAACATTTTATTTTTTTAATTTCCACTGTATATAAGTCTCATTTATAAAAGTGTAAAATCAGCGTAATAAAATTGTTCAATATTAAAAAATCAACTTTAAAATAGTTTTTTTAATATCTAAATAATCTAAAATATCAATAATATGTGGATAAATGATCCTATAAAGTATCGTTATATTTTAATACATGTGTGAATAGATCTAAACATTTTTATAATTTACATATGAATATATATTTTTTTAAGAAATGTGGCCTATGTGCATACTTGTTTGGGATTAAACTTAGTCTTTCAGTCAAATAAATGATGTTAAATACAATAAATGGATTAAATTTTCTATTAAGAATTAATATCTTGAAATTTGAGGATGTTACGTGGGACCACTAGTGCTACTTACTACTATAAATTGAAAATCGTGCTAGCCTGAAAATTAATATGTAGTCCTACATGCATTTGGTGCGTTTTTTACGTTGAAATTGACTCATTAAAATTGATCAATTTGGACCTGACGACGTGGCAACATTTCTAGCACAGAATGGGGGTGTGGAACTAAGGTCGCATATTTATTTGCGACCGTATTTTAGATAGCCTTCTGACAGGTACCCATGCCCATGGAAATTAAATCGTGTGCCAGCTGTAGTTAATTATCATTCATTGAAATTTTAGTGGAATCTTGTTGTCTTCTTCGGACCATGCTAATATTTATATCAAGATTTAAGCCGATCATAGTTGTAGAATCTATAAAAAGTTAAACTGGGTTATGCAAAGTAACTTCGTCCTGAGGATTTCAAAGGAGCTCATCGAATCATGCAGCCAAAGAGTTTGGATTTAGTTCTTTCTGTTCAGATCACTTCCGTCGTTTATCTAGCGCATTAAGAACTTGAAATAATGTGTGGGGATCAGGGATGCTTCAGGGATGTTTCGGATTTGGGTGATAGAGCAGGTGATATCGGGCAGGGGGCGGGTCGGATTCCGTTATAATTAGGACGCGGCAAGAAGGATCGTAACCCCAAAAAACATATTAGTAAGAGGAATATCAAAAAGTTTATCAGTATGCGTCGGCACGTTTCACGCACTTCATCCGTAGTCCCACCGCTCTTTTGAGTCAGAATAATAAATGAGAGGAACGGAGCCTCATTTTCTCGGTTCTTAGTTCTTACTTACACACGCCGCCGCGAGCGCCAAGGGGAGATCGGTGCTCCCGCGTAGGAGGTGCTGGCTATTCGCGAGCAGAATATTCCCCCCGGCCAGCAACGCCTGGTGGCCTTTCCAACCGCAAGAGCCAGTCGGGGAAGCGTTTCGAGCGTGGCGTCGAAGTCGCGGCGAAAAAGACGTGCAGTTGCGTGCGACCCCCACCGCCCGTTGTCACGAGCGGCGCACCTCTTGTGATATCCGTACAGCTTGTGGACCTACCCAGCAGCGGGACGCCGCCCGTAAGAAAGGACGGACGGACGGACGGACGGACGTCTCAGGACCCTTTCTCGCTCATGAGCCACGCCCTCCTGCTTTTCTCCCCGCGACTGACGTGGAATTCCACAGGCAG
>JAXCLR010000081.1:7250792-7267774 GCA_035584095.1 Annona squamosa
ACTACCCTACTTTTTAATCATTTCTACACAACTACCCATACAACTAACCTATCTATTTTAACTTTATCCTCTTTACTCCTCATTATTAATCCTATTATATCATATCACTTTCTATTGATTTGACAACTTCTGCTCCAAAAACTTTTCATCAAAGTTTTACCTTAAACCAAACACACCCCTGATATCTTATTTCGTTATTTATTAGGAATAAAATAATATAGCATATCCTTTTTTGTTTTTTTTTTTTTGATAAAGAGTATATCCTTATTTTAATTTTAATATCTTATCACAAAATCAGCTTTTCGGCCGAGTAAACTAATATCCTTGTCTTGTTGCATGCCTGGCTTGAAGGTATGGACTTGGAAGTTATTCACTTGGCGAAATGAGAGTGCACTTCTAAGTTTTAGAAATTTAGGTAGGCAGTTGTACTAAAAGCCAAACGCTGTTACTGCTTTCTGGACTATCCGTGTTATTAGTTACTAATACTATAACGTGGCGTAAAAGCACAGCAAAAAGGGTTTGCCCATTTGTTTATTATTTCAATATCATAAACTGTTCATATTGTTACATCAATCTATGTATTCTTTCAAAAAATTATCTACTTCAGTTTTCCTGCAGCATTGATGCAAATTCTAATTTTTTTTCTTTCTTTAAACAAACAATGTTCACCGTTATCGGATGAAGACTAGGTCCCCGTACAAGTATGGTTGAGCAACCGTCATAATTTAATTAAATTATCAAGATGGATTAATTCACATGAGACTATATGTCGATCGGACTACCATAGTATAAGGAAATGAGTAAACGAGTAAAAAAAAACCATAAAAAGATAAAAAGAGGTGCATGGCATGCTGCGTACATGCTATGATTGGCAGGATATTCATCATGGCATGCATGTGCTAAGGCGCCAGTCGAATTAATTCAATCCAAATGCTGGGCTCGTGATTCATGAATGGTTCCTCGTACGTTTTGATAATCATGTTATTACTCCGGAAGACTACAATTCTCCATGTACAATCTTCTAGATTATACAAGTTTAAAGCAGTGTTCGTCGTCTTATCGTTTTCATCGTCAATGATATCTACACACACGTACATAAATAACTTTAGTACATCCGTCCCTACCAATTTACTTCCTTACTTTCATTGAAAAAAAAAATTACTGCGATACCACGATGTAGTTTAAACCCAAATGTGATCACTTTGTCAAATTTAAATCATTTATTGTATTTATTTGTTTCACTTAAATACCAAATATCATCTTAATTCATGATTTGTATCATTCCTAAAAATTAAGAATTACTTAAGAGTAATTTTTTATGAGCATTCATATGTTACAATTATCTCAATTGATATTAAAAACTACTTTAAGACATTCTTACAATTTTCCTAATAAGGATCTTACAAACATCTTACCACTAATCCAATTTTTTGTCTAAGGTGGAAGTTGGTGAATACTTCCACAAAACAAAGGAGAAATCCATCACGCAATTAAACACCACCACGCAGAGCAGCTGCTGTTTCATGCGAAAACACCCGTGAGGCTTGAAACAAAGATACCCATCCTTGTGGGTCAAGTGTTAGACCAACCAGGCAATACCTCAACTACACTTTAAGTGATTTTAAATTCATTAAAAATGAATTCTTTTATTATAAAGACCCTAAAAAATCCTAATTTAAAATCTAAATCTTCTAAAAATTTTCATCTTATTTGAAATAATGATGTTATATGATTTCGTAATATTTTAAAGATTTGGTACATAGATCTAAGTGATTTTCTACATTCACGCATGTTCTGTATATTTTTAGAAGATATAGTTCATTTATAATTTTAGTTTATATGATTTTTCGTATTTAAGTAAAATAAGTAGTATTAAATATAATGAATGAAATGGATTTGACAGAATAATCAAGATGGAGCACAAAATAGGCCATTCTACTAAAATGAATTTGTAGGACAAATTATATTGAAGTTATCCTATACACACACATCTAGCCTGCGAGATTTTGTTTTCCTTATTACAAAATAAAGGCTTAATATATTTGTGACTAAACACAAGGTGGCAGATATAAGGGATTGAGTAGATATCACATGATAGTGTAAATGTGGCCTCTTGAAGTATCTCAACATTCATTTGCTCAAATGTGAAAATAGTTTTAAGTGAACCTCACCTTATCTATAAATTTGAATTCCTTGCCAACGTGTCTACCTCATAATAATTTGGGAAGTTGATTTCTTACCTCCTCACTACGTAATTTCTTGATGATTTCTAGCTTAGTAATCATTGCAACTTGTCAAATTCTCGCGTGTACTTTCCAAAGTATTACGCCACTGCTAGCAGCCCACCTTGTACATCCCTTTTCATTCCCTGAACCGGTCACATCCATGAAATACGAACTAAGCAGACAAAGAGCCAACCATCCATGACGATCAATCATAAGAAAATAAGGCCAGCCAGCCCGTTAGCTAGCAAATCTTAGCTACTTGATTATTCCATTGTGCTGAAATGGCCCACCTTTTCAAAGGTCACTCTACTATATTGTGGGTATGCACGTGACATGCGGTAGAAATTTATTTTATTTTATTGCTTAATATATGTGTATATATGGTGGATGATTCAACCATTAAATGATACACATGAGTGATTAATACTGATCAGTAGGCTCATACAAGTGTCAGCAGACCATTACCGATGGCCTTCACACCCCAGCTAGCGTGCTTTGCGCGGTTGAATTGGATAGTTTGGTCTTAGCAATTTATATATGGCATTGTATTAAAAGTTATATATGCTAGCTTACATCCACCAAAAAAAAAAAAAAAAAGTTTTATATGCTAGCTAATTGCGGCCTTCTTGGGATATGTTCCAATATCGATGATAGCTGGGGGAAAAGAAAAGAAAAAGTTTCGAACCGCTGGTTTTAAACAGACGGAAACCTTGTTATCCTGGCGTGGCCCCGTGGAGCATATATTTGCTGCTTTTGATCATAAGCAACAAATTTTTATTATATGCAACAGATTTATTATTGTATATGTATTTTTCCTCGGAGCGAGTAAAACAATTTATACTCTCAAAAGATTAATTACTTGTTTTAAGAAAGTCGTGAGCTGACTGCTGAGACAGAAGCATAAGGTTGAGGCTTAACTTAAGGGGTATATTGAAGAATTATCTTTTAAGTAACGTTCCATTTTTCTATGATTAATTTCCGATAATGTGGATGCGTCGTGTGCCCCATTGACTGGGGCCAGTGGTGGTGGTGGGACATGAGAAAATGTTAGTGCATTCCTCGCTTTAGGCTCTTTACAGAGCGGAATCCGGCGCGAGTCGATCGATCATGCAGCATGTGTTTATCTTTTCTCTATCCTCATCTCCACGGCAAAAGGCATTGGATTGGATTGGACTAGGATTTCGGAGTGGCGTGCTGTAGACTGCAGTGCTGATCATGGAATTCCGATTCGGCAGGTCGGCACCTTGTATATATGTACATCCAAACACCTCCTCCTTTGCAACTGGCACGGAGACAGGGACATGGGGAAGGGGACCAATTTCATTCCCACTCACTTACAGTTTCAGTGCATAATTATCTTATAATCTTGCGAGATATATAGTGGGGGCATGCCAGCATAATTTTTTTAGTAGAATTACGTTAGCTTATATTATGAAATTTTTTTGTTAAATAGAAAAAAGACTTTAATGAGAATTATAGGATCTAAGAGAACCAAAGGGCTAAAAAAAAAAAAAAAGATCTTTGGCTGAAGTAGTTAATAATAATAATAATAATATCAACGATTGTTGTATATGTTGTCCATACCCCAAAACAACCTTTTTTTTCATTATCATTGCTAATATTTTTTAATCATCACTAATTATTTACTGATTACATTACTTTGTTTATTTTTTCAATTTCCCTTTCAATCTTTTTCACAATTCAAGCGTGAATATTAATTCCACAAATGGTCAGGAACAGTGTGCTGGTGTGGCCCACTTGTTTAAATGGATCAATCGGTTCCTCATATTTGATTAAGACTCGAAATATTATTTCATTCCAAGTGGATGGTCTGATTTTAACGAAGAATCAACGCTGTATGTATATGGATAGAAGGACGACACGGCATTATTTTATTTTGACGTGCAGCATGCGTTGGGATGCCGCATGATGCACGGTGGATTCTTCATGACGCTAGGAGTTCAAATACGGACATCTGGGGCATTTCATGCCTCGTTAATTGGGGGGTGTGAATTTGTATTGGTCGGTCCCAATCCATCCGACCCAAACTTTTTTACAAATCTTCAAAAATGATAAAATTTAATTTACATATTAAAAACATTTAGATTAATGATTGTATAAAAAAAATTTAAAAAAATAAAAAATAAATTTTTGTACTTGGTGCATCGAAGCTTAGTGCACAAGGTAACATCTCTTCAACTTGACCTAGAAGAAATTGACATAAATACCAAATTTACATTAACCCAACTCAGTATGAACCCAAAATCGCCTGTTAATTTCTTTAAAAAACATATGTTAATTTATGTATTAAAGATTTTAACTATAATTATAATAAACATACTTTTACATAATCATAACATAATTAAACTATAAAATACTTATTCTAAACCTAAATATCGTCTACATTTATCCATAAAAATATGAACAACTTGCATCTACGTCAACTTAATTTGTAAATAATTTCAAGTATATTAACTCTTTAAAATTATTGTATGCATACTAATTAATTATAAAATATATAAGTTTAACTTTTATTAAACTTGATTAGATAGCGATTTTATGTAACTTTATTACTTTTCTTACCTTGATTGTTGATGAAAATTTATTATATTTATTTTGCTTGGCATTATCTTTTAATTAGAAAACCAAGTTTGGTCAAAATCAAAGATGTCATAGTCATATATATTCATATATAAATTATGAATCAATAAGTTATCATATTCAAAAATAAATTTTAAAACTAATATGTGTAAATGTAAAAATGTTCAAAAATTTTGCTATTTCTACATGCAAATTTCAAGTTATGTTGGTTTTAAGAGTAAACTAAATTTTAACTAGAAATCCAAATCCTACTTTTAAGATTAGGGATAGGTTTTACTTAAATTTGGTATAATTCAACCCAAATTGCACCCCTGCCCTATTTTAAACCAAATAAAACATGTAGAATTTTTATATTTTGGTTTGTAACATTATGCATTTCCTTACAAGTTTTGCATATTTTCTTTTTAAACCTTTAAGTTTGTCTCCTTTGCATTTTAAACCCTACCATTAATGCAAGCCAATAAATGAATAAAAAATTCTGCCAATAGCTATTTTACAAATTTTTAATAAAAATATTTCCCTTAAAAGGCTCATGAGTCTCCATAAAAAAAGGTTCATGAGTCAATTCAACTTAGCCATAACAAAAATTCCATTGTCTATAAATTTAAGTAAACTTATGTTCACGAGTCAACTCATATCAACTTAACTAAGCTATAAGGCATTTTAGATATTTTATTTATAAAAAGAATCGTTAGTTAACAATTTCTTACAATGAGTTTTAAGATACAAAAGGACAAACTTACAATGTTCAAAAAGTAAATACGCATAGTTAGAGGGATCAAAATACAAAGAACCCTCATCGATTTAGTTTGATAGTGCTATAAACAAACTATAAGTTCCTTTTGGAAGTATTTTACAATGTTGATAAAAATCTAGGAGAAAAAATGAAAGATTAGTATATTATATAATTAGTTGTTACTTTTTATTAGCATTATACATTACGATAATTAATATTACAACCGAACATATTCACAACCTTCGCACCATAGACGGATTTTCTGTAATGCCTCAACGCTAAGAGGAAAATCTATAAATTCCTCCATAATAAAAAAAATTATAAAATATACGAACTCCAGGGAGGAATTGAACATCTGACCAAGGCATCCATGCTTACAGGTGTTATCATTAGGGAAAGCCCTAGTGGTATAACAAGTTATTACTTTTTTTTATTATTAGTTACTTAATTAAGTAAAGAAATTATGTATTTTATTTTTTGACACATTTATATTTCTCTTCATTTTTATATAAGCTCAAATGTACTTAATTTATACAACACTAGATTTTACTATTTTTGAATTCTTGTATATAATTTTTCTTTAAAATTTTTAAAATAACATATTTTAATATTTTCATGTGAAGAGTGTGAGATCTTAAAAATAATAATTTCTAGTATATAAATTGAACACATTTTTTGATGTAATAAATTAAATACATTTAGAATCATGTAAAAATAAATTAAATTGCTACTTAGTTAAGTTACAACCCCTTATAAAGTGTCCAAATTCAAAAAAGAAAATTTCATGTTTATGAAAAGGGACAAGAAGGAATCCATGCGGAGCCAAACGAAGCCTTAAATTGTTGCCACCATGTCTCAATCAAGAAAAAAATTTTAAAATTCCTACACTGCATTCATTTGAAGCAAAGGATCATGTCATTGTTATAAACGCTTTTAGAAATTCAAAAAGGGCTGATCTCATGCATCCGACTGCGTTGAACCCTTTTTCTAATCTTTTATAAACATGTAAAATTAAGTATATTTAAGTTATAAATCAAGTTTTACTATTTTTGAATACTTTTAAGTATTTTTTTATTTTAAACATAGTGATATTTTTCTTAATTTTCGAGTAAAAGAATTATGAAAATGTCATGATGTTTAAAAATAAAAAATATTTAAAAGCATCTAAAAATGGTAAAATTTAATTTATAGGTTAAATACACCTAACTCTACATATTTATAAAAAAATCAAAAAAAAAATTTGGATGGGTCCATGCACTCAAACCCATGGGATCATCCCTCAATTAATTAAAAATGATATTGTTGGAATGGAAAACATACGACCCCCACATTTAAAGCCTTGTATTCATTTGAACCCAAGAAAAGAATTTCATGGGATTCCATGAGAAATACACTGTTTCTACACTTTCTAACCAATTATTTAATCATCTAACAATTTTATTTTTTCAATTTTACTTTTATAATTTAAGCATTTTTCCATATAATATTCTATTTATTTCAAATTTATCTATATTCTTTCATATAAATTGTACAAATCTCAAATTATTTCCTTTCCAACGTTCCTCATCCCATCCCGAAGTGGACGTTCCGTAAGCAGGAGGAGTAAGCAGTAAGCAGGATTGTCCATCGGAGTATCAAAGGGCGTCGAAAATTCGTCAGTCCGTGCTCGCCACTTTATTAATGTCGTTTGCCGTTGAACCGTACATTCCGCATCACGGGCCCGTACGGTCCTTACTTCTCATCCATCGGCTGGTGGGGCCAACATCCTCCCTACGCTGCACAGACAAAAAGCAAGAGGCCCCATTTCTTTCTTTCTTTTTTATTTTATTTTAGGTACACACGGCCTTTCCACTCTCAACTGCCACGACGACGTCTCGGTGCGACCTCGCCAAAAATACCACTTTTTTTTAGAGAGAAAAAAAAAATGTTTTATCAACGAGACTGAAAACGTAAAATTAGCTAGCGTGGCTTATTTATTTCTAAAAGACCCACATATCTAAAACAAGAACCATGATATAAGTTTTTCGAATTATTTTATATTATTAATTTGCATAATATTGGTAAAGAAGAGGAAGCTAACCCAACCCATAAGGAGCAGTTGGGCTTCGTATAAGAGGCTTCAATGAGATAGAAAAATAAGACGAAGCATCAAGAATAAGAAAAGTGATATCAGAAAAATGAAAAGTTGCATTTAAACGTTAAAAATACCTAATATCACTCATGTCTCATTCAAGTTTCTTGAATGTTTTGGAATTAGATCATCACCAATACGCCCTAAAGCTTCTCCACCATCTCCTTCCGATCAAGAACAGATGAACGGTTCGGATCTTGTACGATGCACTGGCTAGGTTGGTGTTCGTTTTCTCCCGGTGGGGATGAGATGCGGCTATGGTTAGGTGGGGTGACCTTTCAGGAGAGGAGAAGGGGTGGAGTGTGAGGATTAATCTCGGTTGTCCATTTCTGAGGGGACTAACTTTCTAGAGAAGGCTTTGGGTCTTTGGGTTGTGTGGCAGAGGGAAGGTCAGCTCACCCAGCTAATTTTGCGTGTACCAGAACCACAAGATCATATGGTGGTGAAGGTAGCCCCACCGGATACTTTTGTTACTGAAATCTCACGTCGATTCATGGCTCATAATCAATCTTTTTTAAGCAAACGTAATATCTTACCGCCCTTTCATTTTACTTAATAGAGCAGTAACTATACAAGACCAAGTCCGACATCATGAAAAATAATGTCACAACTGAAGAAGTTTAAAATGCTTGTTTGTTACCATCTTTCCCTCCAGCACTTTCTTTTACTACGTCGTAACCACCAGATCCTATTTTCCACCCATTTGCCCATACAATGAATATGGGCTCATTCAAGAAGATGGGTTTTGTCATATATATCATGAAATTTGAATAACATCACATGCAGATAAGTGAAAAGGCAATTAAAAAATGTATTAGATCTACCGTTATGTGAAATAAATTACTTTTTGCGACCGGTTTCAGTTAGCACAGATCAACTCCTTGGAAGTAGTGGACTCAATCTAATCAATGCTTGGTCGTTTCCTCTAATTATTTTTAATCCAGGCATGCACCAAAACAACTGCATACGAAAGCCCATCATTTAAATAATGCTAGTTGTACTCGTTAATTAATTACGTTGTTGACACATAATAGATTATAATGTGAATGCAAAGCATGCCATGTTCGACCTTAGCCATGCAACGATAGGTGCAAAAATCCACGCGTCTGTCAGGCTCTGCTTTGTGCGGTGACTGATCATGCATGTGCGTACATGGGCTGTACAACAGCTGTAAAAATAGACACGGTTTGATAGCCATGATATGATGCTATGTGGATTCTCCATTAGCAGATTCTGAAGGTTTTTTTTTCTTTTTTTCTTTTTTTCTAATCTCCAACTGTAGCTTGTATCTGTAACATGGCTTCATGATTTGGATGTATTTAAAAAATAGTTCCAGCTTTAGTCCAACTATGTTGATTTTTTTTAAGATAGAAAAGAAGAATAAAATAAAATTCCCAATGGAATTTGGACACCTTGGGTGTTCAAACAACAACTCCAAAATATATTACAGTCCAAGATTAATTGAAGAAGAAACATATTAGAGGAAGGGATCCGTTAAGAAGGAAACAATCACATAAACTACATTGTCTCTCAAGAAGAAGTCACAGAACTGGTTTTTTAAAAAGGTAGAGTGCAATCAAGAAATTATTAAAAAGACAACGTCATTTGACTTCTAGCACGGCATATAAATATAAGAATATTATGGCGTTGGATTGGTTATATATTAATCATTTAATCATCGAATTATCCAAATCGTCTCAGCTGGACTTTCATGGGATATTCCATATCAAAAGAATTGTGTTCAGCAGGTGGTGTATGTGTACCGACCACAATTTGAATGCCATATTCCTTTATAGTTATATGAATAGAATAAGATTGAAATGATGTGAATAAGATAACAGGAAAAAGAAAACTAAAGAATAAAATAACTTGTTCGATATATGATTGAGAAAGAATAAATATATATTGGAAATTATTTGCAAAAGATGAAGAGATTTTACATCTTGTGATGCTGATTTCCTTTGTACGCATGTGGATTGAATCGCATATAAATAAATAACTTATAAGAACCCATAACTTGTTTTTTTTTTAAAAATAAAAATAAAAATAAAGGCTTTATCTGTGTAGTAAAGCTCATCGAGAAAAGCTTTTGAAAAGCAAAAGTGATTTTGATTATGAGTCTGTACGAGGACATGTTCGCCTGCTCAGACATGTCATCCAAGCTTTGAACCATCCAGGTGCTAGTCGTACCTTGTCATTAATGTCTTCTGCGACTGGATATATGATCTCTGTTCTGGTGCTTTGCCGCGATTATTGATGGAATTCCAGCAGCGCACATAGTTTTCCCCTCTTCATCAACAAAAGCTCACATGGCAGAACATGAGTTTGGCATATATGGCAATTCCATTTTCTACTAGCTGCCAAATTGAATTTACTCCGGCTTTTTAAGAGAGCTAGTGATATTTTTTGAAATTCAAACTCGGGAAATGAAGTTTTATTACTATTAAATAGCTCCGATCATGAAAATATGATCCAATATTTTCTTATGTTTCAATCCAAGTCTTAGGCCGTATAGCAACGTAACCGAATATTGTTACGAGTCTATTTCAAATGAATCTAGCCTGGCTGGCTGGCTGGCTGGCGGGCTCTTTTCTAGCCTGACAAGTATATGCGCATACAGAGATGTGTGTTTGGCAACCCCACCAAAAGGACCGCATGGCCGCCTAACTCATCCAATCCGATTCTTCACGGCAAAGCTCGTCTGCCCCTGACAATTCCATATAAAATTAATGGTCATGCTTCATATAAAAAAAAAAAAAAAAAAAAGTTCATGGAGCGGCCACAAATTCAATGGGCAGCTACATGGAAGTGATTTTTCTATAATGCCTAGTGGCTATATATAAGCTAATTTTTGAAATTATAAAAAATTTAAATATCAGAAAATAGTAAATTTTAATAAATAAACTAAATACATGTGTGCCCACATAAAAATTAAAACGAAAAAGATGGAAAAAAGGGGCTGAAAACACCAATATATCGCTCACCATGGGTGTGCATGGAATATGCAGTGGAATGCCCAAGCGGCGGGAGATGAATGGCAAACCAACTTTTCACGGTCCATGGAAATGGACTAAAAATATATATATATTTTTTCATTTTCCTTACGAAAATTGGTTAGTCAGCAACAGGTTGAAGTGAGGATGGAATATACGTGCAGGGAAAGAGTAGTTGGGATGTTGCTGTCATAGACCCACTGGTCATGTTATGACTACTGAGGAAAATCGGCAAGCTCGACTTTTAACGTGCATTACAGGACACAAATCCACCACGATAAGTCTACCTAATTTTCTAATTATACTCTCCCTCCCTCTCTCTCTCTCTCTCTCTCTCTCTCAGTGAAAATAATTAAGCCAACTGTTCATCAGGTATGATTAAGGGCCTGTTTCACGCAGCGTTTTTTTTTTTTTTTTATTACCGCTCACAGTCGTGCTCTAATTAAGCAAAAAACAACGTTGTGGAGCTTATCGAAATGCTGCTCTTTTTGAGTTTTGAACGCAAAAACTTTGGTTGACTGGATATATTGAGACTTTTCACAGATTTATGTATTGAATCATGGATCATGATCCTGTACAGTTAGTTGTTCTTGAGCTAAATAATAATCTCATGTATTTTTGTATTTTGTAATTTTTTTGTGGGCTCACATGTAGTAAATACATATACCAAATTTCACCACTTCTAAATTCTTGAATATATTTTTATACAATTTCAAAATTACAAATTTTATTATTTTTGATGGAAATGAGTGAAAGTTTTTCATTTTTACGAACGTATTCAATTGAGTTCATTTTGTATATATTTTTTTAACGCTTAACACAATACATGGCGGATTTTATTTTATTTTTTTTTGAAAAAATTAAATAATGTATCTAAAGAGGGAGCAATCTGCAGATGGATCCACTAAAGAAAAGTCCCCCGTAGCAATAACTCTAGTAAACAGTAAACTCATTACATTCCAATAAAAAAAAAACTTAGATGAGGCACAAATTAAAGCTATTGAAAATTATATAATTTGTTAATGGACCTATGAACATATTCCAATGCCAGTGACAAGAACCGTACCCATCCATGCATGCATGGAGCTGAACTGAATGGGAACTAGCGTCAATGGTCATGACTTCTGTGGGCTCTGTGTCTCGAAATAAAGTCCAACCAGAGTGTCTAGTGCTGTTGGATTTTGCAGCTCTGCGCTGAAACAAACGCTTTGTCGTTTGAGCTTTTGGATTTGAATCTCCAGACAATATATGTATATATATTGCATCTTGGGTGGAGAGAAGTTCGCCTGCAGGCCACTTGATCATCCATCAGCTAAAACTCGAAATATCGATGGATTAAAAAGGACAGATATGCTCTCACCTCAAAAAATATTGACGCCTGACCTGCTCATCAATGCTTCACCACGAGTTCCAACACCTTTGCAACTTCTCCCTCGGATTCACTCATCGTTCTGTTTAATTTGTCAGAATGAAGCGCTTGACCAAAAAGTAGAGCGTATAATGAGACTAATATATCAGAAATTTAGCCTGCTTTACTTTCTCAAACAATCTAGACAACGTTTGGAAAAACAGAGGAATCCTTTGACAAAGATGGAAATCTTTTGATTTTTCATTTGTTTCTTGCAGAATTTCTACCGACAATTGCAAGTAAGATGCTGGCTAATAAGGCTCCTACGGGTACGTGCATGCAGTACTTGTAGATCTTTCTTTATTGCTAATCTAGCTACATATGGGTTCACATGTCGTTCGAAGCCGATTTCGTGGACTTTGTTCGGTCGGCTGAAGAATGTGACATTCTCACCTTCCGAAGAAAAGTGTCGCACTGGAATATTATTAAAATAGGCACCCCATTTCGGCTCTTCTTGGAACTGTGGCCTAGTATCGATCAGTGTGCTAACTTTCAGAAAAAATACTCAAACCTCTTATGAAATTTTCAAGAAGACTACACGAAACAGTGTCGCGAGGATATGTAATTTAAAAGAGGGAATTTTTTTATTTTTTTTGGGAAGAATTTAGTTTTGAGGACAAACATTATCAGATGAGAAGAGGAAAATCAAGGGCAGATGCAACTTTTGTCAAATGATTTAAGTGGAAGATCAGTTGAGTATATTCGTCCATTCATTTGTCCTCACCCGAGCCCAACATTATTTCAATACAGCTCGAATGCCCAGTGCTTCTGGCCCTGATCGGCCCATTTAGGAATCAGGAGAGAGTAGATTAAGTTGAAGAGATCTTGGGCCTTGCCTGGCCCTACAAAGATCAACAATTAGGGTTAAGATTGGACAGTACCGAATCATCCTGAATTTGCGGTGCCAACACAGTCTGCAGCTGCTTGAAGTCTTTGGTTAGAACTACCAAGCTCATGATTGAACTATTTTGTGCATAAAAATTAGGAAAATTGTAGCTACGATATTTGCTCATAATTCACATCACACCCATAATATTTCAAAATCTTATTTTATATACATAACATTTCATTATGAATTTCTATTCTGCTTATACAATCAAAACAATCATTAATTACTCTATTGCAAAGATGATTTTTCCCTCCATAATTTCTTAATTCTCAAATGATTGAACTATAATATGACTCAATTAATGTTAGTAAACTATTAATTTGTGACATCAAGTGATTGAAATATTGTATTGGAGTTAACTTTTTTCAATTAAGCATTTTTAAAAGAACAAAATCGTCTTGTCTGTGGATAGAGTTAATGATTGTTTTAGCTGCATGAGTATAATAAGAATTTATTGTGAAATTTTACATGGATATAAGAAGAATTTTTGTGGTTGTGATACGTGCCCAAGAGTGTTGAATGCTCAACATATGTTCAGATTGTTGAATGGGTCGATTAATTAATGAAGCAGGATTTTCGAGTCATATATGTGGGTGTGGATGGTGGGATTAGAAGTTGAATGGTCGCTGTAGTATTAGCAATAAGGTGAGCGATGGTTTTCATCTGGGGGGCCGGTGGATGTATATCGTCCGAAAGTGTTTAGATGTTATAGCTAAAATGAAATGTTTGATTAAAAAGGTGGGAAGTGATATGTCAATGGTTGGTGATATTGCACTGAATGAGCTTGCAAGTGTATTTGTGACACCGGTTTTAATTCTGATGCTATTAGAATCAGACGAATGCCCATAGATGTGGGATTTGCATTATAGCCACACAATGGACAAAAGCAGATTGAGCTTGAGCATGGAGTGAGAAATTGATGAGCCCAACCCATATTTGCTGGTTAGTTGTGATTTGATTCGAAGAGTGTGTTGGTTTGGGGCCAAAATATATTAATTAAAACTTTTCAACCCAAAACTTTTCATTCTCCGTAACTACTTTATTTTTTAATTTTTTTTTAACATTTTTCTATACAAACTACCATACTCTTCAATTATTTCTACATAATTACCCATACAATTAACCTATCTCCATAACTACTTTATTTTTTAATTATTTTTTTTATATTTTTTTATACAAACTACCCTACTTTTTAATCATTTCTACACAACTACTCATACAACTAACCTATCTATTTTAATATTATTTTTTTTACTCCTCATCGTTACTCCTATTATATCACATCATTTTCTATCAATTTGACAACTTCTATTCTCAAAATTTTTCATCATAAATTTTATCTCCGGGTAAACACAGCTAAAATGTATTTTCGGAGAGAATCCGAAGCGTGAGTTTGCGGCAGGTGTAAAAAAATGATTCGTGTGGGTGCGGCTGACAGGCCAGAAGTATCCGTTATAGATTCGAACGTTGAACAACTGTTGAGGAAAGAGGGGAGGGTCTTCTAGAGGAAGATGAGAGAGTACGGAAGCTCTCTCTTCTGCTGCTTATATATTCAGTCTCCCACTTCCGAAAAACTCGCCAGCTTTTCCCTGTTACAGTCAGTCTCGTCTTCTTCTCTGAAATCATCCATCATCTTCTTCTTTACTCTTTTCCCACCTGAACTGTCTCCAAAATCTGTCCTGCGAATCACTTGAAGATGGGTTTTGTTCTGGTCGTCTCCTTACCCTTGATTTTGTTCTCTATCGTGCTGGGATTTGGTTGTTATTTCCTGGGGAGAGCAAAAGGGAGGCAAGAAGCAAGCGCCCGTGCGCAGGTTTATGGGGAGCCCGCCCCACCCAAGGGAGCCCTCGCTGACACTCTGCCGTCTTCCTCACCGCCTCCTCTCTCACACTCCCAATTCAAGCATGATAACTCAATGCAAGTCTGAACTTCTGCCGGGATCTTTTCTTCTTCTTCTTCTTCTTCAAAAGATTGTCATATGATTAGTTTTCTTGTAATTACTTGGCGGATTTTCCATTTTCTTTTCTTTCTACGTTTTCAAGCTTGCATTTTCCTTGGTTGGTTATTCTTTCCTAATGCGTAAAATCAGTTTGTTGAAAGAAATACAAGCAAGCTCTTTCGTTTGGTCTGGAATATTGGATTAGTCGCCCTCGAAATCTCACTTCCTAAGAAATCGGCGTTCATGAAGATGGAATTCTGTTAACTAATAGAGAAGGGGGAAAAAAAAAAAAAAAAAAAACAAGGCAACATCGTCGGTGTCAAACAGTGGGTTTCATTCCCATATTTCCATCGTCGGTGTCAAACAGTGCTAGGTCTCTGTTAGTTGGCCAGTTTGATTTTAACACTGCAAGCTTCTGAAAATGGCCAACTTTCCACACACAAAACACTCCGGATCTGTTGCATCATTTCAAATGGTATATGCACTATGCGAAATCGCAAGATAATGTTCTGCTCCTCCGTCCGTGGGAAAACGTAGTCAATAAAAAAGAATTGCATCTATGAAAGCTTCAATCTATGAAAAATTAAGAGGTATGAGCATCACAACATCCGAACACACGTTGTCCAAAATATCTAAGCCAGTGAATATAATAATTTTAATTTATTGTTACTGTAATTAATTAATTTAAACTAAAAATATGACTTCAAGTCAAATCAATCTAAATTATCATTTTAATAAATAACATTGAATTATACAAGATATTTTGACTTGAAGGCCCGCGGGACACATATATATTTTTATTAAAACAAAATATTCATTTTTTCAAGCCCGTGAGACATATATATTTTTAAAAAATAAAACATTCATTTTTGGAGGCGCGGGACACATATATTTTTATAAAAATAAAATATTCATTTTTTGATGCCCACGAGTCATTTATATATTTTTAAAAAATAAAACATTCATTTTTGGAGGCCTGCGTGACACATATATCTTTCTAGAAAACAAAATATTCATATTTGGACGCCCGCGAGACACATATATATTTTTATAAAATACAAAATATTCATTTGTGGAGGCCTGCGGAACACATCTTTTTTTAAAACAAAATATTCATTTTTGGACTCTCATGGGACACATATATATTTTTATAAAAATAAAATATTCATTTTTTGAGGCCCGTGTGATAGTTATATATTTTAACAAAATAAAATATTTATTTTTAGAGGCTCGCGGGACACATATATATTTTTATAAAACAAAACATTCATTTTTGGAGTCCCGCGGGACACATATGTATTTTAAAAATCCAAAATATTTATTTTTTGGACGCCCGCGGGACATTTATATATTTTAGAAAAATAAATGTTTTATGGCCCGCGGGACACATATATATACTTACAAAATAAAATATTTATTTTTGGAGGCCTACGGGACACATATATATTTTAGAAAACAAAATATTCATTTTTGGACGCCCGCGGGACACATATATTTTTATAAAAACATAATATTCATTTTTGGAGACCTGCGGGACACATATATATATTTTTATAAAACAAAATATTCATTTTTGGAAGTCCACGGGACACATATATATTTTTATAAAATAAAATTCATTTTTGGAGGCCCGCAGGACACGTATATATTTTTAGAAATTAAAATATTCATTTTTGGAAGCCCGCAGGATACATATATAATTTTAGAAAACAAAATATTCATTTTTAGAGGCCCATGGGACACATATATATTTAGAAAATAAACTATTTATTTTTGGAAGCCCGTGGGACACATATATATTGCTTACTAATGTTCAAATTCTAGATATAATTAAAATTATCAGTTTAATAAATATTTGTATCAATTTGAGACTTTATATATAAAAAAAAAATTAACATTGCCACGAATCTATTGCTCCCTAACATATGTGAGAATCGAAACCCGGCTCCTTGTAATACAAGCCTATATTTGAAAACAACGTGAACTTCATTATTATGTTATCTATTTTTTAAAATTATGAATGTCCACATGTAATAGACACACCATACTATGGCCATGAT
>JAXCLR010000081.1:7273305-7283600 GCA_035584095.1 Annona squamosa
TATTTTCCTTTGAATTTTTTTTTAAAAAGGATGAATAAAATATCATGCAAGGACGGCTGAATGCTTCTTGTTTTCCTGGATTTTTTTTTTTTTAAAAAAAATGAAAGGTGAAGAAAGGACGTACTGGTGGATTTTCGTTTTCCTTTGATTTTTTTAAAAAGAAAATAAAAAGTGAAGAGTTGGATTGATGCAAGGGAAATAATGTATAACAAGAAAAGCAAAAAAAAAAAAAAAGTAAAATAAAAGAAGAATGATGATGACATGGGAAATTATCCGCTTTTCGCTTTTTTATTTAAAAAAACATATATACATATATAATTTGGCATTTTAACTATGAAACTATTTTATGTTTTCAAATTTTATCGCTATATCTTCCCGTCTTACCACTATCATATCACATTACTTTTATAATTTTATAATTTTTAAAAAATATTATTTCTCCACCACTCTCATTCCTTACTACATTGCAAATAAAAGAGCTTACACGCAAAGCTTTCACCAATCTGGCGGCCCATAATGATGGGAAATTCCGTGGCCCATAGTGGTATGAAATGACTGAGTGAAGAAGTAGCAGGCAATGGGTATTCTCGTCATTTCCGACCGTCAGACGCTGATTTTTTGACGTCATGATGGCAGGGGGGTAAAATGTAAACATTAAAACTTTTAGAGGTCTAAAATGCTAATACGCAAACATCAGAGTCTAAAATGACAATACGCATAATTAGAGAGTTTATAGCGCAAAATTCCCTCCAAATGTGCTTACCACGGCGCTGAGGGCTGGTGCACACCGGCCAAACGTTTAGACTACTCATAAATTGCCTTGTAACCGCCCAATTATGCCTAACATTTCCTAGATGCCAACAAATGAATCGACATGAAATCTTGAGAACCAATATCTGATGCCAGATGGGAAAACTACCCAAAGGCAAGAGAAATTAGAACCCACTCTCGAGAATATTCCTACCAGCCCATCCAAGTAAGAATTTATATGGAATATCTTCCCGGGCTTGAAGGGATATCCATTTCCCAATGAGTTTTGTAAGATGGCCGGCTGTAGAATTTGGATACAAAATCAAGAAAATATACAACGAATTTTTTTAAAAAATATAGAAATCGCTGCCACATTAGAAGTATAGATTATAGCACATAGGCGGATGAGGATTGAACAGCTAAACCGCCTATTACCATCCGACATGATATTTGCATAGTGGAAATTTTGAGAAAAAAAAGAAGTCAGTTGCCTCATCGGCGGTGTAGATCGGCCTTCTTCACTCTATCAGTTCATGAGACGACCTCCTTGGAGTAGATGACAAGTAACCATTCCTCTTCCCGAAGAGCATCTCATGCGTTCCTTTCTCATTTTTCTCGGTTTCTGCGAAAATCCCGTTCACTGGAGGGACAACCCTCCTCCCGAGGTTACATTTACACCTGAGAGAACCTGAATGGCATAGTAATATGTCACCTCAGACCCGGTAAACCATGCCAACTTCAATCAAGGAGGTGTGTGGAATCCCAAGTGGGACTGCAGGCCGTCTGCAATTCCGTCTCATAAACCCATAAACGAAGTCAATTGCGAACTTCTTTATGATGGAAGATATCTCGCTCGCCACAACGCACGTGTGACCCATCATGTACGCTACCCCAGCCTCTTTTGCCTCAAGCAACTCTTTTACTTCCTCCCTTACACCTACCCCTTTAAACCCAACCCTCTTCCGACGGCCGACGGCCCCTCCATTGCACTCTGATCCTGCCTTCGCATCAGTCTCTGGAGATGATGGCTTGCCCACAGTATCCATCTGCCCTTGTGCACACCCATCAACACTACCCTCTGCATCTTCCTGCTGCAAGAACTCTGCCACCTTCATGACCAGCTGGTTTTCAAAATCAAAGCAATCCCTGTGCGGGTCCTTGTACCCATACCTGACTATGCACCGGAACAGCCGGTATTCAGAGGGACCGATCCGACCAATAAGGAACTGCTCACCGGGAGGCACCTTGGGGACAGTCAAAGACTGCAGTGTTACAAAGACAAGAATGCGGTGGAAGGCAGGGAAGTTGGTGACAAAATGAGCAAACATGGGTGTCACCCCATTGATGACATTGGAATAGACAAGCCCAATACCCGGAACACGAACAATGCCCAAACTAGGGCCCAGACTTAGCAGCCGTTCTATGCAGACCTTGTTCTGCAATTCAAATGCATCTTTTTTCGAAGTCCCATAATGCCATATAGACATCACAAACAAGATGATAAAAGATAGGACAAGAGGGAACCAGCCTCCATCGGGGACCTTTTCAAGGGCAGAGGACAGGTAGAGGAGTTCAATGGATCCAAAAGCAATAACAAATAAGATGGCTGAGAGAACAGTTCGCTTCCAGACAATGGTAATGATGAGAAACATCAAACATGTAGTCACAAACATAACAGTGATAACTGCAAGACCTGCAATAGCAAAATCAAAGGAATCAGAAGACAGATGTATCACTAAGTTTATGGGAACCAAAGATTACAAAAATGGTAACAACAAGTTTTAGGGAGACCAACAGAATAGCAGTAGCATGAGCCTATGTCATGCATTCTGACGATGCATCTACCAAATATGCCATGGATACAAACAAGTCAACCTAGATAGGATCCTTATCAAAGATAACTCCCATAATACTCTATGAACATACAATCATACCCTAGTCCCAGCATGCGGATACTAGTCCTTTGTAATCATCCATTCCCCAGAGTAGTGTTGCATGGCCCGCATCACTAACAACATTATTCTATAAGAACAATAACAAAAACAACAACAATAACAATAAATGTTTGCTACAAGTTATACTGCCTGGATCGATTCGACTTGCACATAATCAACGGAGAACCACCACTTATGAATAATGTTCTAAATAAACAGAAATACCTGCTTCAGCTGTACAAGGAATAGGTAGCAAAATTTAGTACTTACCATATGCATGTCCAATTGTATCAGTATTCCTAAAGCCGACAACAACTGCAAGGCAAAGGATCATCAAAGTCCAGTTCGCCTCTGGTATGTATATCTGCCCATGAACTTGACTTGATGTGTGCACTATCTTTACCCGAGGAAAGCATCTCAGTGCCCTGCACTGACTAATAATAGAGAAGGTGGCTGAAATTACCGCCTGACTTCCCACGACTGTTGCTAGAGTTGAAATAATAAATACTGGCCAGAATATCAACTCTGCATCATTGGGGAAGTAGAAATCAATAAACACAAATAGAAAATGTGGGGAAATTTTGGTAAATTAACAAATATTAGATTCGCTTTTCAGCTCTTGCTAGAGACGACAACATTTGTACTGCCATTAAAAAATCCTGGTTGGGTAAGATTACAATTTCCAAATGGAATATTAAAAAATGGCCAGTACCTCAAACTCATTAGTATAAATACACTTGCTCTTTTTGGCTGACATGTTTCCATTGCAAAGAAGCTACATTTTCCAGGACTAAAGTATACAATATATGTACTGAGGCTTTGTTTTTATGAAACCCCTCTTCTATTTACCCCCTTTCATCTTTAATATCTTGATAATTAATGGAAAATGCACTTCATCTATTGTGTTTAACATCATTTATCATGGAAACTCTTTCATTTATTTATTATCATTGTGCACAGGCCCCATCTACAAATGTATAAAATCAACATAATAAAATGGTTTAATACTAAATGTCAATTTCAAAGCAATATTTTCAACATCTAAATCATCTAAAATATCATAACTCCATAGATAAATGAATATATAAAGTATTATTACATTCTAATACATATGTAAAGGGATCTAAGCATTTTTCCTAATTTAAACATAAATATATCTATTTTTAAGCAAATATAGCCCAAGCACATTTTTTTTTAATATAAGCCCATGCACATATTTGATTTAGATAAAACTTGGTCACTTACCTAAACAAATGACGTTAGATACAATAAATGTATTGGATTTTACATCAGTCATTAGCATATTAAAAACAGAAGGGGTTATAAGGAACTGCTTCTATACATAGAAGCGGAGCCCCATTGTAGTATATACTAAAATGATTGACACCTTTGGGAAGAGAGTGACTATAGTACTCGAGATGAATACTAGTAGAACCATTGAACTCAAAGTTCCTCTGGTATTATTGAAACAAAGTAACAGTATCTATCAAACAGATTGTATAGTTGTTCAAGTCAGATAAAGAATGTGTTCAACCCACAGATAGTGGCAAGACAGCTTTCCCTTTCACACAGTCAACTGAATAACAACTTAGGACATCTTTCAGTTTGCTTAAGATATAAACTTGTACCTGGTATCTGTTTGAAGAAACTCTGCTCAATGTCATCATGGTTCCTCGATAGAAAAGCAGCTTCACCCATATATGCAAGAACCAGACAAGGATAAACAACTCCTGTAAATGCTATCTGCCATCAAGTGTGAATAAGAGATGAAATTTTGTCCAATCCAAGGATTATTATCAAAAGCAAAATGTAATATTATTAGAGAGTGACACATTTATTGCTTAAAAAAGAATTCTGGAAATCCTAGCCCAAAAATACCCGTTCACTGTGAATGCGTCACAAAGGATAATGCCCATCCTACCACATAACAGTTTTGATACACAGTATGAAGGATGTCTTTTGATAATCAAAAATAATAATAATAAAATATAGTAGGAATGTCTTTATAATCAGACTTGATAATTGACTGATAATTCAACAAACAGCATCCATGCCTTGAACATTCAGGATCTTCTAATATCATGAATAAAACATACCCGGACAGAAAGCTTGGAGAAGTGCCCGAGATCAGCAAACATGGCTTCTGCACCTGATAGCAGAACTTGCTTGCTCAGGTGCAATGAAAAGACAGGGATTAGAAAACTTGAAGAAAGATGTAGAGTACCAACCTGTCACACAGAGAAGAACGCTTCCAAGAGATCGATATCCATCCATCCCAACCTTTCTAAAGAACTTATATGCATAATATGGTGACAGAGCTTTGACAACACTAGGATTCCAATGGACTGTGTTGTAAACTCCTATCCCACTGATGCAGAGAAGCCAAGCTATCACAATGGGAGCAAATAAAAAGCCAACCCTGTGTGTTCCATAGTGTTGAAGAGCAAAGAGCCCCACCAAGACAACACAGGCAATGGATACTGTATAATCTGCATGCATGTTGGAGTTTTAAGTCTGTAATGATAAATAGCATAACAGAGCTAAGGAAGCTGTAAAATAATGTCAATTGAAATAAATGTTCAAAATTTATCGTTTCAGGAAACTAGTACAGAACATAACTTTTCAAGAGATGTAGACAGGACCATGGAAAATGAAGAACCCTTTTTCCAGTGTTACTCTACGACTGTAAGCAGCTAAAATGTAAATCCAAAGCATCATGTGCTGTGTTTTTATTGCAAGAAGAAACTGAAAGTGCCAGATTACTTACTCTCATTTAGGTGTGAGATCTTCACTTCGATGCCAGAAATGGCAGCAAGCACTGAAATTAGCACAGCAAAGAACTTTTCAGTCAGAGATAGTTATTTACCTTAAAAACAAGCTGCAATAACAAAAAACTACATAAAAGCAAAATTATGAACGTAACCAGGTGATTATCTCCAAGAGAAATTATTTTGTGACAGTAATCTCTTAGAACAAACACCAAAGCCTGTCTTGAATGGTGCCATGCAATTGGCAGTCAACTGATCGCCAGAGTTATAACTGCAGGCCCCAATATGAATTAGTCATAGCCTACAAACTTTCTGATCCAGTGTCCACACAATGCAAGATAAGCACTTCCGATGCTTAGAATGAGGATAATCACAACAAAATTCACCACATTCCACATAGCCATAATGATCATGCACCCAAGTAAGATACCAGCATAGCAAGTGAAATGATTAGAATGTTCAGGTGTTCCAGTTTCTTCAAGGACCCAACACTTAAAGTTCCCGCTTCCAATTGCAATGCTTTGTCCCAACAGCCTGGCTAGTCCAAAATTAGGCCAGTGCAAGTGGAGCCCATTGAGCAACTGCACATGTCAGTGCTTTCACCACAAACACCACTAGAAGGTTGACAGGTTAATGAAGCCAAATCGACCATACCTGACATTGTAGGAGTTAGGATGCCATCACCAATGACCATACTTGTTCCTGAAAGTACAACTAGAAATAGTATGATCTGAGAATAGCGGTGCCTCTCAAAGAACTCTTTCAGTATAGTGCTTGTTCTTGTCTCCTTCGAGGAACCTCCAGAGTTGTAAAGAGAAAGTTGCTCGTGTGCAACATGGGCAGTATTCAAAAGGCACATTTTTGAATTTCGACAGAGCAGTGAGTACAAAGCAAATGTTCCTCCTGTGTATGGTCATTATAGTCAGGTGCATGAAGAACTTGCTCCATCTGAAGAAGAGAACAAAAAAGAAGACTATGACAAAAGGCTTGCAACAGACCTTCTCCATTGTCATCTGCTCCCAGCACAAGTATAATGTACTTTAAGAGAGGGATAAGAGTCAAAGTCCAGAAAATTAGAGACAGCACTCCAAGGATGACTTCACTATCATCCTCATAACCTCTCAAACTTCCAGCAAAAGAACTTTTGAAGACATAGATTGGGGAAGTGCTGAGGTCCCCATACACCACTCCAAAGCTCTGATAAGCAAGGCTCAGAGTTGCTTTATATGTCTTCTGCCAGGAAAGGCAAAAGCAAGAGATAAATGAACATGGTGAGGAAGAAGAAAACAATAACCTGAAGAAAAAATCAGTAGAGAACCCGACAACCCAAACATTGCTTCCCAGATAAAACTAACAACTGTAATGTCCAGCGGGAAAAATTTTATAAAAATAATCTTCTAAAGAAAAAAGAAAAACGAGGAGAGGGCAAAAAGAAAATTCAACATGATAATGGATCAATAAGTCCAACATCAAATTGGGTTCTAAACAGAGGTAGACGCTAACAGCATTGAATTCAAAACAAAAATTAAGAGGACTCATCTAAACACTGTATTTAACAAGTGGGCTCCACTTTTCAATTCAAGGATATGGATCTCACTATCTCTTTCAAATTAAATTGCTATTCAATCAATGATCATTTTAGTGCCCGTAGAACTCTGATGGACCATCTACCCATCTTTCAGTAGTAACAGAACATAAACTGAGTGTCAGGATTTATTTCCATCAGATTGGCTTTCGAAATATTTGGTCAAACTGAAGCGGGCCAATTCGGAAATGGGCAGATGACAGAGAACCTATCCCGCTTAAGGAAACTCAAGGCCATGGAAGACATTTCTCAGGTAGGCAAGGAACAAGTAATATCTCTCGCGATCAACCAGTAAAGCCAATTGACAATCCACAGTATTTTTAAAAATTAGATGGCGACATGCAATAATACAAGAGACAGGAAGCCCAAAAATCAAATCAGCCATAAATGTCCAACCAGAATACCCACGATCGTCGTAGGCATACCTATTACCTAATATATACTTCCATTTGAAACTGTGATGGCGTGAAGAAGTTAGGAATGGCTTTCGCGAACAATTACCAGTGGATGATCACTAATTGAATTTCCAAGGAAAAAACTTAAGATGGCAGAATCGTAATCAGCGGTAACAAATCATTTCACAAAACAGGAAAACTAAATCCTTTCAAACCTCTGCATATGCTGGCCACCTCGAAAAAAGCGAAATATTACGCTAATCCCGTCTACATAGACATAAACTAAAATCATTAAAACGAAGAAGAATTTAGAAAACAATGAAGAATTCTCAATCAATAAAAAGAAAAAAAAATTTACCCCGGAGGAAAAACAAAAAAAGGAATCATTGCGCAAGCAAATCACAGAAAGAAGCTGATAAAACTTGAAAAAAATCATGATAACCAAAGAACCAAAATCAGCCAAAATGCACGGGCAATCCCAAGAAAAGTGGACTGAAGGCTCAGGGCAAGTTAAAAAGAAGTGAAATTCAAGTTTAAAACCAGTAAACTGTATGACAATTCATCAATGCTTTTAAAGTAAGAAAAATCTCTCAATTGATGCAAGCTCCGAAGCACACCACAGAACTAACCAGGAAGCGTGATTCGCGAGATCTGGGGCCGGATTCGACATCCATTGCTCGGCAGCCGTAAACCCTAGTCTTCCGACTAGGAATCCGGGATGGGAAGTGCTTTGACAGCGGAAGAACCAACGGCAGCGATTTCCCGATGTCTAGAAGGATTTGGACGGAGAGGAGCGGAGAGTTTTGGAGTGCGTTTCTCCCGCTGTGGATTTCCCTGCCATTAATGGCAGACGAGGACGAGCAGTTAAAAAAGCAACGTAGCAAGCAAGAAATGAGGAAGGATTGATTTTGTGAGGGCGCCAAAAGAAGCGGCCGCTGCCTTTTATAAGCACTCGGTTTTCTAGGGCCTCTTCTACAGCACAGATCTGTCACATTCCGGGACAATTTCTAAATTTCCAATATAGCTTTTTAAATTTTCAACATGATTTTACTTATTCTTAATACATTTTTATATTTTCATATTAAATACATATTCGATTCAAAAATATTATATCATTTGATAATACACATTTTTCCTTTCCCAGTAATAATAGGGTCCTTGGGCTTCTGATAACGAAGCTCAACTTCTTCCCAATTTAGATAATTTATTTTAATTTTTATTGGTATATTTATAACAATCTTAAATATTTATTACAATAAGAACCTTGAAATATTCTTACAAATTCTAAAAGATAATCCGCTTTCTAAAAATCCAGAAACATAGTTTTCAAATAATGGACGGGGACAAATGCCTTGCGCGTCATTCAAAACCATACCAGCAGGGTGGCTGGGCAATAGTTTATCATTTATTGCTTTTTGAATTTGATAAGATTTGTAATCAGTTTTTAAATATTTTACAATGATAATCAATATATGCGAAGACGATTTTAAATAGTTTTTGTAACTGCTTTTGATCTCCTTACATATTTAATTATATAAACTTCATTATGCCTTTTTAAGTATTATTTCCAGCATAATTGTTTATTTATTAATAGACTTAGGTGAAAGTGCTTGAAATGTCAAAGACTCGTTCGATTCCAATATATAAATGAAACATCATGATAAAAATTTTAAAAAATAAAATTTTGCATGAGAATACAGAATAATCGCTGGAGAATGGGGGAAAGAGGAAAATTTACCAAACAGATCCTAATCTAGATGTGAGAACCGACAAGACACGAAGGGAGTGTGCAACATGGCTCAAAATGTCGACGAATTTTTAATTCCGATATTTAAATTATTTAGCGAATTTGTACTAGCATTAAAAATAACAGAAATAATATAAAAAAAACAACAACATAACGATTCATAACAAAAATTTGCGTAAATTACTTTGCATTATTTGAAGATATAAATATCGCATCAACTAAAAAAGGGGAGAAGGAAAATTTTACCAACAGATCCAATTTTAGATGTGAGAAGACACGGAGGAGAATGCCCTACGGTAATTTTTTACTGTTTATTGTTCCGTACAAGACACTTCTTCCTTAATATGGACAAAACTGATTTTTCTGCATGCCTTTTCGTCTGCTACCATTTCTCTCATTTTTCGTCCAGTTATTAACTTCGTATTTTTAAAAATACATATTTGCGTTTAATCGCGCTTTTTACAAGCATTTACGATATTTTATACTTATTTCTATTCTATTATGAATCATCTTTTTGCGACGGGAAGGCCGCCTATTGGGGAATCCGGCATGAAAAACACAATTGCAGACATGGGTGGAGTTTATTTTTTTTGGGATTTAAGGAGCAAAAAATATTTGTCAAGAAGTTCCCACAGTTTTAACATATAATAACCTTATTTTTTAATTCAATATAACTTTTAACGTCAGAATACACAACAACCCAATTTACTTGTCCGTACAATTTCATCTGATAATAAAAGTGCTTTACAGAAGTGAATGAAAAATTGTTTGGGTAAAACTTTTTAAATAGAAAAAAATTGTTGCAACATGATAAAAGTAATAATAAATAGTAAAGAAAATAAAATTAAGATGGATATAAGTACATTATATGAGTATATGTAGAGAAATGATGGAAAAATATAATAATTGTATAAAAATATGTGATATAATAATTAAAAAATAAAATGATTATGAAAATTTTTAAAAAATTTAAGGGTGTGTTTGGCAATTTGAAAAAGTTGTCAACTTAAAACTTTTCAATCTAAAACTTTTCCCTCTTCATAACTATTCTTTTTTTAATTATTTTTTACACATATTTCTATATAACAACCCTACTTTTCAATAATTTCTACACAA
>JAXCLR010000081.1:7283700-7301941 GCA_035584095.1 Annona squamosa
TTCAATAATTTCTACACAACTACCAATACAACTAACCTATTTATTTTAAATTTATTCTCTTTATTCCTCATCATTACTCCTACAATATCACATCATTTTCTACTCATTTGACAATTTTTACCTACAAAATATTTCATCAAAAATTTTACAACTTTCTAAAAACACCCTAAGCGAAAAATTTTAACACGGGGGAGTTGCTTTCCAGCACCTGCGATTCTGCTCTGTGGTCCGCCGACTTCTGCAGCAACGCCTTTCTAATTCCGCTATTCCCGCTCTCCCTTCCTCCGCGTGGTTGATTTCCCCTCTCAGCAATCGATTAGTCCGAAAAGTCTGAACTAGAACGAGACGGAGACGACCCGACGAGACTGAAAGGAGCGGCGGGCGCACCTTCCCCGGGCCCCAGCCCTCCGCTTGCGAGATCACAACCATCCGTATGCTCGGATCCGGCCTATGATCTTGTAAAAGAATTCGTACGGCCGCGGATACGATCGCCCGACAGTACTGCCCCATCCGATTCACACGAGGGGCTCGCCGACTTGAAAATTGCGAAACGACTTGTTGCTTGTTACTTGTTAGTTGTTACTGCCATCATCCGCTAGTGTAGCCGGTCAAAGCGCAGCCCACATTTGGTGAAATGCTTGGGTTGACTTGTCGCACGTGCCTAACAATGTGTTGTGGCGGTGCACGTGGAATAACACGGGTGAAAGATGAATCGCCACGTGTTGTGCTTGAGTCGAGCAGCGAAATGTAGGTGAAGACAGACATGGCCGTCTGCTTTCTTTTCTCATTAGCGTCGGCAGTGCTGACGGGTTGGACGGATTATAATTTAATTTTAATTCCAATTCATTCAAAATATTTAATTCATTTATAACTTATTTAAAAATTTTCAACTCTAATAAATTTACGGCTCATTTAATAAATAAATTAACGGGTTGTTAATGAATGGTAAAGCAAACAATCTGAAGCCTTAGACTCTAATAGATAATAATTTCATACGGAAATGCACAATGGTGTTTTTGGCACAAGAGAAGTAAAAATGGGATAGTAATAGAAACATAGAATTATGGTAGTAGTGAAAAATGAAAATTAGGTGACACGAGGAAAACTTAATGCAAAAAAAATAACCAAGGGATTTATATATATATAACTTTAATGTGTTAAACGAATTAAATGAGTTAAATGAGTTAAACAGGTTATATAGGTTAAACTCGTTACTTAACGGGTTAACAAGTTATAAAATCTTAATCTTAATATGTTTATTTACTTAAATGGTTGAATGAGTTGGCAGATCATAACTCATTTATTCAAAAATTTCAACCAAAATTCATTTATAAACGAGTTGAATGAGCAGGTTAACCACGACCATTAACACCTTTATTAACGATGCAAGCTGCACTACCAAAGCTTTTGACAATTTTTTTATTGGTGTTTTCACGTTATGATTCCTAAAGTGCATTTGAGAAGTGATAAAATATTTTTGTGTAAAAGTTTTAAAATTAGGATGTGTTTAGGAATGAGTAAAACTTTTGATAAAAAGTTTTGAACAGTAAAAGTTGTCAAATGATATAATATGATAGGAGTAATTATGAGTAGTAAAGATAATAACGTTAAAATAGATATGTTAGTTGTGTGGGTAGTTATGTAGAAATAATTGAAAAGTAGGGTAATTATATAGGAAAATGTGAAAAAATAATTAAAAAATATGATAGTTATGGAAAGTGAAAAGTTTTAACTTGACATTTTTTAACTGTTGCCAAACATACCCTTGATAAAAAATAATGTAATATAATATAGGTAATGATAAAGAAAAAATGAATAAAGTTAAAACGGATAAGTTGGTTGTGTAAATAGTTATATAGAAATGATTAAAAAGTATAGTAATTGTATAAAAAGATGTGAATAAATTATTAAAAATAAGTTAGTTGTAAATAATGAAAAGTTTTAGCTAAGAAAGTTTAAAAGTTTGCCAAACATGCCCTTAATATTGTACTTCTTCATATCAAAGATAATAAGCTCTTTTCTATTTTCAAAAAAGACAATAAACTTTCATTTATCCTCATGAAAGATAAATAACCTCTCATCTTATTCTCATGGAAGATCAAACTTTCATCAATTTTTACCCCACATAAGGGTCAAAACCATGTGGACAAACCATCTGGTCATGTCCATGACCAACCAGGTATGGAGAAGCTTTCTCCGTAACAAAAAGGGATGCATAAGTTTTTACCATTTGATGAAACAACAAAAGGTGTCAAAAAATTTTATAAGGTGGAGAGTAACATGTGATAACAAAGATAATAATTTAAAATTAAAAAGTTAAAATAAAATTGTGTATTTAGGAATGTCACAAAGAGTTAGAGGAGAGGGAGCACAATCTCTGATATGCATTTAATGATTTAACTACATTTAACAATTCTAATTGTTTCTATTTTATCTATATATTTCAATCATTTTTTCAGGTAGCCAGCTTAATTATTCATACTTTTACTCTGTCATATTACATCATTTTCATAATTTTTAAAAATTTTCTCTTTCACTCATTACATTCTTGAATAAATCTTTATTATAATTTGGTAAAATTATATAACGAAGAGAATTTTTTTCTTACCCTTTGCCAAACACAACTCATAAGAGATCAAAATTATAAGTTTAAGATAATTTTTTCTTGTCCATTGTCATTTGTAAAACACAATTTACAAAAAATCAAAATTGAATGTTTTATTTGGTATTGGTAAAAATAGGTTTCCAAGTTTCCCACTTCTCAAGGAGACCTTTTTTAATATAAGCATTAAATTTTAATTATTTTTTTACAATTATCTTATCTATTTTCACTCCACTTTTATGGTGCATTATTCCAACTTTTATCAATTATTAAACAATCCTACAATATTTACGAAATATATTCTTTGATTTTATTTAGTCATTTAGTCATAGCTAAACTTTTACGTATGCATTTTAATTTCATGCAACCATCACTAACTAGGCGTTTAATTTTGCAAGAGAGTAATCAGTCGAGCCAAACAATCCTCTAAAAGTATAAGATCTTAGCATGTTTCAAGTGAAGCCAAAAGAACACTTAGATGTTTACATGCTTTTTCACTTAAGATAATGATCCTAAAGATGATCGCCAATTAATTTAGATAATACATAGTAAACCTTAACAAAATGCTCAATCAAGCATGGAGTAATGCAAATTTTCAAGGTAGATTTTTACCTAGCAGCTCAGAAATTAATTATCAAACAGTGTCGTTTTTTATTTCGAAAATGAAGCATATTAATCGATTTTAATTGACAGAAGTTCAGTGCTTGCTTTTATTCGCCAAGCAAGTCCACGTCCACGAGTTGTATTGTTCGCGTGCCTGCTGCATCCTCTCAAGATCCTACGTAACGAAATGCACGCGGAGCAGCGGTAGAGGTAGTCGTACATGCATACGTGATGACGCGGACAAATACGAAAATCAAAGTCGATATGCAGCTGCGCTGCTCATTTTTCTTTTCTCGTTGAGCTGGTGGAGCAGCTCTGCCTCTTAATTCGTCCTTCCTCTGAAAATGATACGCATGATATCGAGCTTTTGACCTTTCAAGCAGAAACACGCCTGTCATATGATCCGCTTATAAATTGTGTGGTTCATATGTTCTCGTGCTGTTTTCAGCCACTTAAGAAAGCTTTTAATTAACAGCCGCAGGTTTGGACTTTTTTTTTTTTTTTTTATCTTCTTCGGCAGCTTGGGACTAATTAGATGTTTCTTTCACGGTTAAAAAATTAGATGCTTCTTTGAATATGTTATTTTCTGCTTTTTACTGCATTACTTGGGGCCTATCTGTCCCCGTACTTTAAAATTATGACGTTCTGAATCTTACTGTCTTTTAGGGCCTATTTGGCCAAGCGTTCATACCCAATAAGACATAATTGCCTCTGCTTTTGAGAGAAGTACCAATCACCAATTTCCTGCAAACATAAAAATTTTTACTAAAATTATCTTAATTTTAGGAGATACGACCCTTCATTATCCCAAGATAATGCCCGACTAAGCCTCACGTTTAATTTCCTTTGAATTTTTTTTGGTTAAGATATGTGAAAAAGCTTAAGTAATGTAAAAAAAAAAAAATTTAATCTAAACTTTTTGCAGAAAAAAAAAAAAAAAGAATTGTGCAATTTTTATACTACCCGGCCAAACTAACCCTTAACTAGACCTGGAAGAATTAACTTCAGTGACCCAAAAGGCTACCCACCGCAAAACAAATAGGGAAATTAAAATGATAGGATAGTGTATACGAGTCTGACGGGCATGAAAAGAACAATGACTTATGTAGATGGCCGACGTCCATTTGAGAAATTAATATTGGCGTTTTAGGAGCTAGCGATAGATGTCCGACAAATTTGTGTCCTTGTAACGCCACATGTTGCCGAGCAATGCGTGCACATAATCACCTTTGCGTAATGCTTTGCGTGTGACACTAGCTTTTCTCGCCGAAGCGTACGAGGAAGTCTCTGAGAGCATTGTGCGAAAAGTGCGCTCCAAAGTTTTATAATAAAATTCAAGTGATTCAGGTTTTTTTTTTTTATTGAAATTTATAAATAGTGACAACTGGTATAGCAATAAACCATATGTGTAATCCTCATTGATGAAATTTTTATAAATACTCTCACACCAAGGAAATCTGTACATAGCCCCACATCAAGAGAAAACTGTAAATTTTACCTACATTGTTGATGAGGCTCAAATATTAGTAAATGGAATAAAAGCCACCAGCATTACCACGTGGGCAACACGCGCGTGATGTAATTTAGAGTCTTTTAAGGTAAGCAAAAGTTTTCTACTCTTTTTATATATTTCTAAATAATTTGAACCTAAGATTCTAATTTTTTATTATTACCTTAACATTTCAATCATTTTTGCATTCTTTTATACAAAAAGAATAATCTTGTTAGCTAGGGCTAGACAAATGTTGTGCTTAGCTAATATTAGAAAACCTATTTGAAACATCTTTTGTTTGTTTTTCTTTATACATTTATTTGATTAAGTATATTTAAGATATAAACCAAACATATTTAAATAAACAAATGTATAAAGAAAAAAGTAAAAAAAAATGTTTTAAATAGGTTTTTAAGATGAGCTAAGCAAGTCGTTTGCTTAGCCCAAGTTAATTGGATCATTCTTCTTTATATAATTTTCCTTTATTTTATGTTTATTTTTTTTCTTTCTAATTATTATCCTTATCCCTATCATATTACTCTCTCAAATTTTCAACATTTTTTCTATAAAAATTTTCCAACCTTTTTACCTCATTCAAAACAAATACTTATTGCCGTTTCTAAAAATGAATGCTTTTTCAACCAAAACCACAAACATTCATTTTTTTTGATATTATACGGTGTGACATCTTGATATTACAATGAAGTACGTTCATGCCCTCACGCTATGGAGGAAAATTTCCTATAAACCCCTGCCATAGAAGGCAAAGTGTAAAAACCTCCCACATTAGGGGGAAAATTATAAAACCCCTATCTCAGGGGACTAAAGTGTAAAAATCCTCTCATGTGCGAAAAAGAGAATCGAACGCCTACACTCATCCATTTGAGCCAACAGCGTCTGACGCAGCGACACCAACATTCATCTTTGTATATGGGTTGCATGTAAAAGTGCCTAGAAAATTAGTGAAATACCTATTTCAGACTACAACTATTGACATAGCTTCTTATATATGGCCACCTTATTGCGGATAAATTTTAATTTAGCTACATTTGCAATTAAGTCATATATTAATTATAGTCGAAATTTTATTACTATTTGCAACCAAAATTTTAATAGTTATTTTAAATACTTGATTGCCTTAGATGTAAAAAATAATTTTATTTAACCAAAGATCATGTCTCCAAAGAAACCAAACATTTCTAGTTAAATAATCAATTGTATCTAAAATAAATATAATGCAGCCAAATATATATCGTACATGGCAAAAAAGATCGGGTTCATTCAACGAAATTTGATTAGGTGTCACAAGATGCAACCACAAGAATAATCTTATATGTGTATTTCTTCTAAGTTTCAAATGTCAATACAAATTGATATGCATTTTATCTCTAATATATGGATTTCATTGACACACGAACACGGTAAGATGTCTTACATATGGTCTATAGTTTAGATTTTATTTTCGTGTATGATTTTTTTAACATAAAAAAAAATTCATATGCGAAGATAAAATCTAAACAAGAAAATCAACAGTTACAATTATGCAAAAAAAAGAATTACAATTCTTTTATTTGAAAATTTAATTTGCAAATAAGCCAATATACTTTTGCTATTTTCCAATAGCGTAAAAATATAAAAAATGTATCTGCGGACACTATAGGCGCACACTATAACAAAATGTCTAATACATGGACACTTTTTGCCGCATTTGGTACCAAATTCATCTAATGTTTAGTTTAGTTAAGTTACTATTTGCAACCAAACTTAAATAGGTGCATCAAATATAAGTTTTTCACTAGGGGTGTATTTAGTTGATCACAAAAAATGTCAATTAAAAAATTTTTAATTTAAAACTTTTTGCTCTTCATAACTAATTAAAAATTTTCAATTTAAAACTTTTTACTTTTCATAACTATCTTATTCAATTAGAGCTTTTTTGTATCATCGGCTTATTGAAGCTTGAGATTAGTCCAAATGAAGCAGAATAGACAGTACTCTGGTATAGATTAGCCCCCAAACTTCAGAACAAGATGGGAATTAATACCACCAAAACGGGCCCGACAATAGTCTAATATATGGTTAGGTTCCTGGATTTTGACTTTTGAGTAAGCTTGAATTGTACGCAAGCGGGCAAAATGCACGGCGTGGATTTGCACTAGTGGCTATATGTTGGCATCTGGTCTTAGTTATTCTTGGAATCGGAATGATCATCACTCTCTTAAGACGTTGAGCAAGTGGTAGATTTCTCCCATCCAATAGCCAGAATGCATGGTGGATCAGCATGCCTGATATGATTAATCGGGAGGTAGTCTGCCTAATTGTATGCTTTGATGGGTCGGATGTGATATCTATCTTAGTAGTCAGCACAACATCAAAGCTGAATCATGTCGACCTCAGTTTGTTCTTGAAGTAAACGAGGAGATGGAACATAAATGCCAATAGAACACGAATATTCAAAAGGCTAACTGCCAATAAACAAAAAATGTAAAAAAAAAAAAAAAAAGCCTAATTTAGGCCACTCAAGGTTACCCGAGTGGTAAGATCGCTGGCATGCGCTTAGAGGGACTGAGGTCCCGAAATTAGTGTGGAAGCATTTCGTTTTCCCTTTTTGATAATTTGAAAGTGTATGATATTCCTCTCGATAATTGTAAAATTTTTTAGCTTAATTGGAAGACCGAAAAAGGGGATCTTATGTGAGTGCACGAATGGACTAACTTAGCGGTGCAGGCTTTCGTTGTATGTAAGTACATTAGCGAAAAATTAAGATGAAGACGTCTGAGTCTCAGACCCCTATTTTTGCATGTACCTTTTCCCACGCATTTCTTTATTTATCTATACCTTCAATGAATATACACACAGCCATATGATACAAAAAAAAAAAAAAGAAAGAAAGAAAGGAAGAGAGAGCTGCTGGAACCAATTTTCCCTTTTTAATTACTTATTATTTTAACTTATCTCATTTGAAAATCCACACTAAATATTGAATTCCAACATTCAATATATGAAACAATTTTCTTTATTTCATATTTTATCGCACATATTTTATTTTATGATTATAGAAAATGGTAGCACATAATTATTATAGAGCTAGCATTTTTAGAATTACATGGTATTAATATTATGGTTCAAAATGGTTGGAACTATCTACTGTATTGGTAAATCTTTTTTTTCTTGATGAAAACTAAATTGGTAAATTTTACAATAGACATAAAACGAGAAACGATCCTATTAGCTTCGACCAAGTAATGACTTACTAAATTTAATTCAAAAAAATCATTTAAATGATGTAAAATCAAATTTTATCATTTTTAGATATGTGTATTTTTTAAAATGTTTAAATATAAGAATATTTTATCCATTTTAGCCATTGGAAATAGCTCAAATACCTATATATTTAAAAATCTTTAAAATATATATACACATACCCAAATGGTAAAACTTATTTTATGTATTAAATATATTTAAATAATAAGTATATAAAAAATTAAAAATTTTACAAATAGATTTTTGAAAGTAGGCTAAGTAAATCATTACTTAGTTGAATTGTGAGAATCATTTCTCAAGTTAAACGTGATAAATTTACGATTGGATTTTGAAAACATTGTCTATACATGCTCTCACGCGTCCTCTTCTTGTAGCAGGCTTAAATGCACGTGTATGCTGCACAGTAGTGTAGCGCCCGTAAAACGGACCCTCATCTTATGCTCCCGGGAGCATGCAGCATCCGAGCACATACACTTATTTATTTATTTATTTTTAAAATTTTTTTATAAACTTGTTATCCCAAGTGTATTTAATTTGTGTATAAATTTTTATCATTTTTAGAATATTTTAGATATTTATTTTCAAAAATAAAAAATAAATATATAAAAATTTCAAAAAATGGTAAAAATTGATACGTATATTAAACACACTTGAGCTAACAAGTTTATGAAAATATTTTCAAAAAAAATAAAAAAAATAGGTGCACGCCCTGGTGACCCAGGTGCATGCAACTGAACTCCACAACTACATAACGCATTTTGAAAGATAAATACAAGTCTCCGATCTGGCCTACAGCAGCATTGCACTAAAGCTATACTTGCAAGGATTTCTCTTTTTCCTGCACAGGAATACGGCAGCACTACAAAATTTCCTTAAACAATAATAGTTGCAAATAATTTGTAGCATATTGTAGATATCAATTATAAGAAAAAATTTGATTTCGAATAGTTTATATTTTTTGTATTTAAACAAGAAAGTTATGAATTGATTGTTAAAATATTGTTAAAAGCAGGAAATTTTTTTTCTTGTGAAAGTAAAGAAATCTTTTCTTGTTTATAAAACATTATTATAAGCAAAGAAAATTTTCCTTTCATATACTTTTTCTTTACTAAGAAATTTTTTTTCTTTGTTAACAAGGATCATCAAAAATGCAGTTCGCTGAGGAATATACGTAGTCGTGGATGCTCGGCAATATATATATTTTTATAGTAACTTGCGGCAACTTGATAGTCACGTCGAGATGGGTTGAGGCGGGTGCACTTAGGCTCAGTGCACCCGCATGCATTTAATTTATTCTTAATATTTTTTTAAAATTTTTTATATAATTATTAATCTATGTGTATTTATCATGTGTATTAATTTTTACTATTTTAGAGTATTTTAGATATTTTTTTAATTTTTAAAAATCAACAACGTTTTAGATAATTTAAAATTACTAAAATGCTACTAATTTTCAAAAATAAAAAATAAATATCTAAAATATTCTAAAAATGGTAAAAATTAACACACATATTAAATATATTTAGATTAATAATTATATGAAAAAAATTCAAAAAAATAAAAAAACAGGTCAAAGCACTCAGGTGCACTGTATCAGCACCGGAGACGTCGAGAAAATTCATCATTCCCGGCCGAAGGTACAGAGGTACCTAAAGCCGCACTACTTCAGCCACGGGCCACCCTTACTTCCCAAGCAACGTGAGGATTCAGCAAAAATGAGATTCAAATTTTCTATTTTCTAGAAGTACTTTTTATTTTTTAAAAATAATAATATACCATTCTTATTTAATTTCTATACTTTTTTATTTTCAACAATGACAACATTTTTTCATCTCACACCCCTGTTACATCCTCATCCACTAAAAGTCTTGAACAGTGTGTTTGACATAAAATTCTATACAATTCCCTTAATAAGGCATTAGCTAGGAAAGCATTACATTAAAAAATTGAGAAAGATGATTTAACTAACAAATATACTTTTTTTTTTAATGAAAAGCAAGAAAATAACAAATATAGATAAGTAACAAAAAGCAGGAATTAGAAATAATTGCTGTACTCCTTCAACCTGATCAATCCATACAATATATAAAAACGTAACCAATACATCTTTTTTTTCTTATTAATTCATGCTTAAATAGAATTAAGAACAAAATCAACACAAATTAACTGAGGTTACTTTTGCCAAGGGTGACTCAATTATATTCGTACTTACGATAAAATCATCCAATTTTTAAAAATCCAGATATTGGGGTTAAAAATCAAGTTGATCATTTCCATCACAATAAATATTTTATATTTTTCTCAAAAATATAGTTAATTAGGAGGTTAATGTTTTAAAAATGAAGGAATATGATAAGATTGTGAGTCTTTTTAAAAGTAATTTAGGAATATTTAAAATTAGAACAAGTTTGATGGAACCTCCTAACCCAATCCAATTTAAATTAATTACATAACTTGGATCTGATTTTGCCAACCAAGATCTTTCCCCTGCTCTAACAAGTCCAACCCTTAATAGACAACTACCTACTAGAGCGGTGACATGCAACTTGTGTCTCACATGCGATGATACATTTGGCAAGGATAATTTGCAAATATATATACATAGTTTGATGTTAATTGTATATATACTCACATAATTTCACAAATAGCATATTATCCTTATATAGTTTTACTAAAATTGAATGTGTATTTATGTGAACAGCTAATATTTAACAGAAGTAAAGGAGTTGTTCACCAAAACTGAAAGTGTACCCATGTGAACGACTAATATTTAACAGAATTAACAGAAGTAAATTAGGTAAAATATACCATTCCAAAATTACCCTTGGAATGTCACAAGGAGATTAGTTGGCCATCTACATGCTTCAAGAATTAGTGGAGTTTCTAAGCCATGCATCTTGTTGAGTTCAATGACCACGATTGCTAAACGAGCATCACTTTGCTGCAAATTGGTCATACGATCTTGCTATAAATGGGTTGATAGCATGAATCAATGGCTGCTAAAATTGGTCACCACAGAAAGCAATTCTGATGGATGGTAGCAATTTAGAAATCGGTAGTTGCTAGTTGCTAATTTCATAACCGAAAATTTCAAAGGGTTGCTTTGATGATTTTCGGGGTCATTTGTTGCTTGGTGCTCCGAGAAGATGCACTCGCCAAAAATTTTCTTGCTAAGCTTTGCTTTTCACTTGATTTGGATGCCATTCATGGAGAGAAGAGTAACGGGTTTTTACATTCTGTTTTGGCAACCATGGTGGGTTGTTTCAACGAGGGAGATGATACAACTTATGGCAGTCCAGCGGACTCTTTCAATTTGTGCATGCGAGGGATGGGTTTTACATATGTCCATTTTTGTCATTATTTAAATTTTCAACCTACATATTAACAGTTGCTTATAGAAAAAAAGTGTCATGGTTACACATGCAATTTTAATTAAACTATATGGTGGTAATATATAATTCGTGAAACATTATAAATATTTTTAGGACTAGCATAAAACTATGTTAATATATCTACAAATTACCTCAAGCTAGAAGAAAATATATTGTAATTGTAAACCACCAAATTAAGGAGTGGGGCAGGGGTTTCATAGTTGATCTCCTGATGGCTTATGGAGCTATAAATAATTAAATATCTGTGTTTGGAAAAATTTGTACATATTACTCTATGATAGTCAAAACAAAGAACCCAAACTTTCATTTTCAAACAATGACCAGACGCCAATTCCACACCGCTAGGTCTTCCAATTTTCTTTTTCACTCGTCATATGCCATTCGTGATCTTTAGAGGATTAGCATTAATTAAAAGATATCCCAAGATCTAGACGAGCAAAATATGTAATGATCACTTATACAATTTCTGTTAAGAAAATTAAATTATATCAATGACTAGATTAAAGGTAAAATTATTAGTGAATAATACCAAAGGCAAATAAATGCAATCCAATCGAAAATTTATATAATAAAATAGTGTTACGTTTAAGAATTTTACTTACATTACAACAGAAATTTTTATATATAGTTAATTTCGCAGTCCGATTCCATGCAGTTGGCCTATGGAATAGCTTTATATTAATTATTTGTTAAAAAATTGTTACTGTATTTATGGGTCATTTGCACAATTTCTTTGGCTTATCTATAGTAGTTGTTGACTTAGGGGAAAAGGAAAAAAATTTAACTTTTTCATGCAACCAGCACACTATTCTATATGTACAATTATTTTACTTTCTAATCATTTTTTATTTTTTTTTATACTACTATCTTACCAATTTTAAATTTCTTCACTTTATTCTTAATTATTTTTCCCATCATATTACACTACTCAATAACTTTTTCCAAACTCTTTTCATAAATTTTTCTTTATTTTTTTATTTAAATTTTCCTATTTTTGACCTAACTTTTTCATTTTGCATATAGCTTTTCTTTATTATTTACAATGCACAAGCAACATTTTTTCATTTTGGGTGTGTTTGGAAAACGATAAAAATTTGGATGTAAAAGTTTTTGAATTAGAAAAAAATAATAATAAGTTAGTTGTACAAATAATTGTGCAGAAATAATTTAAAAGTAAAACAGTTGTATAAGAATATGTAAAAAAAATAAAAATAAAATAATTATGAAGATTGAAAAATTTTAAATTAAAAAATTTTGGAGTAAATGAGAGTACCATTCATTTTCATATAACCTTTCTTATTTCCTGTGCACAAGCAGCAATCGTTAACAGTCCTCGCACACTATGGATAGAAAAAACCCTCTCTGAATTCTGATATCATTGAACTTTACTCTCTCGATACCCACTTAATAATTACAATGAAAAGATGGTCTCCCGTAAACATGATAGCTTAGGGAATAGGAATCCATGCCTTCTCAGTGAATATCCCCGGCACGTGCAGTCCATTAAAAGGCCCGTCTATCACGTGGCTGCGATTATCCTATTCCCATTCCAGCTTCCAAGCAACTTTATCCTCCGCTTTTGTCAACGTAGAACAGAAATAATAATCAGAACAAATTAATCATTTAAAAAAAATTAAAAAAGCGAACGTCAGGCAAGCTGCAACATGTGGCCAATTAGATTTACTTACTCCAGTGGGCCAGCTCACAGGTGGAAGATCGTAACCGTTCAGGTTTCTTCCCCACCGATCGGATGGTGGAAGGCCCTCAGTCGGTTGCTGTTAGGCTATTTCGCAAGTGCATGCATTGTATTCAAATTAAATACAAATTATAGTCGTTCTCTCAACAGTAACTGAAACTTATACTTTCTTTTCACCTTCAAAAAGAAATTATACTTCCTTTTCTTGTCTTGTATTTACAATTCATTCCAAAGTTTTTTTTTTCATTTTATCTTAATGGCTTAAATTCAATAATAGAAGATTTTCAAAAAAAAATTCAATAATAGAAAACTGCGCTCCCTATATAAATAGGAAGTATACACTTCTACTAATAAAATGGAAGACAAAAGATCCCCTCTTTCTAATTCAATATCTAGTCTTCCTTAATAAAGTATAAAGGGAAATTACTTGAGCATTGATCTTTTCGAACCAGTCTAAAAACATATTAAAAAAAATTATAAACATGTTAATTTAGTTATATTTAATTTATAAATTAAGTTTTACTATTTTTGGATATGTGTATATATTTATTTTGAATTTTTAAATACGAGGGTATGTATTTAATCTAGACAACAAGAATACTTTTTAAAAATATAAATATTTAACTTAAGAAATTAAAATTCATATACCCCATCATTTTGACAGGTTAGCATCAATGCTTAAATTATTTCAATTTTCTAAACGTTTATAAACTATGAGTGTGTTGGAAATTGATAAAACTTTTGATGAAAAGTTGTAGAGAATAGAAGTTGTCAAATGATGTGATATGATAAGGGTAATCATGAAGAGTAAATAGGATAAAGTTAAAACAGATGATTAGTTGTGTGGGTAGTTGTGTAGAAATGATTTAAAAATAGGATAGTTATATAGAAAAATATGAAAAAATGATTAAAAAATAGGATAATTGTGGAGAGTAGAAAATTTTAGATTGAAAAATTTTAATTTGACAACTTTTATTCATTAACAAACACACCCTCTAAGGGCTCGTGGGGAATTATCCCACTCAATTGATCCAATGAAACGAGATTTCCCATTACCAAGAAAAAAATCTTGCATTTTGGAGCAGACTCAAAATAATTATGAATATTCTTATCCAAAAACATTATCTCAAGATGTCGCTTGCCATTCTGGGCTACAATCATATTCAAAATGTACAAATAACCACATGCCGATATTTTAGTCTAGTGCATATCTAGAGTATCACAATAAAAATATAAAATAAATATAATGGTTGCTATTCAGTATATACATATGTATGGGTCTGGATACATACAAGTGTTTTAAGAATTTTTTTTTCATTTTTTACTTTTTTGTCGAGATCATTGAGATCACATTTGATCTTTTTTTAATGGAACACATTTGATCTTCAAATATAAATTTTAGGATATATGTATAGATTATATCCTTAACAAATCGAATGTTTTCACTCCCAATTTAACGTTGAATGCTTCTCAATTTAAAAAAAAGGTTAAACAGAGGTAAAAACTGCTAAGTTTTGAAATTGTACAAAATATATATCCAACATAATAAAGTTGGTATGGAACTGAGGATATATTGAGAGTGACTAGCTTCAGGTGAAAGAGAGGCAGCAATTTCCTAAGGTGGATCCATCCAGCCAAGAGCCATAATGGAACAGCTAAGGACAGAGAGTGCCTGTTGTTTGTTGAACCGAAGACAAATTAATGAAGCACCCCACCAAGAATGTCTGCATTCACGCATCTGGCCTGAAATTTATTTATGTATGTGTGTGTATATATATATATATATAAAGCCGTCCACTGCATGCATGCACTTGCGTCTAACACTCCAGCTTAAGCATATCCTTCTATATATTCTGCCAATGCCATCTCTCCTGGCAGAGTAAAACGAAGAGAGAAATTTGATTCTGCCCGTTTCGGACTTACATGTCTGCCTCGATTTCTTAGACTCCGACCAGAAAGGTGCAACCCAGTGCCGGATGTGCCTAGGGCATATTCAGCGGTGACGAGTAATCTTACACATAAAGGAAGAAATTATTATTTGAAGACAAATGATTTTTTAGACAGGTTTGAAATGAAATCTGGTGATATCAGACATTCTAAAACCATTTTTTTTTGTTTTTAAAATTTTTTTTAAAAATGTTAATTTAATTGTATTTAATCTTTAAATCAAGTTTTAACATTTTTTATATGTGTATATATCTTTATTTTGGATTTTTAAAAACAAATGTACTACATGACTTAAGTACCCTTGTTTTTAAAAATATAAAATAAATATATACACGTATCAAAAATAATAAAACTTGTTTTATAAATTAAATACAACTAGATTAATATGTTTATAAAAAAATTTAAAAAATAAAAGATATGTTTTTGAATCAGTATGAAATCATCATATTTTAGGCCTTCGACAACATCACAGCTTTTAGTTATAAATTTTAAAGTTAATTATAATTAGAGTATTGATTCTGCCTAACCAAATTATATAATACGAAAGTAATTTCATATACTTAATCTATTTTATCTACTTTGGTGGAAAATATATTTTACTTATTATATTTAAATAATTTGCTTAAATGGCAACGATATTTTAGATAATTTAGATACTGAAAATATAATTTTAAAATTGATATTTAATATCAAACTGTTTTAGTATGTTGATTTATATATTTTAAATGTGTCACGCACAATAATACCAAAACATATGATGAAATTAGCATTATAATATAAATGATTTTAAATATAACAGACAAAGTAGATTTTCGATAAATTATCAAAGGAAAACAAATAAATCTATTCATGTATATGTATAAGTGGGGTATTGTATATCTTAAAAATTTTAAAACTTTTTAAAAGAGTTTTAAAATCTCACTCAAAATTTAACAACATATTGCAGCTAGTTGTAAGTGAAGCTGGCTTCTTTGGTCATTTTGTATAGCCTGGGATGCTTCTTGGAATTTCCAAAGCGTAGTGTGCTTCTGGATGTCTCTTTTTTCGAAATCCAATTGTACGTTCTCAGGAGTATCTTGTTGCATACACTTATTTTTTTATTTTTTTGAATTTTTTTATAAAATTGTTAATATAAGTGTATTTAACATATTTATAAATTTTTACTATTTTTGGAGTATTTTAAATATTTATTTTTTATTTTTAAAAATAAAAAATAAAATTTTAAAATATTCCAAAAATGAAAAAAATTTATACACATATTAAATACACATAGATTAACAATATTGTAAAAATATTTTTTTTTAAAAATAAAAAATATGTGTATGTGCTTGGGAACATGTAGCGTTGCATGCTCTAGAGAGCATAAGACTGTGTTCCCTCTTTTCCCTTCCTCTAGAACCTTTTTTTTTTTCTATTTTTTATGATGGCACCCTCCCTTTAAGACTTAGACGTCAATCGAAGGAACCAATAAGAGAAAAGCAGAAATTTAGCTGTAGGTGGACCGTTGAATTTCTAGAGCCATTGCGCATTGGTCGTTCGGGCCGACGAGATTGACCAACTATCGAAGCTTGAGCCGACCGATTCGGCGACCGGTACGTTGTAATTACCCGAGAATCGAAGATGGCCGGCAGCGTCCATATCGCCTTAGCTGCCCTGGCATTTCATCTTGACCGTTCATTCGCCGCTAGCAAATTCGGCAACTTTCTAATCCATGCAACGACTACAATATATGCTGCCATTATAATTGACTCAGCAGTCCACGTTTCTGACTCAGGTTGTGTTTGACAATGTTAAAAAAATGCTAAGCTAAAATTCTTTTAATTTAAAACTTTTTACTTTCATAATTATTATACTTTTAAAATTATTTTATCACATTTTTCTATACAATTATTCAACTTTTCAATCATTTCTATACAACTACCCATGTAACTAACTTATCTATTTTAATTCTATTTTCTTTCTTCCTCATTACTTTTATCGTATCACGTCATTTTTTTCAATTCAATAACTTTTTTATATAATAAAATTTTCGTCCAAAAGTTTTATTATTTTCTAAACACAATCTAAACAATTGCCCAATTCAAAAGCATGCATACACATACATAGGTCATGACTACATATATTAGCTAGCTAGCGCTAGTAAGATCTTGCTAGGCTCTTATCTTGGTTCACGAATTGTTTACACCTTTTACCATAGTTGATTATAAACATAATTTATTTTTTGAAGAAATTTGTGGAAATGTTTGCTAATATTTCACAAAGGGAAGTACTTAAGCGGTACTGTGTAAGATATCAAAAGATTTTAGTGTGCCATAGCATTTGAACCCACCTTCATAATTAAACTTGAACTTAATATACTTATTTTATCTAAAATAATTTTTTCATTGTGTTATTAAAAATTATTTTAATTAAAGTCTTACATGGTCCATGCTTGCATAAAATATATATAATGACGTTTAAATTACAAAAAAACTTAAATCTATTCAAATACGTATTAGAATGCTATAATATTTTTATAGAATCATTTTTTTATATATTAATAAAATTTTCAATGGTTTAGATATTAGATTAACAACTTTAAAATCAATATATAAATTAATTAATTTTATTACTTGATTTACTACCTTTATTGATGGGTCTGTGCATATCCTTGATTTACATGAAACTTAGTATTCAGTAAAATATGAAACTTTGATTTTACTACCTTTATTGATGGGTTTGTGTATATCTTTGATTTCCATGAAACTTAGTATTGGGTTAAATAGATAGCATGTTTGTTTTCAACCAACACTTTTTCAACTAAAACTTCTTAATCTAAAAATTTTCACTTTCCAAAACTATCATATTTTTAAAATTATTTATTCGCATGTTTCTATGCAACCACTTTACTTTTCAATTATTATTACACAACTATTCATACAATTGACCCATATAGTTTAGTTTTATTTTTACTCTTTATTATTATCCCTATTATAGGGGTGAAAATTGGGGTGGGCTATGTCGGGTCAAGATTTGCCCAACCTTGACTATACTTTTAAAAACTGAGTTTGATCATATTTTTATACCGAGTCGGGACAAGGTCGTTTGACCCTCATTTTTTTTAATAGATTTTGGGACCAACTTCGGGTTTGTATCGGACCGATTTTAGGATAACGGATCGGGTCAAAAAAGATAATTTTAAGAATTTATATACCTATCAAATATAAGTATACATCTATACTAAATTTAAATATTATATGCTTCAA
>JAXCLR010000081.1:7302041-7327024 GCA_035584095.1 Annona squamosa
AAGATAATTTTAAGAATTTATATACCTATCAAATATAAGTATACATCTATACTAAATTTAAATATTATATGCTTCAATATTTCATTAATTATTAAAAAACACAAAATTAAGAAAACAAAACATTTGAAAATATAGTATAAATTTATTAAAATAGGTTAATATACAATTAAACATAAGGATTATATATGTACAAATTCTTTTTATTTATTTTTATATTGTTTTATGAATAAATTGATTGTTCTATTGTTGATAGAGTAGATTATAAAAAAGTGAGTATTTTAAAAAAATAATATTTAAACATAGGCTTATAATTTTTAATAAATTAATATATGCGAGGCGGGTCGGACTCTTTGGGTTGGGAAATGGTCAACTCACTTGACCCTTTTTTTTAATTCGGGTCAAAATTTCTAACCCATCCCTATACCAAGTCAAAAGTATATTAGTTTTACCTGGCTAAAAACGGGTCGGGTTAAAGTCAGATCACGAGTCAACTTGCCCAAATTCCAACCCCTACCTTATTACATCACATGTTTTTTACTAATTCAAAAAATTTTCATATAAAAATTATAACATTTCCCAAGTTCATCCATAATTTGAAATACGATGAGTTGATCGAATTTCAATTTAATAATCAAAGTAGTCTGAAAATGATGTAGCATAATGAAATAATTATAAAAATTTCTTAAATGCAGTAATTAATTTGGTATATACTTGCAAATAAGTACATGTAGCAAATAAACTAGTTATATTTGATTACATGCATGTCACGAAATATGGATAAATGTAATCACTTTTAAAATTGAAATCACTTTTAAAATTTAGGTATATTTCCCCATGGAAATTTTTTTATTAAATGTAGCTAAACTTTGGTTGCATATAACAATATATGCAAGGATTTTTATTTGGCTCCAACCACACGTTTTCTAAATTTGCTCTCCTCATCATTGTTTGTAGCCAAATTGATATTTTATTGCAAATATATGATTGTACATTGATATTCATTAGTGATGGCACCATTAAGGACTGCAATTTAGGTTAGGAAGGTCCAGTTTCATGTCAACTCTACCTTTATCATATTTTTAAAAACTCTTATTTTATTCTATTTTAAATTGGGTAGAGTAGGTTTGGCTAGAGATAGACTCTACCTTACTTTATTTTCAAAAATTCTTATTCTACTTAATTTTAGGGTAGGTCGGTTTTATCCTACTATACCTTATTTTTTAAAATGGAGTTAATTCCAATTTTGATTCCAAATCAATTATTTAAGATAGTCTTTATATTATGTTCGAAATTATACTTTTATTATAATTTCACTTAAAAACTTATAATCAAGATGATGATAATTATTAAAATATATTTATTAAATATACAAAATAATAGATAAAATATATTTATATTTTTCAATATAAAAGCTATTTCATAAAATATATTGAATATATATTAGTAATTTAGATTAGTTTTGGATATTGGAACCTGAAACATATCCTCTGTTAATTGTATATATAGAACTTATCCTATCTTATAAGTGTAAAAGATAAACACTTACCCTACTCATTTTACGATAGTTAAGGGCTGAACTTATACGTACTCTATCCTAGTTGTACTTCTATTACCACTGAATTATATATTTTTATTTCAAAAATATATCATGAATTATAGGTAAAGTGTGTAAGTATATCTAAAATGCCCCCCTTTTTTTCATTTCGTGTTTTTTCTTTTTCATTTTCGCGGGGGTGAGCCTGGTTGGTAGGTAGGAAAGAAAAGAAATAACAACAGTGAAAAACATCTACGAAGCATCGGTTTCGATATTTTAATTTTTCGATCGTTGTTTATCTTCTGTAAAATTATCTTAGAATTTATTCTTGGCAAAACTTTATATTTTTAGCTTCGCTAATCTCATGCCACTCATATTATATTATTTTTATTTTTATCTCAACCAATGAATCCGCCAGGGAGGCGGCGAATTTTGGCACCTGGCAAGGTGGACTTTGACCTCGACTCCAAATCAGCGACGCCGCCGACGCGATTGCCCGGCAAATGGCGGGGGTGCTTGGCTGGTTGCATGCATCAAGACGGACGACGTCCAAATTCCATGGGAAAACTCGGCCAGAGCAAATGAAGCAACGAAGATGGCTTAACCGTTTACAACTGTCTTCTTTTTTTGATAATTACAATTGTCTTCTTTGATTCCTTGACTATTATAATCCTATTTGTTAAAAATGGAAAATGCAAAAATCCAAGTAAACAAAACGTATATAATTAATTATTTATTTATTTAATTTTGAGTATAAAAAAATTCGGGTTGCATGTACATACACATATATTCATTAAAAGTCATCTAACTACCGTTGAACGAGCGCTGAAATGTCTCCATCGAAGAGATATTTTGGTGCACCTTATACGTGATAATAATTGCCGAATTCTCGATACGGATAATTAAAAAAGGAAGGAGATGGTAGAAATTTAGCCGTATCGTCTTATACCGACGGGGAATTTAAGAAATTCTCTCCACTACCTCCTCTCGCCCTTCCATTCCCTCCCAACAGTGCGGATCCATCAATGCTGTAAGGGAAGGTTCCCAACTCGAGCCGCCTCGCCGCAGATGGCTACGGCATGCATTTCAAGAAATGTTAGCAGTTTTGGTTGGGAGGGTTTAAGGTTAATTTTAATCTAAACTCATTTGAAATATCTTAATTCTAATTTAGTGGGGGAAAATAACTACAAGGTTTATATATATATATATAATTTTAATAAATTAAATAAGTTAAATAAGTTAAACGGATTACTAAACAAGTTGATTAGTTATAAAATGTCAGTCCTGATTAGTTGATTTAATTAAATAGTTAAACGAGTTACTGAATCACAATTCATTTATTCAAAACTTCCAGCATAAACTTATGTATAAATGAATAAGACGAGCGGTTAGACAGATCAACTATGACCATTAACACTCCTTTGACATTTTAGAAAATTGATAATGACAACCCATGATAGGGGAGGCCATCACGCATATATCTGCTCATGCATATGGCGTTTTGAATTTTACTGGTTGCTGGCATAAAGTTGGCAGGCGGAAATTAGATGATTCCTAAAATAGGTTAGTTTGCAACATTTTTTCGTTATAATATGATTTGTGTAGAGTTTCAAATGGATTTATTGCTTTTTTCTCATTCTATGCCAACAGAGTCCACTAAATATTGCATCAGTAGATATACCTCCCAGTAAAAATCTCATGATGTTACTGCATTGTCCTAAGCAATTTCTGTTATTCGCATTAATATTCAAATATATTGGAATCAATGAGAAGTGAGAAACCGACTAGTCGTTTAAAATGATCAGATGTTTTCCACCATCGTTTCTTTTCGGCCCCCCAAGCATCGCCACTTGTTACATCATATAAATTCTTTTCGGTGAACCTGTTACATCACTCGTTTTGACTGCTAAGATGGGAGAATAGTTCACTGCAACTGAGTGTATTAATAGTTCAAGGCATCCATACAGAACTTCTACTTTTTAATATTAATTTTTTTTTTTTTTACAAAATTCTTAATCTACGTTTACTTATTCTGTAAATTAAATTGACCGATTTTTAAAATGTGTATGTATATTTTTAAATTTTTTTTAAAAAAAGAAATTATAGTACTTTTTAAATGACTAAAATACCCCATTTTCAAAAATTAAAAAAATATAATGTTAATTTTCAAAAATAAGAAGACTTAATACATAAGTTAAATACACCTAAGTTTAAGAATTTTACAAAAAATTGTTTAAATATTGATAAATGAAATTTCTAACCATGTATTAAACTTGCATTGAAACAAAATTGGATAACATTATACGTTGAAAAGGTTTGCCCCTTTACTGGTGCTTCATGTGATTGTGAATGATAGCCCTAGCTGCATGGGGGACGTTTGCTAACATGTAAAATTATGGAAAATGAAAAAGAAAATAATTTGAGAAATATGTGATTGATAGAGAATGATATTGAGTATAATTAGAATAAATACATTTGTTGTATATAGTTGGTATGGAAAATTATTGGAATATAAGAATAAAACAATGATTGGTCTCAAGAAGCCGAAAACCATGAGAAAACCATAATTCTCACGCTCACATGTTGCCAAAACCTCCCCATGGTTTTGGCAAATCCCTTCATCCCTTCTCTCCACGTTGCTGGTCATGCAAACTTCGTGAATGTTAGGCCGAGGAAGTTTGAATTAGGTGGTCCACCTGATGCAATTTCCATGTGAGTCACAGTGTACCAGGAATGTTGGGTGGTGCATGATTACCTGTCAGCTTAAATATTGCTAAACCCTACGTTCTAGAAAAAAGTGATAGATATGACTTTTCCTAATTTCCATTACCCACAGATCCATTTGTACACATGCAACAATTGAAGGACAGGGATCCAAAACATACTTTGAAAGCAATAATGCATGGTCTGAAAAAAGGGTATTTGCAACAAAAACTTGGTATCTCGACATGGATATTCACAAAATAAACCCTTTAAATTTAAGAAAGTTGACGGATTGTTTTTACAATATTCTAAAATTTTAGAAACTTTACTACGGAAGTGCTCAAAAAACATACATACAAGACTTATATTTGTAATATCCAGTCCGACTAGGGGTGTCCTTTTTTTTTTCCCTACTGGAGCCCATGATATTCAACTGACTATGAATAATTTGCCTTAATTAAGATGGTGTGATTCGTATGCCTTACCTAAGAAAAAGGGATAATGGTCTTGAGAGGGGATTGGTTTTAGTTGGAACTAGCTGCCCATATAATTTCTATCATGTCGTGGATCATCCTCCATTTCCGTTTTGTTTGGGCTATTAATAAAATTTTCTTCCCCCACATAATTAATTTCGGGATAAGCATCTACGGCATATTTATTTATTGATTCATTTATTATTCTTCAATGATTTGCTGGTTCCTATATTATTTTATTTGTTTATCTTGTAGAATATGCATTTGCTTTCTGGATGCGCTGCCTCAGCTGCCTGTCTTACTTCTTGGTAACATCAACGCAGGATGTAGGCATGTACTTAAAATTTCCTTTAATTTATTAGTGGCGTAATCAATCCTTATGAGTGGAATTGTGAATCGTCACATGTTGGATGTCAAAGGATGAATTTCTCTTCTTCTAATCAATCCTTTATAAGTGGAATTGTGAATTGTCACATGTTGGATGTCAAAAGATGAACTTCTCTTCTTCTTCTTCATATTTTCATGAATCATGATTTTCTATTCCTATATATTTATAGAAGCCGTGCATTTTGTTTCATTCGAGTGTCAGTAAAAGTTCATTTTCCTCATTATCAAAAAAAGAAAAAAGAAAAAAAAGAGAGAGTTAGTTTTCCTCTAGTGTGGCAGGCTTGTGTTTTTTGACGCAAGATTAAAGTAATTTATGAGCCTCACTTGATAAAGCGTTGTCAGAAATATGAGCCGCATGAAGTAGGTTCATGTACACTAAGGTATGGGCTGAGACTAACCAATATAACTAGAACACCGATTTTTTTAAGGGGTCCAAACCTCGAGGGGCTCATGCATATTATGTAAAGGAGGCAGAGATGACGTATAATTTATCTATGATATGGCTGTCTAATAATTTTTTTAGGTGTAGGATCTCTTTGTTTATAATTCTTACTTTGGCACCATCTGTTCGGCTGCTCCAGAAAACAGATATTGGCAGGGTTTGTGTCCGCTGCAGCAGGCAATCGGTCACGTTCACTACTATCCGCGCGTACAGGGAGCCCAACTATGCCTGTTTTTAGGTTACACTAGGACATAAAATCAGCAATCTAGACCGTCCGTTCAGTCTGTTCACAAATATTCCAGTTCCTTATTTGTGTGGTCTGCCACATATTGTTGCCCTATTTTAAAAAATTTTCATCACTCAAAAGTTATACATTCAATTTTTTTTTGGCGACAAAAAACACGTACCAAATTAAACTTTTTCTATTGAAAACCAAACCAGCACCAGAACCATTACTAAAATTGTTGCCGATGGCATGCTGTCTTGCCATCTGAAGTGAAATGGAAGCATTTTGTTGTTATGGCCATCAATAACCCACTTCCAACAATAATTTTGGAAATAAATTTCATGGCCAAATACAAAATTTGTTGTGGTAATTGTTTTTATCACAATAACCCTATTGTCAATATTCATTTGTTAGAATAATGTTTACATATAGTGTTATAAAAGGCTGACAGATTGGATTGATGTCATTCACAGAAATGACAACTTGTTAAACCGGAGTTATTTACAAAATCAACATTTTTAAGTATAAATTGCAACATAAAAAGTAATAAAGACGTACATATATGCCAAAAAATCTTTTTTTTTTTTATAATTGATAACTTATAACGTGCACCGTAACTTATAGTACACTTAGTTCAAAATGAGTCCTATAAGATCATAAAATGTGCATCTACTTCACAAATTGTATTTAGAATTATTTCTTTTATTAGCATACTAATTTTTATCTAAATTACATTTCTGTATGGGTCCAATCTAAAAATGATATAAAATCAATATGATAAAATAATTTGATATAAATGAGAATTTTAAAGTTATTTTTCAACATACAAACTATCTAAGACATAATTCATATACAGATGTATGATTATATAAAATATTAATATATTAAATACATGAACAGTCCATGTTGAGTCAAATACACATGATAAATTCTCTTATAAGTTGCATAGTCATCCAAGTACAAATCCTTTTGCACTCAAAGTGGTTGTTAGCTGTTCCATAAAAAAAAAAAGTGAGTGTTGGCTATTCAAAAAATAATGATAACGTGTGTTAGCTACCTATAAGTTATTAGATGGAATCTTAAGGCGATTAAAGAAATGGGAGTATTTTTATACTTTATTACTTAGCTTTCAACATCCTTCAATAGATGTGTACCATTTACCAAAGAAATAGTATCTCACACCAGATCACTGTCAACCTCTTCAGTATCATCGATTATAGCATCGATGGGTCGACATATCTTTCTCTTCCAAATAAAAAATAAAATTGGGATGTAAAAAAAAAGGCGAATTTTAAGTGTACTTAACAATTTTACTTCTAATATCACTTATACTAATGAATTTTCAAAAATTTCATACATACCTATGTATTTTGTATAAAATTCCACTTACACCTATGGTGTTAGAAATCTGTTCAAGGAGCCATTAGTGGCTTTATAAAATGACAAATATGCCTAAACTTTAATATAATTTGAGATTAATTTACTTAAAATTAAAAATTTATATTAAAATAATATGTGATCTTATAGCAAGTAAAAGTGCTAACAATTCATTTGAATATAAATTTTTAGCAATGAAAATCATAACTAAGGATGTGAATTTTTGTTATTTTACAAAGGCACTAACGGCCATATCACAAGTATCCACCGCAACAACTTTATTTTAATTTCTTCTCAATTATACCACTTGAACTTCTTTTAATTTAAATTCGAAGGCCATATTATTTCAATTCACTTTATGAGATTAATTCTAATATTATTTAATTGCCCAATATCAAGAACATTAAAATATATAGGGAAAATTAAGAAAAGGTAAGAGGACTCCCATCTCTCTTTCCCCACAAAGTACTTGATTACTGATCATGCATGGTCTATTGGCAGAAGAAAATTAAGCTACCCTCTTGGCAAGGACAATCATTCAAGCTACATGCGTCTACAAATACATATGCCTGGCTCTCTCTGTCTCGTTACAGGCCAAGGCCAACTACCCAATGCCCATATCCTCGTTGAGGGCCAATAATTCCAGCAAAGAGCAAACCACATGTAGAGCCTCGATCAAGTGCATGACACTTCTGCTCCGATCAATAGGCATCAGACAAGTGGCAGGAATATTGCTGAGCCACTACACAAAGCTATATCCCTTGGAATTAGCGCAGAACCGTGACCTCTAGGCAAAGAGAAGAATATTAATGAGCCATGGGAGACGTTTCTGACATGGGTTGTTGCAACTCACTGCATTAAGCCCCTTCATTAAAAAACGTGTAACATTAGAACTTGTGCCCTTCGTTTGCCGAATGGACATCCTATTTAATGGAACTTTTCTCTGCGCGTTGATAAACATCCAAAATCAGCACACTCGCCACCTTTCAGCAATGGGTAATGGCCTTTTAGCCCGGGGCTAACAGGAACTCCATAATTATCAATGAATTAATTAAAGCATCGGACAGTCAATTGAGTTGGCGGATTGTTAGACCTTTTAAAAAGGGCTCATTTCATGGGTGCGTTGTCGTATGCGCCTAGTAGCATGCAACGCTCCATGCTCTTGAGCGCAGACATCCTTTTTTTTTTATAAAACTGTTAATATAAGTTTATTTAACATTTTTATAAATTTTTATCATTTTTAGAGTATTTTTTATATTTATTTTTTATTTTTGAAAATCGGTGAATTATCGAAAATGTCATTGATTTTCAAAAATTAAAAATAAATATTCTAAATACTCTAAAAATGATAAAAATTTATACACATATTAAATATATATAAATTAACAATATTATAAAAAAATTTCAAAAAAATAAAAAAAAGATGTATGCGCTTGGGAGCATGAAGCACTGCATGCTCCCGGGCACATACGACACTGCTCCCGTTTCATGTATATGCGACACAAACTAAATCGAAAGGTATGCATGACCATTAAAAGGGACGCCCCCCAAATGAGGGGAATTTTTTTTTTTATGAAAAAATGAGGGGAATTAATCCTTGGGTTGTCCACATATATGCATATCAAGAAAGCTAGAATTTTCTTGTGGTGAGGCTGCTTTCCATTGGTCAATGCCATGTGCACACAGCATGGCCCCCACAGCCCTACTTTCCATTCGGAGGTGGCAATATAGATTTTTCTTGCATTGTTATCATTCCTTGTTTTAATATAATTTTCTATTATCGTATTGAACGCGTTGGGTGTTGTCCTTATTGCTCTTGGAATCCTATTTTAATTGGTGGGGCACACATTCTGTTGCATGGGTCTATGTCAGGGCATTGAATTCGATCCTTGAAACTGGTTCTACTTACATTGAACTTTTCTCTTTCAAAAGAGAAAAAAAGATAGTTCGATGAAATCCAATTCAACAATATATCATCATGTTTAGTTAAGCTTGTTTAATTGAGATTTTTCTAACTTTTCTGTTGATATGGGTTATATAAATTTTCACATTGTTAAGAAGCTTTAAGCATTAGTAGTCTACATGTCTAGGAATGAGCTTTTTATAATATTTTGGGATGGACTAAACCCATTTTCAATATGGCATTAGAGCAGGGCCTAAGCCCGTTTTTATTTATACCAACTCGTTATGTTATGTGTCCACGTCTTCAACACTTTCAATTAAAATGCATATGCGGTGGCACTAAACCACATTAATGAATATGATTGTGAAATATTTGTTACATACAACATGCACTGATTCTGGAATTGTGTGTGTGTGTGTGTTTTTTCTCCCTTTTCGTTTTAAAACTTGCATTGGATCTCTATCTCCCCCACCAGCCGGCCGATGAAATGGAGGCAGCTGCCAACCGACCTAGTTGACAATTCATAATATTGACTTATATCTACCAAATATCAAAAAGCTATGTCCATCATGCCGATAATTAAACAACACTCCCCGCATTTATAGGCTTTTGTTTGCTGCATACATAAAACATGATCTACACCATACGAGCATGTATTTTTGAGATAATCCTGTCAGAGAATTACTAGAAATAATTAGAAAATAAGATAATTATATAGAAAAATGTAAAGAAATAATTTTAAAATAAAATAGTTATAAAAAATAAAAAATTTTAACTGACATTTTCTTTTCATTGCCAACAAAAATAGATTAGTTGTGTAGAGAATTTTATCTACGTGGCAAAAACCAAATACAGAAATATACAAGATGCGCTTTTTGATGGTCCTGATTTTCAACCCTTCCATTTTTATCATACATGCATGTAGACAGATTGGTCCACATGCATGGTCGTTTCCGATAAGATAATTTTCTAACGTGATATTGAAAGACTGTGAGGCCTAATTAGATCGCTGTCACATGCTTGCATCCTCTTGATACCAATGCCTCCAAAATAGTAAGTTAGGATATGCCTATCGTCCCAAACCCAGCGAAATGCTATTTTTGCAACTGCCATGAATTATTCATCATCTCCATCTCACAACCCTTGAATTAGCTTTCTTATTTTTGAGAAGGAACTAACGTCTGGTAGCTGACTAGATATCCCTTCCAAGGCAGCAATGTTTCAAAATCTTTGCAACGCTGACTAGCTACACATATAGATAGTGGGTATATAAAATATACACGGTTTTGCGAAATTTGGATGAATTTTAAATTGAACTTCTAATAGATAACTCACCCTATATTTAGTCTAAGATTTTTGGAAGAGAGCAGTTAATTATATCTATGCCAAACGGCGCGGGGATTGTTATTTGCCGTAAGCAATCGTCATTATCATTTTTAAGTTGATTTTCTCCCAAGTACCAAGCTAGATTTAGGCTGTCGGCTACATGGGTCTTGTTGTGTAGTTAGTGGGTGTAGGAGATCCTTCCACACAAGCTTAATTCAAAAGCTTTTGAATAAAAATACTTTTAAATACAAGATAAGCAGCAGAATTGCAGATACATTTGAAAAATGTACCTTTTTCTTCGTAAATGCATGACCACAAAAGGCCTCGACTCATTTTGAGGCTTTCAGCAGATTAAGTGATGTTTATTTCCGGCACTGGTGTAATTTTTTCACATCAATTCACACACTTTTAATAAAAACATAGTGACTTTCAAAAAGAAAAAAGAAAAACAGTGGGGGTGTTAAAAAAAAAAATTTTTTTGGGGGCACCTGGGGCTGTTGGGGCCATAAAATGGAGCCCCACCTGGTAATTGTTATGGGCTTAGTAGTGGGTCGAATATTGAAATGTGACTAAGAAGAGGATGCTTAGCCCAACTGGAGCCTGGCTACCAAATATCAATTTTTCATGTTTAGGGCTTGTTTAACTTAGCTTTATAACCTAGTGAAATCTCACGGCCAGAATTAGAAAGCATCATTCAAATGCTTCCCACAAATGTACAAATTTCACTATTATTAGCATTTTCTTAAGATAAGTCAATACTTTGAAGTTTTGGCCAAATAGCTGTAAATTCTATAAAAGTACCGAGCACAAATAAAAAGCAAAGTCAAACGGGCCTTAATCTGTTATGAAATTCAAAATAGAAGATGAAAAAAAACTTAAGTAAAAGATTAAAAAAAAATGAAAAATGAAAAAAAGTCCGGTACATAACAAATAATGATTGAAAAGTAAAATAAAATGTTTTTTTTTAATATAGTAAAAACAAAATGTTTTAAACAAACATGTTTATGGAATGATGGGGGCATTTTCAACCGGTCAAAAAATCATTTTCTTAAAACTTTCAAGTTTTATTTGAAATTGTAAATATTATATTATCTATTTAACTTTTATTATTTTTCATATAGGTAATAATATATTTTCTGAATCTTTTTTACAAACATATATTTTTTTCGAATTTTAAACACAGAGTTATTATGGTCATCTTCACAAGGTAAAATGACCATAATACTCTTGTGTTTAAAATTCAAAAGAAATAATTATCCATATTCAAAAATATTAAAATTAGTTATAGTTAATATATACCAATACGTGCAGTAAAAAAAATAAATAAATAAAAGTTTTAGAACTGATCCGCACTGAACATGTTTCGGGGCCTGCTGGGCCATGAATTCATCAAAGACCCTCGTGCTTTCCAACAATTGCAAACGTGGGTTGGGTAGGATTTCATCGTTTACTGTAATAGGCTAAACAGGCCCTCACAGGCTCTCTATTCGATCAGGACGCAAAGCGGGAAACCTGATAGAAGGAACCAATCCCTGAAAAATGTTTAATCAGTTTGGAACTTCGATTGGGTACCAACGGCCTCAATGATGCCAAGTAACTACCGTCGAAATGATTATTGATATTATTACGTTATTTTTTTGGTCTATCCTTACTCATTAATAATTTTAACTCAACCATTAATCATATATAATTATCTATTTATCTAACAGATCAAATTCACGGAGAAATGTGATAAAATAGAGGGAAAATAAAGAAAGGCCCTGATTTAAAATGATCGATAACACCATAGGTTGGCACAAATGATGTCGATGAAGAATAGTTCGTCTAAGATTGACACTAACGGTGGGCAGTATTTTAAACTTGTCTTAGTAGTATTATTGTTGGCCCTTTCTTTCTTTGTTTGTGTATAGTTTTTTTAATTATTATTTTGAGATTCTTTCTTTGTGTTTGTTTTAATCAGCAAGAGATAAGCAAATTTATATGCTGGGACACGCTAGTCTGTTGAATGCTGGCCAGCTCGAAAACGATTTTCTCTTGTCACGAAGCACTCCATAAGTGTGAATGATGTGGACCATCCACATTTAAGGGGGAAAAAAAAAGAGCAATAGGACGAGCCCAACAAAGCCTCAATGCTCTTACATGCCTTGTGCTGAAGTCAGCACGGATGTGTTGCATTTTCCATCTCCACCCAACCCACCTCGCCTCTTTTCTCTGATTGACAGTTTGATACTTATATAGAAGAAATGAAAAAATAACTTATTTCACGACAAATATAAACTCGTTAAACTTTTTGGTCAATCATGAATCATGATAGATGGATGGAACTGAAAATTAATCAAATAATTTTAAGGTCTGTTTAGATAGAATATGAAACAGTAAGACGGGCTCTGTTTGTGCATTGAGGCTCAATGCATATGTATACATGAATTCTTTAAAATTTTGACATTTATATATGAGCCTATGCATGAAATTTTTTATATATAAATATATGTAATTTTAGATTTTTTTTGAATTTGCATGAAATAGGGATTTTTATTTTAAAAACGTGAAATTATTTAAAAATTAAAAAAATATAAAACTTTATATAGGAGAAGTTCATATTTCGTCCCATCTATGAATTGCCAACATATTTTTTAAAAACAATAGTGTCATGATGCCTGTTTGCATGCAATTGGAGCCCTAGAGACTATAAGAAAGGGCAATAGAAAAGTATTGGGATAATAATAGATTTCTAAATAAAAGGATGAGTTAAATGACCTCAATTAATTCAAGATTGGGATTTGGGCCACCACATTTCAGGGCCATTGCAATGGGCATCCAAGAAAACCAAGGCCGGCTGTCCTCCCAATTGCATTATTGAAAACGTGAACTGGCGAAGATACTGAAACGATCTTAACTGACGCCATTTCTGAAAGAATTTTTCCTCCCTCTGTCTTTCACGGCCTTTTCAAACACTATTCGCACAGCATCCAATCCAATCTAATTGCTTCCTTTGATTATTGCCATAGTCTTTGAATAACATCTCCAGAATCCGATTCTCGGAATTCAATTCCATTCCATTCCCGCCGGTCCTTCCTATATAACCCGCGTCTCTTCCTCTCTCATAAACCCCGATCGCAGATTTTCCCTCAGCAGATGACTTCTCTCAGGCTTTTTGTTGGCTCCTCCGTCTCTCCATCTCACGAACTCTCTCGCAGTTTCAATCTCGAACGTCACAGCCCCGCGGGAGTTCGATTCAATGGTAAGGTTAGGATCTTAGCATGCCTTGTTTCAGAGGCGGTGCCGGAGAAGCCTTCGGCGAAGGTTGGTTTTGGTGAGCAGAGTAAGGAGGTGATGGAGACGGAAGGGAGCGTGTTCGTGAGGACGTACGCCAGAGCTCCGGTGGTTTTTGCGAGCGGTAAAGGCTGCAAACTCTACGATGTGGAGGGGCGGGAGTATCTGGATTTGACGGCCGGGATTGCCGTGAATTCACTTGGCCATGCCGATCCGGACTGGGTGAAGGCCGTTGTGGAGCAGGCTAGCACTCTTACCCATGTCAGCAACATGTATTACTCAGTCCCGCAGGTGTGGATTCTATGAAAGGTTTTGATAATCATCTTTTTCGTCACATCATTTCTTTTCTATAAAAAAAAAAAAAATTGTTGTTTCATATCTTTCATCTATTTGTTATTTTACCTCCTTTGTCTGCTATTGATACCCCCCATTTCCGTAGATTTGCATAGAATACTCTGTTCAATGGCCTTTCACTGATTAGTGAATGCTTTGGATTCTGGATCGAATAGGAGCAATTGGCTGTATATGCGGCAACTTTCATGCACATGGATAAGCTTTGTACATCAGGGAAATGGGGGATGATAAATGGTTGGATCAAAGAATGGAAAGAAAGTTAATAGAAAGCAAAATATCATTTCATATACCAGATCGTGGTTGCAATTGACATCACAGGGGTTGGTAGGCAGAAGTGCTTATGCTATCTACAGTCTTTTGTCGCACCAATAGTTTTGTTTCTTCAAATTTCAAACAAGTAAATTAGTTGGTGATCGGGTGCATCTTTTTTACTCTGTTTTATTGTTTTCTGAAATTTCAAGAACAAACTGTGGTAAACAAACTGCTACCACTCTACAGGTGCTATTGGGAAAGCGTCTCGTGGATTCTTCCTTCGCTGATCGTGTGTTTTTCTCCAATTCGGGGACAGAAGCAAATGAAGCCGCTATTAAATTTTCACGCAAGTTCCAGAGGCACTCAAAGCCTGAAGAAAAGGAGCCGGCAACAGAATTTGTTTCGTTCACCAATAGCTTCCATGGAAGGACAATGGGAGCTCTTGCCTTGACTAGCAAAAAGCACTACAGATCACCATTTGAGCCGGTTATGCCTGGTGTCACGTTCATTGAGTATTGTCATGTAGAAGCAGCAAGAGAAGCTATTCAACCTGGCAAAACAGCTGCAGTTTTTGTGGAACCTATCCAGGGTGAAGGTGGAATTTACAGTGCCACAAAGGAATTCTTGCAAGCACTGCGCAGTTTTTGTGATGATGCAGGAGCCCTCTTGGTCTTTGATGAGGTGGGAAACTGTCAATGTCCAAGTTTATTCTTTATACTTTTTATGCTTTGATTTTTTGTGATGGTGAATTATATGATCATTGACTTGTTAAATGGATGGTGCCATTGAGTTTCAGTTTTCCACATCCAGGCTAATTCTTCTCTGATCTTGACCCGCTATGTGATATGTTCGTATTTGATGACCTTTGTTATTTGGTAACTGATCTTACCAAGTTTTTGGGAACTGATTTTGTTGGACAATTTTAGTTGCCCTTTCTGGCTTGGTCAATGTTGGATCGTAGCATATGCTCACATTTAGTCCTGAAATCAGTTGATGCATATAATTTGATTTTCATTTCTAATATCTCTTTACTGGCGTTACTAGTTGCTTCTCTATTTTGCGCTTGTTCAAGCTTTTCTTGCTGTCATCGTAATTCAAAGTAAAACATTTTATTATTTTTTTTGCATTCGTTTGTTCATGCAGCTTTTCAAATTTTACTATTCGACAATTTTCATGAAATTTTTATCTCAGAACTTTATGATTAGTAACAAGACACTGAAATTTTTATTCCTCTTGAAATACTGTTGCTGTCAGTCCTGACAGAGTAGAGCTTTGCAGTTTGCTAGCCATTATGGACATGAAATGCATCCAGTTGTGTGTAAAACATTTGAAACAGCTGTCAGGTGGATCCTACTGTGAGAAAACTCATCCTGAAATCAAATTTGTCCGCTCATTAGATGGGGAAAAATCTGTAATTTAGACACAGAAATATCCTGCATACTGAACTCTTTCAACACCGACTATGGGCAGTGATCAATATCTGAGCTAAGTCGTCTCTTATCTTCAAATATGTCCGTCATACATGACTAGTATTCTCTAGTTGTTTCTAGTATATGGAGAGCCTTGTTTGATGTGCACTGTGGCAGAGCCTTTGTATGTAACTATTTGCCTTGTTTGCTACCATCAAATGCACATTCTGGTGTGCGTTACGTGGCATGGACAGAGACGATTATGCCCTAATGATGGTACTTCTATTATGTCACAGGTACAATGTGGATTAGGTCGGACGGGTCAGCTATGGGCCCATGAGGCCTATGGTGTTTATCCAGACATGATGACTCTTGCCAAACCACTTGCTGGAGGTTTGCCAATTGGGGTTGTCCTGACAACAGAAAGGGTTGCTGCTGCTATGAATTTTGGTGATCATGGAACCACATTCGCCGGTGGACCCCTTGTCTGTCATGCTGCACTTGCTGTTTTGGATAGGATCCAGAAGCCTGGCTTCCTGGCCGGTGTATCCAAGAAAGGTGAATACTTCAAGAAACTGCTGGTTGAGAAGATTGGAAGCAATCCACATGTGAAAGAAGTGCGTGGGGTTGGTCTCATTGTTGGGATTGAGTTGGATGTGGCTGCCTCACCCCTTGTGGATGCATGCCGCAATCTAGGCCTTTTGATATTGACTGCCGGAAAGGGCAACGTCGTGAGGATCGTGCCTCCATTGGTGATATCAGAGCCAGAATTGGAGCAGGCGGCTGAGATTCTGCTGGAAGCCATGCCTTCACTAGACACTAAGAAGTCATCATAGTCATGAAACCAATCAAATGTCTGTTTAGCCGAAATAGATAAATGTCTTTGTTGCTCATTACAAATGATGTTGCCAACTGTAGAACGGTAATTTATCTTTGGTAAGCATTTCTATATATCTAATAAAATAATTACCCAACACCACCACCCAACATTGTAGACAGATGGAGGCCCCAAGACCAAGAGCATCTTATGCCGCCATTTCGGAAGAAATGCTCTGCCTCTCTTTTCCGACCTTCTCAAACACCATTTTGGGTGCAGCAAATCCCCTAATTATTGTCATTTTCTTATTTCTATTCCCCAAACCACCCACCCAGTCACATAATTCAAATCTCTCCCTCTTGAATCCCCATCGTCTGTCGTGCTGCGAACAACTTAAGAAAGTGCTGATTGGAATGAATGTGAGTGGGGTTGGTCTCATTCTTGTTATTGAGCTGGACCAGATATGCCTGTCTCGCCTCTTCTGGATGAATGAATGCAGCAATCGAGGCCTTCTGACTGGTATTGAACCTTGCATAGGAATCTTGTGAGGATAGTAACAAACCATCCCAGTAGTTTTGCTGGCAACTAATGTGTTTGGCTAAAATATTTGAAAGGTCTGATTCTAGCTTTTTTTCTTTAGAGAGTACTGATTCTTCTCCTGTCTTTGAATTGTAATTAAAATTACAAATCCAAAGGAAAGGATTCTAATTTTTAAACCACATTATTCAAGTTTCTAGAAATATATGACAATGGAGTCTGAAAATATGGATCAATGAAAGAAAAAGTTACTGCACGGGAAAAAAAAAAAAAATTTATTCCCTTTGTCAACATTCATGAAAGGAGAGGAATTAAGAAATCAACCATTGAAGCCAGACGAAGAGCTGTTGGGAGGTGGGAAATCAGGTTGAGTGCATTAGTCGGGTTGCCTGATCTTCATCCCTAAGTTTTTGTCCTTAATTATAGAGATCAATTGCCAACACTTTCCGGTTGGTAACACCTTTGGGTGCCGTTTTGCAGTCATGTGTTCGAATAGGGGTAGGAGTGTTGTCCTCTTTGTATTTACATTGGAGCTGCGTGTTCCGATTTATTAGGTGGAAGCTTATATATCTTCTAAATTGATAGATGACAGCACGTTGTTTTTCTATTTGAAAAAGTTATAAGAATGTCTCATGGCTAATATAAATTGAGATGAATGTCAATGCATACCAAAAAAAAATTATAAAGACCCATTGGGTTGTTTGATCTAAGTTCTTAGTCCATTGGCCATTACAAATTTACACAAATTGACTTCAACCTCATCTGTGCAACCAGTAATTTTCATTACTCAAACTACCAAAACTGGATTAACAAGTTTGATCGAGCGTCCTACTCAATAGGCAAAACACCCCAATAAGATGGCTGTTTGCTCGATGCTTAGTGGAGGATTCATTGCCATAATGCAGCGTGCATGCGGCGGAGCTGACAAGGCATCCCACAAGCCACAAGTCGCCAACTTGGGTGGTGCAGCTACAGCTTTTGAATAAGCATGAAGCATCCAATCGTTTCAAGTGAAGGGTAATTATAAATTTCTTAATTTAAAATTTTAATTTATCTTATCTATAGATAAATTAACTAATGGTCTGGATCATTCTATAGCTCAACGAGACAAGGGAAGAAATTTGAAGGAGTATGTTGAGAACGCTACTCCTTCGGACTACATTTTCCTCAGTTGGCCGTGCGACAGCTCGAATCCTCCTCTCCAGAAATTCCGTCCCGCTTCTTCTTCTTCCCCTTCATTTGTGAGTGGTAACATGTGAAAAATTTTGTTTTTTTTCCTTTTTGAGGTGAAAAAAGTTCGTGGGTTATTGAGTTTTCTCTTATTCAAATCCCTGGTTTTATCTTTTCCTTTTTGTTGTCAGATCAAACTCTCTATGTCTTTGAACTCCCGCGCCTCCTTTTTTTAATTTTCCCCTCATCTTCTCGGTATCGTTTCTGTGATTATCGATGCCATCTCAATTAGCTATTTGTAGTTATTTCGAGCAATCGAATTTCAGTCTTTTGAATCCCTCCTTCAGACTTTTCGAATCGGGCTGAAAGTCAATTACGCAGCTGGTGTTCTACGGATTCTTTCGACCAAGTCTTTCCTTTTTTCTTCCTCTGTTCATATTTCGATTTAGATCTTCAAAGTTTCGAATTTTCTCGGGAAAATGGCGTCGTCAGTAGTGGCAGCAGAAATATTCAATATCATTGAAAAAGCACATCAACTCTACCGCGATGGTCAGCATGATGAAGCGTTGGGATTTTACACGGAGGCTCTTTCCATGGCGAAGACGAAACCACAGAAGATCGCTCTTCATAGTAACCGAGCTGCCTGTTATTTGAAATTGCTTGATTTCAAGAAGGTGATTATTCCAACTGTCTGAACAGCCCCCCGCCCCCTTTTTTTTTTTCATCTTTAGAAATGAAATATTTTGATTTTTTTTCCATGTGGCACCATAGTCAAGGTAATTTAGTGTGCCTTTAAAAACTATAGTCGAACTCTGTTTTCCAGCGGCATCCAGGACTAGAAGTAGGAAACTACTTTGGAAGGTCTTTGGGATCATTTGAATGCCTGTGAAAATTCCAATCGTTGAATCATTTAAGTTCGAAGCCTTAATTTTGTTTTTATGAAGAGGGAGAGAGGAGAGAATTTCCCGCTTACAAGCCATTCAAAACTAGCTGCTGGGTGTAATTCGCCAGTGATATTTGGACAAGAACGAGGAAACAGTTATGTGGAACCCATCCATCCAAAGACCTGTTCTATGTCGCTTGCATTTAAATTGTTTATAACTTGAGGTCAAGTGTCAAAACAAATGTCTACCACATGTTAGGCATAAAGCATGAGTGCTGCCGCATCTGTCTTCTTAAAGCGGATGATGTGTTTTTATTTCAAGTTTATACCATTTCTGTGAGTTCCTTGTGAAGCAGGATCCACCATGAACTTGCTCTAGCTTACAAATGAGGTTGGTCATTTCCCCGAATATGACTTAAGAAGGGAGTTATGGCGTCAACATAACTTGTCCAAAGATGGGTGACTGTAATAAATTTTTAACTGGGAAATGCTTATGATTGGAGCAAGGACGTAGAAGTGAGCCACACACACTCTATCAAATGGCAGGATTGTCTTGTAGATGACTTTTCTTTCTTCTTGTTCATAATATCCATGTATACCTTTAAATCCATGGCATGCTGCTGGCTGTTGGAGCTTTTCTAATCCAGTGAACCGCACTCTTAGGCAGCTGTGGAATGTACATCTGTGCTGGAGCTGGATCACAATCACACAGGAGCCTTGATGCTGCGTGCACAGACATTAGTCACACTTAAGGAATACCAATCAGCACTCTTTGATGTCAACAGGCTTATAGAGCTGAACCCTACTTCTGATGTCTACCACAGCCTGCAAGCTCGACTGAAGACCCAATTGGTATTTCTCTTCCCTGCTTCATTCTCTAACTGTATGACAGATATGTAACTGAAAGACGTTATTCCATTGATTCAGCCAATTTGAGACAGCGATTGTGTTCCTCCACTGAATAGATACCTCTTGTATTTGAGGTCAATTTGAAAAGTTTTATTATAACCCAAGTTAAAAAGGAAAGGAAAAATAAAATGAAGAGAAGAAAATTGAAATTTCTCTTCCCTGCTTCATTCACTAAGTGTATAACAGATATATAACTGAAAGACGTTATTCCATTGATTCAGCCAATTTGAGACAGCGATTGTGTTCCTCCACTGAATAGATTCCTCTTGTATTTGGGGTCAATTTGAAAAGTTTTATTATAACCCAAGTTAAAAAGGAAAGGAAAAATAAAATGAAGAGAAGAAAATTGAAAAGAAAAGGGAGAGGAGGGGAGAGAGAGATCCTTCAGCTTTCTGCTCACCTAACTTTGGTATTTTTTCAACCTTTTGAAGTCACTTGCTCCTATACCTGAGTCTGAAGAAGAAGTTGAAGCCGAGAGTGAAGAAGAAGAAATGGAAGCCGCAGATGAAGAAGTAGAGGATGAGCTTGAAGAAGAAATTGAAACTGAAGGTCAACAGGAGCGAACAATGGATACAGCAGCAATGCCCTATCAGGAAGTGCCAAGCTCCAACTCCAAACTTCCTGTCAAACATTCTCAGAATGCTAAAATTGAGCAAGAGAAACCAGTAGTTGCAGTGATGCAACATCAGAAAGCTGAGCATCCAATGACTAGTCTCAAATTTCCTGTGACCCGAAGCCCTTATTTTCAACAGAAGGGAGCAGCAGATGCAGTAGTAGTTTCACATCAGAAAATTGAGACTCCAAGCAACGGTGCCAGAGTTCTTGTGCCGGAAACTCAGGGCTGCAAAGTTCAAACAGACAAACCAGCCACTGCTGTTGTATCACAACACCAGAAAGCTGAGCATCCAAGGACTAGTCTCAAAATTCCTGCAACTAAAAGCCCTCATTTTCAACAAAGGGAAGCAGCAGATGCAGTGGTTGTCCCGCATCAGAAAGTTGAGACTCCAAGCAGTGGTGCCAAAGCTCTTTTCCCACAGTCTCAGGCCTGTAAAATTCAACAAGACAAACCAGCTGCTGCTGTTGTATTGCAACACCAGAAAGCTGAGCCTCTGAGGACCAATCCCAAAATTCCTGTACTTCAGACTTGTAGTCCTCTTGTTCAACGAAGGAAAACAATGGATGCAATAATGCCACACCAGAAAGCTCAAACTCCAGGCTCCAATCCTGAGCATCAAATCCTTCAGAATCAGAGCATGAAGAATCCTGCCGACACACGTTCAAAAGCGTGGGAAGCAATTCCAAAACCAAAAGGTCATTCAGGTCTGGATTACTCCCGCTGGGACCAAGTTAAAGATGATTCAAGTGAAGAAGAAGAGGAAGATGCAGGGCCTCAGTATCGGTTTCGTGTTAGGACAATTGGTGTGCGACCTGTGAAATGAGTGTCTCAGTTGGTGGTTAGATTAAAATTGAAAGGGAGAGGCCGAGAAGGCAAGGCAATCTTCAGCTTCATACAATATGATCCTGGCACGGAAGCTTAGTCTCAATGGCCGGAATGCTATTGTTGGCTTCTTAGATTCTGCAGGTTAAGTACTGGAATCGTTGGCTACTAAGCTTCTGCAGGTTAAGTATTGGAATTGTAGGCTACTAAGATTCCTGCAGGTTAAGTGCTGGAATTGTTGACTACTAAGATTCTGCAGGTTAAGTACTGGAAAGACCAATGACAACTTTGGCCATTATCGATGAAGTTTTTCTGTGGAAAGAACTTGTATGCTTTCTGAGATTTGACTTGGGTCAATCAGATGAATCTGATGGTGGATGGTCCCTCATCTATAGGAATTTGACATGTTAGTGTTGTTTTCTGCCTTCAATGTTCCTCTCATCAGGAATATTGGAAGCTCAGATACTTCATATAATCCAGTGCTTCAATACCTCCTTAGAACATTCTTTGAAGAATAAAGTGAAGAAGATGAAGAAGACATGGGATGTCATTAGCAGATTCAGAGCTATGTCAGATTTCCCTGGTTTTGACAAACCTAGCTTCCTTCTCCTAGAAATTTTTGGGTTCTGCTTATCAGCGACAAATGCTATACTGATGCAAAAAACTCCTAGACAGGCATATGTTCATGTGTTTCAGGTCTAGCGGTTGATCTGATGGCCCCTGGGTTAGCAATCTCATGAACAGTACTTTGTGCAGCATTTATATTAATTAGTATCTTGTAACTGGAATCAAATCAAGGTACTTTCCACTACAGGTGCTGCAAATCAATGGTTCTGATCTCTGGAGCATGGCCCCTCAGGAGCCATGCATTCCGCAACCTTATTCTATGGATGAAGAGAATCCCGAGTTGAAGCTTCAGGGACTTGCTGGTGTGATAGCTTGTCTTGGTGCTTCTTGCAGGATCTTTTCTTGGAATAGTTACCCTTGGAACTCCATATTTGACAGAACAAAGGATTACCCGGGATATTAAGATTGTTACTCAAATTGGGTTACATGAGATTTTAAAAGATCGGATGATTGGTGTTTGTCAAGATCACAGAATTTGATAGACGATGCTGCACCATCTGCTTCTTTGCAGCAGATAGATGTCAATGATATGGCAAAGAAAGTGGAAGATTTGTTCTAGAGACCCAAGATGTGCAGCGGTGTCAAAGCTCAGGGTCTTGTAGATTAGTTAAAGTTTCTTGTACTGCTTAGGAAGAAGCCTATTTCATTTGTAAGTATGCCGGCATTTGTTCTGATGCGTGGAGGGGATTCTCCTCTCTGGATGTCTTTTCCAGTTCATTTTAAGTGTTGAAATGCTGTGATGATGATGATGTTGCAAATAATGTATTCAGTTGACACTGGGTGACTGAAGTCACTCTCTGTCAGTTGTCTTTGTTCTTGTATTTGGATCATCTGAGGAAATTGGTTGCGAATTTCCCTGATCCTTAAGCCAGGACTCCTCAAATCAATGCAAAGAGGCCTCATGAGACGATGTTTTGGACAGTTGACTTCAACGTGGAATACTTAGAATTTTGGGAAGCTACAAATGCCGCCTCCTGCATTTCTAACCCATCAAGTCCTTCCCAACTGGTTCCTAGATCGGTCGCAAATGAGCCTTGATGGATTATACATATTTTTTGAAATTTGATTTTATGAGGAGGATGTGGTTGAAGATTGCTTGGCTTGTTGTCGCTTCCAACTGCGGTTGTCTGAGTGAGGTGCTAGCCGTTTTGCATTTTTCTAACAATTGATTTTTATTGAAATATGCTATGGGTGTGTGCCTAGAATTCCTTGGTGTTAGGTGAAATTGGGCTCAACCCAAAAAATTGCTTAAGAGATCTCCCCTCGCACATCTAGTCCTGTTTTTCTCTCCACTTTTGGGTGGAATTGTTTCATTATGGGTTTCGATACTATATCAGGTGTAACTTCACCATATCAAACCAAAAGCTAGTTTAAAATGTAAGGCTTTTCCTCACAAGCTGTGGGTACATGCCTAGAATTCTTTGGTGTTGGGTTCGACTGGGCTCAACCCAAAAGCTAGCTTAAGAGATCTACCCTTTCACAGATCTGGTCTTGTGCAATTAGACTCTTTTTTTGGCGGAGTTGTTTAATGCTGGCTTTGATGCCAGTATTGGGTGTACTTTTAAGAGTTTTAACCATCTCAAGTCAAAAGCTAGCTTAAATTAAACAAATTTAATAATAATATTGTTAATTTAATAATACTAAATCATTATTCTTAAAAGTAAAGACTACCTTAAATGTCATTAATCTAACATTCGAGTGTGTTTGTTTAAGGAAAAATGAAAAATGAAGAATGGGAATTTAGAAGTTAATATCTAACCTACTTTTTTATTTTTAACCTTATATTCTAATTTTTTTTTATACATTTATACACAACTACACTCTCTAATTTTTATTTATTTTTACTCTACCCTCATTATAATTTTCCATTTTTCATTCTCTCCTAAACGAACACATCTCGAATAATTAAATTCAGTGCCAAAGGGAACAATAAACAATTCTGCAAAATTTTCCCTTTTTTTGGAAAATGTAAGAACTGTAATTTTTTTATTTAGAAAAAGCGATAAATCTGATATAGACAATCAACTGTGGGTTTGCCAACCGAGCCGTGCTCGGTTGGTTAGCGCGTGCATCATAAGTATTTAAACTGCGCTGGTTGTGGGTTTGAATTCAGCTTTTGGATTTCGGCCAAAAATGAGGGAAAATTATTAGTATAAGCTGTAGTCTTCTGTCCAGTTGTTTGTAGGAGTAGTGATCTCCCGTTTGGTTGTTGTAAGTTTTGTCTTCCTGATTATTTGATGGAGCAATGTCCCCAAATTTATAAGAATGTCTCATACCTTTAGTATAATATGTGTTTAGATGTATGTAAATATTTTTCAATAAAAAAAAAACTATGGGCTTGGGTGGGTTGGGAAAAAAAAGAAAAGGAAAGGAAAGGAAAGGAAAATGCCAATAGAAGACCGCAATTGCATTTGTAAATCCTGCACATTGTTTGGCAAGTTAGTCGAGCATCTTAGACATAAACGTGGCGCCCCAGGGGAAGGTCCTACCGAACCTTAATTCGTTAGGTTTCTTAACTTCCACGCAAAGATCAAAGGCATAAAGTATTAAAGCGGTACTAAATTAAAGGAGATCAGATACACTGATGCAGTTCATTTATGCAAATGACAGTAAAACGTACCGTTATCTTTTCAGCTAACCATGATTTTGATTAAGTGTGGCTCCATAAATCATCCCAAATATATAATTTTTGGTTCAGTAATTCACAATAACTCAATAATATCTAAGCTGTCACCTGCGGCTAGCGCGGGTGGCAGGGGTGTTGGGCCCTTCAGTGCAGGTTGTGGGTTCGAATCCCACGTTGGGATTTCGGCTCGGAAAAATGGTGTGGGAGCTGTGGTCTCCCTTTAAGATGATGTGGGAGCTTTTGTCTCCCTTGGGCTGGATGGAAGCTGTTCTTCCTAATTCTTTAGTGGAGCTGTGTCTCCAGATTTCTTTGGAGGA
>JAXCLR010000081.1:7376465-7414744 GCA_035584095.1 Annona squamosa
AAAAAATAGAATAATTATGGAGGGTGAAAAGTTTTAGATTGAAAAGTTTTAATTGACACTTTTTTTGCCAAAACAAATACACCCTTCATCAAAAGTTTTATCAATTTCCAAACACACCCCAGAGCTAAAATCCGTTTGGAGCGCGGCCCACCACTTCAAGCGGAAGATTCTCCTGCACGGACCTGCACGGAATGGAAGTATATCAACCGAGCGGCTAATGGCCAGCGTATCAACTGTGGAACGTGGGCAGAGCATCGCAAAGAGGATGTCGGAAGACAGAAATGAGAAAGAAATCCCTGTGCTTGCCGGCCACTCGTACGGACTACTCACTTCTCGAGACGTGAAATCGTGCTGGGGAGGAGGAAGAAGAAGAGGAGAAGATAGAATCTAGGGCGAGGCGAGTCACTGGAAAAGATGGACCCGGAACAGACGTTCCTGCGCGTCCATGCCAAGCTCTCGGGGATGCTCCTCCGAGTTCTCAAGCCCCGAATCCGCACCGCGCTGGAATACCTCCATCTCTTCGTAGCCCTCGCCCTCTTCTGCCTATTGGTGGTGATGCACACCAACTTTGTGCAGCAGGTAATTTAAATAAACGAAAGCACTCTTGTTAGAAAATCGTTGAATTCCGCATTTCGTGTTGGTGAATTCTCCCCTCGTTTTCTGGATCTCGATAGCTTTGGATGGATGGTAAATAAATATCTGGTTTTCATCAGTATCTGGAACTTTACATCCCTAATTCGTACTAGAAAAAGCTGCGCAGTGTTGGATTGATGGTCTCGATCATTTGGCGGTGAAGCTGTTTTGGCTCCGTTGATGGATATGAAACTTCCACTTGATGAACAACTGTAATTGTCATAAGATATTCGCGTTTCGGAGGGATTGACATGAGACTAAATGGTGAGGTTAGGGAGGGATGCCTAAGGGATTTTTAGTGGTGGTTAGGCAGGGGAGGCATTCTTTGTTGTCATCTGCTAGCGCTGCCCTTGGTTCCTTCTTCATATGATTGTGTGTCAGTGAATCCTAGCGGTATCAATGTTGCCTTCTTCATGAGAGCGCGCCGATGCATCCCTATCACTTTGTTTTTCCATTATCAATGGATTTTTCAACTGTTTGAATGGGAGTTATTGTCATTTCTCTTGCATGTGAAGCCGGGCTGCTCAAGTGAGTTCTCTGGACCTGATTTAGCAGATGCTGAGCTTGTTCATATTAAGGTATGTTGTCTCTCTGTCTATCAATTTCTTTGAAATTTTACTCCTCTGCTTCATGTTGCTTCAGTTCTAAATTTTATGTCCAAGTTGACGGCACATGTAAGAGCAAGATACAAGGGCCTGTATAGCATTTACTTTTAAGATGCTGTTATGCCTTCATCTTTTTCCTATGCTTGTGTGACTAGCTTCCTGTTTCAGCCTTTGAAAAGTTAACCTGCCTAGGATGTTTTTGATTTTGTCAGTTCCTCTGTTCATCCCTTTCATCCATCCCAAAACAAGCTGCCTTCTCCAGTCCTAGAGGTTTACTGCTGTGGAAACCTGACCTTTATAATTCATTCTGTGTGCTGTTGAGTGTTGATCTTTAGGGTCTATTTGGGAAGAGGTTAAAAAAAGAGTAGAAACAAAAAAAAATTAAAAAGGTGAGAGGGTGATATGATATGAATCATATTATAGGAGTACTGATTAAGAATAAAGAGAATGAAGATAAAATAGATAAGTTACTATATATAAAGATGTAAAAAAATGATTGGAATATTAAAAAGGTGGTTAGATTGTAAGATGTTAAAACATATTACTGTTGTATAGTGATAATAATCGAAAAGTGGGGTGGTTAGGTAGTAAGATGTTAAATCATTTTGAAAAATTGTGTTAAAAAGGAGTTTTTTTTTTCTCATCTTACCAGACTGGCCCTTAAAGCATTTTTATTCTCTGACAAGATGTTCTTTTAGCCCTGGGCAGATGCAGACCTTACAACTTTTTCTGTTGATGGTTGATGCAAAGCTATTTGCTCTGCATCTGATACTGTGCTTGTTTTTAATTAGCTTAGGAACCATCTAACTTATTTCCCTTGGCACAGATCACCAGTTTGGGGCTTTGGTCACGATATTCAGCTGATGATGGCACTGTCAATACTTGGGGGCAGGGTGTTTCAACTGGTGTTTTAGAAGATATGGATGGAGATGGAATGATTGTTTCAGCAGTAAATTTTTGGTCAAGCTGGGTAGTGTCAGGAGCTAAGAGGGGCAAACTGATATTCAAATCTTGGAAGTATGACAAAGAATATCTTGAGCCTCAAGGAGAAACTGCTGTTCAGCAGGGGTCTGAAAAAGTTCTAGATGGTTCTGAAGTTGTTGACAACTCAGATGCAAAACAAATCAACTTTAACCTGTCTGCCAAGGAGTCGGTCAGGGCTGTAGTTCTTCGCCTTTTCAGCAAGTTCCATATGCTTTTCTCTTCCTTTTGGAGACGCATGATGCACTTCTCTGGTAGTTTCATCCGTTTATGGGTGAGCAGCCAAAAGAAGTTTACTTACCACCTACTGTATGACTATTTTGGTTCAGGAGAAAATCCTCCGAGATTTTTTCTTATAAGGAAGAAAGCACTTAATTTTTGATTCGTTGCTAGATTTTTCTCATGATCATTTGGTACATCTTATGCCACTTGCAAGACTGCATTTGTGACCCGATGGATCACTCTTTGCTTGAAGATTTTCCTCTCTATCTCTCTATCTATCTATAACACACCCACCCTAGCAAGCGTACTTCTTTTATGTAGTCATTGACATTTTCTGTCATCAATACTTTGCTATCAAAAATTCTGCTTTTATTGATTTCACACCAACCCGATAGGCATGATAACCATTTCACATCACTGAAATCCACATATTAGAACACTAGGTGGGTGGCAAAATGATGGCATCCATCTCTTGCTGTCATCATACCACATGCTCTTAGTGGACATCTTAGTCCTAATGGATCTAGATTCTGGGTAGTTCATTTTTATATACTTGGATGAGAGTGTTCTTCTCATTGTTTTGTAGGGAACTTCATTTGCTAACATTTTACTGTGAACTTCTTTTGCTACTATTTTATTGTGAACTTGGTTTTTCTGTTCTCTTTCAACTGATTTTATAGTGTGAACTTCTCGTGGGAAGCTCTAACTTTAGTTTATAGAATTCTGCAGCATGGTGTAGACTTATGGATGCTCCCAGGATGCTAGAAGTACTCCACTTAAAAAGGCTAGAGTCATTTATTGGTAACAACTGCCTTTATTTGTTTTGTTTCTTTTATATGGTTTCGATCCTAATGATTTTTCATTATTTATTATCATTTTCACTGTCATTGTCATTGTTGCCAATGTTGTTAACAACATTATTCTGTCATTCTTATTGTCTCCTGATTTATTCTTGACTACAGTGCAGTGGCTTGAAAAAAGGAGCAAAGACTTCGAACCAACATATCTATATACAGTGGAGAAGGTAAAATTTTTCATTTCACTTTTTGGTTGGTTTAATTTTCTGATTGTTTGCCAGTCATGAATCCCTGATACTTCCATTCCCCAGGGTATGCATGCCCAAGATATTTGCTACTATTCAGAAACTTCAAGCATTGACATTTTCAGTTGGTGTATTCCTATTGGTTGATTATGACATACTTCAGGACATTATGCATTATGCAGGGGTATTTCTTTCTCCCAGATGGAGCTAAATCTCGTCATAACATAAGGACTGTGAATATTAGCATCTCTGCTCAGCATTCCTGCTTTGGGAACAGGTTAGCACTGCTGTGGTTCTTCCATTCTGGTTTAGAATGGAAGCTATATGATGGAGGATAGACTGTGCTTCTTAGAATTGTCAATTGGTCAATCCTGGTTTGAGCAACTCAAAATTATGACTGGCCTCAGGCATTCCAAACATTCATAACCATATTCTGATGAGCTTATTGACACCACTGCTAACCATGCACAAAAAAATTAACCTGGATGTAGTCTGTGAAGCAAGCCATTAAACTATCTAGTCAGCCATGTGTAGTCAGGCTTGTTAATGGATCAAAAAACAGTGAGCCAGTTTAGACTAGCTGCCAAAGTCTCCTGTTTGTCTAAAATATTCAAGTTTTCTGTCCAAACTGATCGGGTGGAGGGGGAATCCCTTCCTCCAAGCACAGTAAACTGACACATGAATTGGAACACAGTTTATAACAAGAAAACAAGTTTCGAGTTATTAGAAACATGAGAAATCTTCTTTTCAAGATTTTATCTTTAGTTCCAGTCCCCTTGATTTCACTTGTACATAATTCCACTGAATGAACTTTCAAAAAGGAAAAAGGGGAAAAAAAAAAAAAGTACACCAAATGATTCTATCACCGTTTCATGAGACCTTAGTGTCCAACAATTAATTCTTCCATTTGCTGTCCAGGTGGCAACAACTTCTTATCAACAGTTTTGTGGGTTATGATACGATTATCATGAATAGTTTGTTGAGTTCTCCTGGTGAAGGTATGAGATATTTCCATAAATGCAATGTCCAATACATATGCTTATGTAAGTTTGCATTTTCCTGGCTGGTGTGTGGCTTGTGTCAGTATCTCTTGAAACTTTTGTTATATTTGCCTTGGTTTCTTTCTTTCCTGTTTATGCGGTTCTTAATAACATCTTTCAAATCATTAGATTAGAATTTCTTCATTTCTGATTTAATGTACAATTTTGTGATTTTTCACTGTGCAAAGTTCGGGACTTTTGATGCAGGTTATCTTTTCAACTTCCAAACAAAGGACTTCCTTGATCTTAGTCATGCACATGAACCAACTGGAGGTTCCATGAGATTTGAAGGTTTGCAATGTTCAATTGTGTGGTTGCTCAACACTTAATGTCATTAATGTCCAATGAAAAGTAATTAAAAAATGAAGCACATTCACTTATTATGCTTTGATGTTTTATGGAGCTGATGATTGCTTAGGAAGTAGATGTTTGTAATGGAACCGTGAATATCCGCACTGTCACCAGCTCTGGTACAAAGGTGTGCTGCATTTATGATAAAGAATTCTTCATTTATGACAAAGTTTAGAAAGTAGATCATTATAATGTTGGCTATTGAAAAGTCTGAAGATGAACATTACCTGTATTGAATACAACCATCAAGCGTGTTTGTGTTTACATGTGCCCTGCATTTTTTTTCCCGTAATTGTCAGGGTGTTTCTGCTATTTTTCTGTGTAAGTAATTGATATTACCTGGGTTTAATAGGGTTTTATCCGCATGGCTTTTATTACCGTGTTGATTCAATCTATTGACATTTTTCCAACTTGGCTGTGCAGATTACTTTGTGACCAAATGTGGTGTTCTTATAATGTCACTATTTGTTTTCTTCACCACAACAATGTCTGTCTCATTTACTTTAAGAGAAACACAGTCTCGCATGCTTAAATTTACAGGTAGTTCCTCTTCTATTGTGGGTTTCGTCAGTTTCAGCAAAATTTGAAGAGGAATATCGTATTTTCCTAGAATTTATTTACTTTTGTTGCTACTGCAGTGCAGCTACAACATCATGCCCGATATCAGCTTCCAACATTCCAGTTGATTTTTGTCCATGTGATTGAGTCCCTCGTCTTTGTGCCTGTAAGTGATTTTGAATTTCATTCTTTGATTGTTCCTAGAAAAGGCAGAATGGAAATAAACAGTAATATCCAGTGAGATGCATCTGCTTTAATTTGCTAGTTGCTTCATTATTTTTGTTTGCACTAATAATCTTCATCTGCTGATGGGTGGTTCATGGCTGCTGTAGATTATGATTGGCATCCTATTTTTCCTGTTCGAGTTCTATGATGATCAGCTGCTTGCTTTTATGGTCTTGATTCTTGTCTGGTTATGTGAGCTATTTACAATGATAAGGTATTTTCTTCATCTCCTCGAGGCATGATATTAAAACTAAGTGCATTAATGTATATGTCATACAGTGATATCATTTTTTTAGAAATGATTGTACACAAACATTACATGGAACACTTCTGACATGCCCTTGTGCCGCATGTAGGATGTCTGAAATCTTGACCAGGTGATATAGTTAGTAGCTACTTAAATATGAAAACCCTTTGCAAACAGCAGTTTTCTGTAGTCAACCGGACTATCTTGGATGGAAAGCCTGGGCAGTCCAATCTGTTTGTGGTTGGCTCCCAGAGCATATTGGATTGACTTGGCACCACATGATGCTTATGGTCAGGTCTAGGGTTCTGACATCTTTCACAGCTTGGCTGCAAACAATATTGCATTGAGTTCAAATGTTGTAGTTTGTTCTTGTTGTTCATTTATAACATGGAGGTCGTCTGTTTGCAGTGTTCGCACACCAATATCGAAGCAGTTCTTTCCTCGATTCTTCTTGCTCTACTTCTTGGTGTTTCACATTTACTTCTTTTCATATGCCTCAGGTATGCCTTCTCACCATCTTTGATTTACCTTGAAATCTGCTCCTTTTTTTCTGTCATATTTGAGGAATGATATAAATATATTTATGCCACCATTGCATGGAATCTACTTTGCTTATTAGCTTTGATGATGTTCATGGGTCTTCAACTGCCATCATCAACTGGAATGATTCATGACAAGCATGCTTTGTGAGTGAAAGAGTCCTAGCAATTTGAGAAATGGCTTTTGACTTCTAATCAGATTGTATCTTCTGATATGCCCTGCCTCATCAAGCTTGGCTTTGGACAAACAAAAGATATTATTAGTGGGTGATCAATTATTAGTGATTGATCATCAAAATGTGTCAATGTGCTCGATCATTATTTGTTGTTCTATTTTTCAGTCATTTGTTCTTTTTTTTTTTTTTCTGATTGTGCCACCTTAGGGGAGGGGTGACGAGGCCAATGCCTTTGCTTAACTTCAAACACTGGATCTCTCTACCCTAAAACCCTGCACACATTCATGTCAGCTACTTGGTCATTTGTTCATTCGTAGTCAGCTTGTTTAAAAAAATGTGTCCCTTAACAAGCTTTGCAAAGATTGGTTTCTTGTACATAAGTATAATATCATTATCCGAACATTTCCTTTCATGGTCGGCAACAACACCCATTATTTGCATCTTCCATGTTGAGTTCTTTAAATTGCACATCTAACAGCCCTCTGAACCGTTCGTCAGGATTTTCATATTTGGCTTTTGCAACGACAGCAGCGTTCATGTCACACCTGATCCTGTATTTCTGGAATCATTTTGAGGTCAGTATTCTGGCAAAATTACTTCTCCCTCAGAAAGTAATTTCAATATTAATAATTGCGAAGCTTGCAAATGCTAAATAGCTGCTCATGTATACTCTAAATGACCATCAGTATGACAGATTATTGTGAGATCCATCTTGTATACTCCACATGACCACTGGTATGATAGATTATTGTGAAATCCAATCTGTTCTTTGGAGTGATGCCACTTTGTAGATCCTCCTGCAAGCTTTACTGCTTCACAATATTTGTCGTTGTTCAATTGCACTGGCTTTTGATTGGTACATCCTAGCATCATCAAAGTCATTAAATTTTCTGGAATTCTAAAAACATTTTCTAGATTAAATGTACAAATTGTCCTTGGTTCACATTTGCTATGGAAATTAATCATTGCGCAGACCTTGATGCTTATCAATAAGATATTTGTGACACCCTGAGAACGAAGGCAGGAAACTTAATATATTGGATGATCTGAATCCTACAATGAAAATAGTGTCTAGTGATTTAAATGTGTGCCTCAGGATAAATAGGGTGAGGCACATTTTGAAACTGTGTGACTGAGTTGTCAGGCCAAAGCAAACAAGATCATACCGTGGGACCCAAGGCCCCCGGCTGTCGTCCAATTTTGACCTAATAGAAAGGGGGTAAGAGTTCCTAGTAGTTTATATGTGAGTTGTGCCGCGTTTTAAAATCATGCGGCTAAACTATCATACTAAAGCAGAAAATATCACATCATGGGAAAAAGGGCCCCAGGTAGTTATTCACGTTTGACTCAGGTTAGAGGTTTGATCTAAGTCAGATGAGGTTGGGCTCTTACAATATCGTTCTCCTACATGTTTGGCATGATAATCAGATGCGTTACATATAGCATGATCTAGTCACTGCATGACACAATCTTGGCTCAGAAATCTAAATATGTCTTTTATTGCTTTTATTTATGCATTTATTTGGTAGTATGGCTCACAAAATGTTCACTTCAGCCTATCTTATGACACCTAGCAATCATGCTCAGGATGACTCACTGAATGCCATCAGATGTCATATCAGCACGTGTCTTGTAGCACCCCATTATGTTTTACATTACTTGTATTGGAAAGGAAAAAAGATTTGAATTATTCATCCCCATTAGCAAGGAAGTGAACTCAATGAACTTTTGAAAAACATTGAGCTTTCTCCTGTTCTTGGTTCTTCATCTTGGAACCATGAATAAGCTTACCAGTCTGTTATGACCCTAACCTATCTGGATTTCAATTGATATATCTAGTGTTCTAGTAGAACTTGGCATTGTTGATATATATGGGTAATGATGCATTAATTCCATGCTTACCCTTGGTTTTTTTTTTTTTTTTTTTTTTAATTTTGTAACAAGATGCAGTTCCTGGTAACACCCTTTCATGACTTTGACTTCAGGTACCCGCTCTTGAAAGATACATGAGAAGCCGGCAACTTGGTGTTCGCATCACTTCATCCACAATCCTTGCCTCTACCGTCCATATTGCAAGGGTGAACATGAGAAATTCAAATCCAGCCAACAATGTGCTTGGATCAGATCCTTGGGCAAGGGAAGTGCCTGTGCAGACAAGACCTACATCTGACAATGCACTTCAAGAGCCTTTGGCAACAGAGCACCAAGATATGCTGGGAAACCGACTTCAATTCCAAGGATCAGATTCCCGGCCAACAGAAGCTGCTACTAATACCCCGTTGAATTCTTTCAATTCTCTCCTCTTGTGGATCTTAGGAGGTGCTTCTTCAGACAACCGTGTCCCTTTCTTCTCATTGTTCAGGGATATGAGGGATCCAACTCAAGTCTATGCAGAATCTCCTGAGCAAGAAAACCGGTAGATGGTACAGAAGTCCCGGCAGAGGTTATTGGATCTGTAAATGGGGCCTCTACTCTCTTGTAGATGTCAAGAATCAGCAGGTGACGGAAGTCAATGTAATGTGCATGTAATATTCTTCGTTTGCTTGAAGGTAACAGTGCACATAAAAAGGCTATGTTGGTTCAATACCTATCATTATTTCTAATTTTTTAGTAATGTTACTGCAAAGAAAGGAAAAAGAGCAAAGTTGATGCATGATATGGGCCTGAATTCGACCAAAACTATACTCATACTCGCATATTTTGAAAATTCTATAGAGATGCTGCCTACACACTTTGGCACTAATTTTGTACCCGTATCTCATATGGCGGTCCAAACGTATTTTTTTCATTTATTATAATTATGTAGACTTTACATAGGTCGTGCACGCTGTGAAATTGTGCAATTTCTTGAATTTATTTGGTATTTGTTTGGATGTTTGTAATTATAAAAAAATGTGACAAGGTGCAGGCGCGTTGTCTGTCCTCTTTTATTTTCAAAGATCTGAAGAAATAAATTTAAAAAATTGTTAAATTTTGTAGGTACAAGATTTACGTAAGGCATACGCTCTTAGGGACACAGAGAAAACTTTATTTGGGATCGGCGCACATTTTTTATGTGCCTTTGATGTTTTTTAGCATTTCGAATTTACCTATATTGCATAAAAAATAAAAAATACGTATATTGCCTGGTGGTGTAACTTTGGGTGGGATGCTTCCGGGGTACTAGCTACCAGTCGAACTGACCTACTTTTCGGTGGGTTCTTGAAAAAAGTATGCGTAGGGTGGGGCATAAAAAATTATGGTCGTCTTCGGTCAGAGTAGAGTAGCTTCTATACAATGCGTATCCGGAACTAGCCCGATACCACACAAGTAAATTTCTACTTTTTATTTTCCTTCCTTAAAGGAATTTTCCTTTTTCTTTCGCATATTCTTTTTTGAACTTAATAGTATTTTATTTACATGAAAAAGTTAATTTGATTGCTTTAAGTTTCCTCCAATTTGAAATCCAAACCGAACTGAATTATAGATATTAAAGTAAAACTTTTTACAACACAGATATGGTTAAAGTAACCAAAAACCGAACAAAACTAATCTTCGTATCCCATGTTGCCTTACATAATTATAGTTTCGCCTGGTGTATGCATGAGATTTATATTTTCAAATGTGCTAGGCATGGGCTTAATTATTTCTAAATGATGTCCGCAACTCCGCATAAGTGTAATTAAGCAAAAAGAAACAATTGGGCAAAAATTCGGAATGCAGAAGTCGTCGTAGACATACTGATTCTGGGAAAATTGAAATTGAACTTGATGCCGAAGTATAGAATTGTAAATTTTCAAAATGCACAGATGTATAATTTTGCTCAAAACATGTACACACGAGTGTAAATCCCCTTATTTCTAATTTTTCAATAGTAACATTACTCTACACAAAAAAAAAAAAAAAGAACAGTAAAGTTGATGCTTGGGCCCGAGTCCTCATTAGACGTAATAATTTAAACTCTCCTCTCTTTTTCATGTTTTTGATCTGCTTTAGAATAATAATCTGCAGCTCTATGCCTATCACCGTATCTTTCTCTGTAGCTGGAATCCGTCTCTCTTTTCCTATCACCGTCTCTTTCTCTGCGGCTGGAATCGGTTTCTCTATTCCTATCACCACTCCTTTTATGATGGGCAACACCTTTTGGGCTTCTTTCTCTGTGCTGACTCCTCTGGTGCTCACCATTGCCGACAATGTCCATCCGCTTCATGCTGTTGCTATGATCACCACCAATGTCAATGTCTCTTCGCTTGTGTCTGGATCTTTGATCAACATCTCGATCCCCACTTCTGTCATCTTCTCGCCCAGATTTAGCATGAATACTTGCGCTGTCATCTTTCCTTCTCCCTCGATCTTCAATTCTGGAAGGAACACCATAGTCGCTGTTGCTTCTTTTTCCCTGATCTTGCTTGTCTTGCCTCTGATGATGAGTGCTGTCTCTCTCTGGGATTTCTCCACCTTTCTGCCTCTCTCCAGAGCATCTCCTCTCATTATGCTCATAATCCCTTCTATGACTTCTCTCATGATCTCTTTTTCTTTTGTCATATCTTTCTCCATCATCTCCGTAATCTCTCCTTCTATGATCTCTCCACCCTATATCATCAGAACTCTGGTTATGCTCCCTCTTCAACTTCTTCACATTGTGTGTCTCGTGATCCATGCCCGGCAGAGTGTCATCTTCAAAAACCATCTCATACCTGCAAGGATTGCAAGATTTTGTGAGAAAATTATTTATGTCAAACTATTCTCCATCTTAACGAAAATCTGCAATTATATGGGGCCCTGTGGATCATCCATCTGAGAGAGAGCGAGCCAGGAGATGTACATACGATTGATGACCATTTCCACCACGCTGTGTATTGTCGTCTTTCAAAATGTATTTAGGATTTTGCTTATTCATTTTGGAGCCCTCAGGGCAGTCCCTGGCAATGTGGTCAAGAGCACCACATTTGAAGCAGCCTCCACCTGTTGCAAGAGCACACAATAAGCACCTCCAGAAAGAGAACTTCAGTATCAGATCAATCCAGGCAGTTTCAGCTGGATAAAACTATTTCACTTGCATCATCAATTCACCTCACATGCACCTGTTGATGTAGTGAGTACTTCACATTAAATCCAATATTGGATTATTCTCCGCAAGCCGCCTAGGAAAAAAATATATAAATATATTTAAAGTACAAGATGGAATTGATAAATGGAGGATCTAAATCAAATTTACCTTTACCGGTTCCTTTACCACGCCTATATTGAGACCACAGCTTAGCAACACTTTGGCTGAAATCCACATGTATCCTTCGGTCATCAATTAATGCATTATCCATCTGCCATCATGGCTATGTTAGATGAGGAAACTATATGCATTAAAAATAGTTCGTCCAATTCAACTTGAATAACCATGAAATGTATGTAGATCTGAAACTACAGATCCCATCTCATGAAACCAAATATCATGTCGAAATCTCCTTGCAATCTCAAAAAATAGAAGACAAGCAAGTTCAAAGAATGTAAGGCAGTTGATTCTGAAATACCTTGAAATATGCTCGTTCACATGCCTCTTTGTCCTCAAACTCTGAAAATAAAAATAAAGAACAATATCATGCATGTTTGACAGAAAATGCATAATTGCAGAAATTTAGTGAAGAAAAAGGCATATTAATCTTTGATGCTTTAGTTGTCTTTATGTTAAAAAATGCAAAAATACAGGAAGTACGAAAACCAAAGATATAAAGATTAATCACTAATGATATCAGAAGTTTATCACCACAATGTTTTTGCATAAAGAGATTCCACTTGCTTACAGTGACTAATGCGTTCATTTAGGATTATACATCAAGAAAAAAATCTGTTCATTTATGATTAAAAAACAAATGGAAGGAATGCCGCATCAATGCAATCATTGTTTTTCTACCCCATCTCAAGTCTGTCAAGAGTGTAACTCAATATGAACAGTCACCGAGATTGAAAAGGAGAACAGCAGCTTTCCAAAGTGAAGGCAAGAAACAAAGAGATCGTCTTCTGCAGTGCCATATCTAAGACAAGACTCCGCAGGGCATTTCAAGTACTTGTTCTATTTGTGGAAAAGAATAATGTACAAAACATGAAGATTTCTAAACCAAATAAAAATTAAACTTACCTATGAATGCATAGCATAAACTGTCTCCAGTCTTATAGTCTCTGATAACCTCAGCCCTGCCAAGATAAGAGTTGTGAATTGCAGAAGGTAAGGATGACTAGAAAAATAAACATCAAATTAGGTCTTAGTTAACAGCTAGTGGTGTAACAGGAATGAAGCACTACAATTTGCACATTCAGCTTTTGAGAACAAACTAAAACAAACAAATGACTTTGTGCACTCACGATAAGACAGTTCCAAAACGTGAGAAGATAGTATCCAAATCCTCATCCTGCAAGGACAGACATTTACGAAATGACAGTCACCTTTGCATTCATTATATATGCTTATGTACAAGCTCCATACAATGGTAATCTAGCATTTATGCACAGTAGATTACAGTTGGATTACTTTGCCAGTCCAGTAGCCGTGACTCAGAACTAGACACGGCTCCATAAATATCTAAAGATGATGCTCAACTGCCATATCATGTTGAGATTTGCATCAGATCAATTTGGATACATATTAAGGGATAGATTTCCATCTGGAAGGATCGTGACCCCCAAAAGAATACAGACATTCAAGGAAAAACAAGAATAAAAGATTTTAAGAACATAGAAATCACCATAATGTAGTGAAGAAGAATTCTAAGCATTGTGTGCAAGTGATTAGGAGACATGTGTCGTGTCAAGCACATCTCGCACTTGGCACTCATAAGGTCTGTTAACCTGTATTAGGAACTTCTAAGTATAATGATCTGAAGAACTTGTGTTCCTGGGGCACTCAATGTGGGGGTAAAAGAAGAAACAATTTGTGTTCTAGTGTAACTAACATATGAAAATGTTGGAGAATACTAAAAACATAGTTCATGATTTCAAAGAATGGCTCGACATGATCCATGCAGCTGACCTCACATAGGTGGAAATAGTTCATGATTTCAAAGAATGGCTCGACATGATCCATGCAGCTGACCTCACATAGGTGGAAAACAGCACATGATGATGATGATTTAATTTTGTTGTTATTCCACTTATAATTGGGAATGTACACCAGAAATCAGCTTTCATACAGGTTATTTGTTGACAGGAGTGAGCACATACTTGTGTTACTGGATTAAGCTTACAAACAAATAACACGTTCTCTGGAGGCTTTATCTCAGCATCTGGAATATCTCCTACCTGTAAGCCAAGGTAGTCAATATAAGGATTTCTAAGTTAATAGAAGATTCTGTTCATAACAAAAACATCAAATACAATAAGAGGTAACCCAAAGCAGAGGCATACAGTCTCAAGAAAAACAGCATTGGATTCTGCTTCTTTGGCCCGCAATGCCTCCTCCAACTCTGCAGGACCTAAAGTCTCATCCATGGGTACCCAGTCATCTTCTAAGCGTACATCTATTTTCTGCATAAACCAATAAAATGGCGTCAGATGATTAATTGTCAGTTGTGGTGATGTAGTTTCGGTGGGAGAAGACTTTTAAGAAAATAAATGAGGTGATTTACAACACCGAATATAAACTAACAGTTCTTTAAAATAATAATAAAGCATCATAAAACATCCATACATATCATAATTATGTAATTATGTAGTCCTGATAAGCCCTTATATAGAGAAACTAGATAATTAAAACAAAAAATTACCAAAATATTCCTAAAGTCAATATGTTTTTTCTTCAAGTGATATCAGCCCAAACTTGATGCATTGATTTGTAAACATCAAACAACCATGGACAACAAGCATGCACAAGCATAGAGAATAGAAAAGATAGATAGGACTCCAGGATTCACAGGTCTTGATCTGAAATGAAGAAATCACGTATACAAGATTAGACAGTCATGTTTTATGATCAAGATCCCTCTTCCAAGAAAATGAATAAACTCTTGTGTAAAGTTATGTATAAAAGAAAATAATATCTAATCAAAGCTACCTCATCAGGTGGTTTGCCTTCTGGGGACCTCGCTGGAATTAATTCAGCAAGCTGGGGGGGATCTTCAAAAGGATCATCCAAAATATATGTATGTTTGATTCTGTTGCATTGAGGTAAAATTAAGGTGTCATTGCCAATTAAAGAAAGGAAACAAAAGAACATGGGAAAAATAATTTTCCATTGATATTTTTTTTTTCTGTAAAAGGAAATATGTAAATACGGTAGTCAGAGATAGCTAAATATCAAATTAGTATAGAGATCAGAACATACTTTTTTACGCTACTACTATAAGGTGCCATTTAGCCTTTTTTATTGTTTTCTCATGCTAACTAATTTGGAAGCAGTGAACCATCTGTAACATGCTAAAACTAGCATATAGAGTTTGACTTCAAGGATCCCTTGGCCTAAAAAAAAAAATAATAAAAAAAATAATGCAGCAAGTTGCCACAAACAAGACCACACATGCAAGTTATCCATGTGCAACAGTAAATCCTTACAAAGATGTCGTCAATTTCGTTCTTATTGGAAAAAATAAAAAATCTTTTGCATGCCATTCAAACTGCATGCCTATGAAAATGAAATTATCTACCAAACGATCATTGAATCAACAAGAAAATTAGTGGTTGAGATGAAATCAGACCGAATATTCTTGTAGGGTCTCCCTTTCTCATCCACATAAGCTTCATTGACCCTCGTCAAGGTATCTATCCCTTCGGCCACCTCCCCAAACACCTGAAATGATGAAAAAGGAGAAGCTTCCCTTCATTAGATAGAACAAAACATTGCAAATGCAAAAAATACAGCAATGACAAGTAGTTGGAAGGCTCACAGTGTGTTTTCCATCTAGATAGTCAAGATCATCACGCAGTGTAAAGTAAAACTAAAAAGAAAAAAGAAAAAAAAAAAAAGGCTTGTTAGTAAGTACAATCATGAAATACTTATTCGTCAGAAAATGGAGCACACAGCAGTAACAACATGAAGCTTCCAAATGAATAAATGACAGCATACTAGTGACATACACACCTTCTTAGGAAGAAAAAAATGGTTTAACCATGACAAACTATTTCATGAGTTGGCAAACTTGTTTAGCAATCTCACTTCACAGTTGACATAGTTAAGCTTGTGCTTGCTCATAAACTCAGACATCAATAATGCTCAAGTTCATGATCTAAATCTGATGGAAGGCTGGTACACCAATAACGACATTTACCATGATGTCAATGGATAAATAGCCACTAAGCTCATGAAATCCTTGCCACAAGTCCCACTTTATGCAACCCAATGAATTTGTTTAGCCAATGGTAATCAGGAGGTTAACTTATGAAACATATGAAATAAAGATAAGTCAAAGATCTGGGTCAATGATGTTGATCACATCATGTTAGCTGTGTCATCATCAGTGGAAGTGGATAATTTTTGCGACACATTCTAGAACAAATACTGATTTGCTTGATAATAAAATGTACTAGTCTTGATGAAGCAAGTTGTGACATTCCCTTGTTCAGCAGCTCTAATTAATGTATAAAAGAAAAACACTATTTTCGGTTGTTTTGAAACAACTACTAAATTCTTTTGCCAGCAATACACCTATTCTACAAGAAACATATCCATGGGAATACAAATTGCCAATTATATAAAACGTGGACTATGCTTAGAATGAAAATTCTGAAAACATGAAAGCTCTGCAATTTACAGGATCTACCTGAGAAGCATTAAGATTTTCTCCAGCGCTAGCCATAGCCACAGTGCCTATTTTAGAGTGTGTCAAATCAGGATGGATCTCATCACTGAAAAACCGAGCTTGATCACCATAAAGAAACCTGAAAGAAGATTAAGCAATAAGCTAGCTACACAATTAAACAAAGGCAAAACTGACAACCACAAGAAACTATATACTGAACCAACTATATTCATGTGCTATGGGGAATAGATCTTGGGGTTGGCTTTTATGTTACAAACAAAGAAATACCAAGAGCATTACCTGCTTGCTAACAGTAGATAGCGATTATCAAAGGAAACTAAGAAAGGTTCTATGATTCTATGGGAAAGATTTGCTAAAAATAAATTCGAATAGAATGCCTTCATAATTTATTTATTGACAGAATAAAAACTGCTAAGTGTCAACATTTTACTGTGGCCATTTAGACATATGTGGAGGGAAGCATGGTTACACATTTAGAAAAGCAAAATTCATAATCATAATCAACAACATGAAGCATCACCACCAACCAATAAAGGTTGGCTATGTGGATCCTGCAGGATCATTCTTTTTCCCTGTAGTTGCAATCTGCAACAAGAGAATACAAAGCATCCATAAGCACCAACAGAAATTCCAGCCTCTGCCAACTTTTGCGCAGCAAGACCCAATTCCTTAAGATGAAAATCATTATTCCACTGATCTTACATAAGGTAACTGGAAGTTCCAAATTAATTCTAAGCGTTAAGATGAAATTCAGCCTGTCAAAAGGTTCCCGTCCTTGTGAAGATTACATGGAGCAGAGATGTAACCATATGTCATTTAAAAACAAACATGATATACCTACTTGTAAACTGAGTCTCCACCAGTTCCCTTTCCAGTTGGGTCACCGGTCTGTGCAGTGAAATCCTTTTGAACAGTGTGGAATAGACATCCATTAAAATACTTAATCCTGCATATGACCATTCAAGACAAATCATAAGAAACTTTAAATGCCGTCAATTTGTTCCATGCTACATGACCAATATAAATAAATTCAATGACCATTCGTAAAGAAGAAAATTTTGAGAAAAAGGATTTATAAGGAAAACTTATGACTTGCATTTCCTATTATTGTAAACAGCTTTGAAATCAGGGCATCATTAACAGAGCCAAGTCTGTGGAGAAATCATAAAATTTATTAGCATATTAATAGCTTAAGAAAATATGGATGGATCATCAAAAGAGTACATTCACCCAAGTGAACAAGATATCATGACGTTCACAGCAGGAGCTCACACATATTACAGTAAAAACAAACAAAACTAAACAACACTACCAGCAAGAACTCTTCAAAATCAGGTTAGAGATAATTCATAACACATCCCTATGGAGCAATGCAGGACTACTGTATTTACGACACTTGAGCCACATCTGGTGGATGAAGTGGATCCATGAAAAACATGAACATTAACGTCACATAGCTGAGATTCCAACGGCAAAGCTTGCAACCAAATTGCATTCAGAAAACTCGCAGTCCAAATTCCAATATATCCATCCATCCTAAAGCCCATTTTCTCCTCCTGAGCTTGAGATCCAAGCCTTTACAAATCCAAGCAGCAGAGTGGACCTCCAGTCAGAAAATGATTCCACAGCCTACAAAACCCATAGGAAGGGAAACGGTGACAATATCACCAACGCAGCCGAATGTTCTGAGACAGGATATCCAGAAAACGTCCCAAAGGCTAAAACTGCCTAGAACAAGCTCAGTAGTCCACATGATCCAAGAGATAAGTCTATCAGTGAGAAAATCAAGACGGCCATGACGCTCAACCTTGCGCAATGGCCGCCCAGAACAATAGAAGTCCGACAGCCAAGCAGCAGAAGCCCAGCAAGCCGCCGAACAAATTCCAGCAGGACTTTGAGAAACGGCGGGAGATGAAAAAGGAATACAATCGGCTGGTGGTACTTCCCATTCCAACAGTGTGGGCCTCAGAAGAGAAACAAAAATCCACGGGAAAAGTAATCGGGAAAAGGAAGGTTTGTCATGGAAATTACTTGCAGAGCTTCAAAAAATTCTTGGTGGTTAAAGGACATCTATTCGTGTGAAGATCTATGACAATATCTCCCAAGCTTGTAACAATCATGACCGACATGATGCCACTGCTGATGTTGCCGCCGGCGCCGCTGCTGCTCTTCTCCTCTTGTTGTAGTGTGCCTGTGTTGAAGGAAATGCTCTAAGAAGAAGTTAGAATGCTCCGCTCGCAGAAGCCTAGGGGGTTAATGCGAGATTGGTGATTACCGACTCCAGTGCATTCTACCAAATTTTTGGAAGAGGGCTGATTAGAAAAGAAATTTTTTTTTTCTGAGGAAAGAAAAGAAATTATTAACCACAGCAAGGGGGGCAACTAGGAATTCTTCAGGGGAAGAGAAAAAAAGGCTGATAGGAAAGAAATGAACAAACAAAGTTGTATTAATGATTAACAGATAACTAAAAACGTAATTATATCACATTAAATAATAAAAACATTTCTATTCTTTTTGTGTATCCAATAAGGGCTATTATGCCATCACACCTCTGGCGCGATGACGATTCATAAACACGACAACAGCGAAAGAGAAAAACGTGGTAACAGCCGTCTTCCCTGATTTCGTGGGTGTGTCCGCATATGAATAAATTAAAAATATTATTAGAGGTGTGAGGAGTAAAAAAAAGTATGAGTGTTTAATCACTCTGCGTGTGCTTGGGAATGAGTAAAACTTTTGATGAAAAGTTATAGAGAGTAAAAATTGTCAAATGAAGTGATATGATAAGGGTAATGACGAAGAATAAATAAGATAAAGTTAAAATAGATAGGTTAGTTGTGTTGATAGTTGTGTAGAAATGATTAAAAAGTAAAGTAGTTGTATAGAAAAATGTAAAAAATGATTAAAAAATATAATAATTGTGGAAAGTAAAAAATTTTAAATTGAAAAATTTAAACTTAACAATTTTTCTTTAATAACAAACACACCCTTTATTCCCATTTTGTTCTAGTATTCTGCTTAAGTGTGCAATTTAGGTAACATATATGGGTCGATATTTTGGGTAAAATATTAAAATGAATAAGGTAAATTCTTACTTTATACTCATAAATAGGATAGATTTTAAATAAAAAAATGACCGATTCAATTAAAACAAAGCATGTTGATAGGAATTCCTAATATGTATTTAATGTTTTATAAAATATCTTTTATAGTGAAAGATGTAAATATATTATTTACATATATAGAAACTTATTTAGTTTATCTATTATTTAATAAATTTAATAAATATATTTCAAAATTATATTATTATCATCTTAATTATTGATTTTTAAGTAAGACTTATAATAAAATTATAATTTTCAAATATAATATAAAAATTATTTTAAAAAACTAATACGAGATTAAAATTGCAACCGCCTTACCATAAAAAAAATAGTTTAAGATAGACTTGTAATTTACCCGACCTGAAATAACATAAGATTAAAGTTTTTAATAATAAAATAACAGTACAGTTATCTCAAACCCAATCCATCCAGTTCCACCAAGCGCTTGTGCGAAAGCAAATCGTACCTAAACGTTTCGAACAAATCATTTAATGCCTTCCTAGTACAGTTTCGATTTTTGGGACTATATAAGAAGATTGATTTGATTTAGTGAGTGTTCATGTGGCGTCTACAACACCACTGAAATAATTTTAAATGCAATGTAGGATTGAATTTTAATCGAAGCATCAAAGTGAGCCAAACGGATTGGAACAAACCCCCTGTAAAATAAGATAGAAAATAAATTCATTTTACTCGAGCTTCTCTGACTTCAAAGTCAATGTCAATCTCAAAGCTGTAGATAAATGGCGATGGGATTGAAAGAAACTAAATACATATATATAATAACTGTTGTAAATGACCAATCTGAAATCCATTCTGGTAAAATGGGTCTAAATAATTGGTTAGCCGAGCAATCTCATCCCACTTTGAGTCTCCGGTTTAAGCTAAACTCTACTCGGGAATCGGAAAAAAGTCAAAAAAATACATAATAAAAGAAAAGAAGCGAGAATGATGTACACTGATTGAAAGTAGTGATTAAAAATAAAATAAATAATGGTACAAATTTTCTGTAATGCAACCAAGTTACCTAAAAGCACTTTTATATAATCTCTTTCATTTTTTATTATTTTAATGCTTGAAGATAAATATACCCTATGTATTGTATTTAACACCGTTCGTTTAATTGGAAAATCAAGTTTCATCCAATTTACATAAGCCAAATATGCCGAAAATATACATATTCATGCACGAATTATGAAAAATGCTCAAGTTCATATACATGTATATTTTAATACAATTTATTCACAAAATAATAATATTTTAAATAGTTTAGATGTTAAAAATACAACTTTAAATTAAAATTTAGCATTAAACCATTTTATTAGGTTGATTTTACATATGTAGATAGGTTCGTGCAAATAATACTAGACAAATGCAACATGATAATATAAATGATATTCTTTTATGAAGAACATACATCAGGTTGGATGGGTGGGCCACACTCCTCTCATCCCATCCCCTGTCAGCCGAGAGAGAGAATACATAGCTCTGTAATTGCATAGAAATACGAGGGAAAGGTGCACAAACATATATTGCAACAACGAATCTGGCAAGGCAGCATGCAAGCATGTTACCGCTCCTCAGCACATAACCAAACAAGAGATGAATGAACACGTTTATAGCTTTTTGTTACATTTACAATAAAACCCAAGCTCAATGAAGAGGAACCATTGCTCAATAGGCACCACTGAGTCACTTTCAACTTGTACCCATTTGACCACCAATTCAATCATCCATTTGACTTCCAAACAGATTGCATTTGCTTCCATCCATAGAAGAGAAGCACAACCTGTTTCCTTCTAACATTTGACAGCAATGAATGATCCATCTGAATCCCTTGGGAAACCCCCTCAGTTAAACAACCGGCATCCACATTTAACTTGAAAAACTCCGTCTTGGTTTCCTCCAGCTCGCTGGACTACCAAGTAGGCCAAAATCATGGTTGATCATCAGCTTGGCACACTGAGCTTGATGTAAATAATATAGATGGTGTTAAATATGAAAGATAGGTGGATTTTGCATTTAGCATCTAAGATACTAAAAATAAAAAGGGTTAGAAGAAGGGTCCTGTAGATACAAACCCCAATTAATAGAAAGCATGATCTTGTTAGTTCGCCTAACAAATGAATCATGGCATAATAAATAAAGCATTTTGTATAAAGAGATGCATGCTCAGGCCGCTAGAACAGTTCTGACAACATTGTCTACAGAGTACACCAAAAACGCACATATGCTGGTAGTTCCGCAAAACATAATGCATGTTTCATTCAGCTAAACCCAAGCAACGTCCATGAGCAAACCCACTGCTTCAGTAAAAATGCTTCAGCCATTCAACCATGCAAATTTGACCAGGATGGAATGCAAGGACTCTATTTCTTTTTGCAAACATGGCCCTGTATTGTCGCCTTCATCTCCAGCAACTGCTGGGGCCTCCACCTGTCAATAACCTGTCAATGAATTAAATTTTTGACAAGTTGAGATTGAAATAAGTGGAATTCCTAATTTGAGTGATTTCTAGTGTACAGTGCATCTTCAGCATCCAACACATAGGAGATGCTCAACAGAAAATCCATGAAATTAAAATTTTAAAAATTAAACTGCCAAGTCTCACTCACTGAGAAATGGATACCAGTTAAATCATGTCATTCAAGAGTTGCTCTCTTTACCTTTGCATCCCTAGACTGCAAGCTGAAGAACATTGTTATTGTTTGAGACGAGAGAGAAAAAGGCCCATATTAAATCATGCAAGAGTTGCTCTCTTCCCCTTTGCATCCCTTGACTGCAAGATGAAGAACATTGTTATTGTCTGAGACTCGAGAGGAAAAGACTCATATTCCTTTTTTTATCCTTTTTTTATAGAATGCTTTTTATTATCCTTGGTCCCAATTTCAAAAAGTGATTTGATCCATTTGCAGCAAGACTTATTTTTTGCGAAATTTTTTTATCCATATGTGGCCTCATTTATGCCTTCCTCTCTGTAAAATTTGACAATTTTTAAATTTTATTTAGGATTTTGTTTTAAAATTTGAAAATGAATAAATTGGGCATGGATACATGCGCATGTACCCATGTCCAACTTATCCATCTTCAAAATTCAACATAAAATAATAAATAAATTCTGAAATTTGCCAAATTTTCATTAGGATGAAGGTATAAGCGGAGTCCACATATGGACAAAAATTTGGAAAAAAGAGATTACTAGCCAGACGAAAGTGCTGCCATTTGTGCCTGGCCACAAATGATCACTGTGTTTTTTAAAAATGGCTAAAATTGTCACATGTAAGGCACAGAATTCAAGAATGGTTGCAAGTTAGCAAAATGTCTGGGAACTAGCCAGTTACATAACCATAAAGCTTCTGTCATTATGATCCCCTTGCAACTATTTTGAAAACTTTTAATTCTTTTGCTGCTATTTCCTCTCATGAAAACTGTCATTGTTCATTTCAATGGTCATGTACATTTTCAGATCATAATTACTGTTTTAAAGGTATCGGGCCAGGAGCTTTGACCGTCTTTACTGTTGTTCCTGTACCTCTGAATGATAGTAGTTCATAATGCACGGTCAGTATTTGTGCAGACAGGCAATATATATTAGTAGTTTCAGCAACGTTTTGCTAATAGTTTATGCATGGAATTAGGAGGCAGTTGCTTCCCTTTTTTTGCATTTCATTTATTTTTTTCCCTACATTTCTCTCTTTTTCTCCCCGCATTAGTTCTTTTTGTTACTGGAACTAAATAGATGCACATTTAAATTGGAGCATGAAATCTTTGGGACCGATTTAAGACTGAAATCTGGATCATAGCATATGTTCTAGGTAGATCCTGCTGCAGGTACGTTACAGATAAAGTACCCATGTCCATGTGGTCTTTCTACACTGATGTATTGTTTCAGTTACAGAGGTGTCTAGTGCATGAATGAAGGACCAGTATTTACACCAATGGCTGTGTAATATTATTGATGTAGCTGCAGTGAAATGAAACACGTGTATGCAGTCTTGTATGTAAGCCAAGCAGAAAATCACATCTACGGACCTGGACAGCAATGGATTTCTTTGAATCCAAGAATTGATTATAGATGCTATAAAGCCTCTTTTTTTCAGCATCTGAAACAGATGGTCTGGCATTTGAAGCAACAGATTTTAGAAGTGTGTCGCTTATAACTGGTTTTTTCCCTGTCATACCCAAATCCCCACTCTCCAGAAGTTCATGAACAGATGCTAGTTGTGCGTCTGAGAGAAGAGCCTGGAGGTCAGCACCACTAAATCCTTCTGTCACAGAAGCAATGGCTTCCAGATCAACATTGCTTGCCAGAGGAAGCTGAATGAGTGATACATGAGTAAATTCAGAGTCAACACATGAAAATTACTGAAGTCCTCAACACTAAGTGAGAATATAAAGAACCATCCATGAAGGCTGATTTTGCAAGCAAAGATAACAACTGCACTTAGTACCCTTCATGGGGTCTGATGACATGCATAACAAAACATCTTTCTTGTTAGGCTTGCCAATAATGCATGCTGACCAATTAACTGCTTTAAAAAACACTTTTGTCAATCAAGTTGTAGCAATATGATCAGTAGCTGGCAATGGAATGATCAAAATAAACAAAAAATGTTCACATCTGAACGGCCAAATTTATGCAGTTTTATGATTACAATGCTTATTCCCAAAACAGCAACACTATATATCTCTTGGTCACAGACTCAAAGACTCATAACCTATGCATAGCCTGAAAGCCACAGTGATTAAGTGGTCTCTCATAACTTGCAAAAGCTTATGCAAAAAAAACCAATTAAGTTCGTCTTAAAATTGGAGTTTATTTATTTTAGAGATATTTTATTTGAAATTTCTATCATTTTAGGTATTCGCTATATTGCAAGTCAAAAGAAATGAAGGCAAGTCAAAAGGTATTTGTTACATTAAATGGGCAGATGGTTTAATTGCTTCTGGGTTTTTGTTATTGCATATCCCATTAGAATTGGGACTCCATAGGAATTTATAAGGGCTTACTTTTTCTCATCAATACATGCATGGCCTAAGGATTTTTCACTGAATTAGAGATTAATGGAAGAAAGTATTTTTGGGTGCTGGAGTCATGCTCTCTAATTCTGTCTTATCTTCCCTAACATTTTGTTTCTCCCCTTTCTTCCTTTCTCATCCCCCCTGCACGCACTCTGCCTGTTTCTTATCCCCTCCAGCCTTCATCAAAAGCACTAAGAAGTATCAATTTCACATGGAAAGGCATTTTGGTATTGCATAATGATGACACACAACAATCTACAAACATAAAAAATTTCAGCATGTATATAACAATTCCAGGATACCTATATGTTTTCAAAATCAGTACGACACCTGGAATGAAATGAGTGTGCATGTTTGTGTATGCGTGTGTCATGTTAGCATCATTAACAGAGCAAATCAGTAATACAAACCTTTCGGGAAAGAACTGTGAGAATATCCAACCGCTCATTCCATGATGGAAAATCACAGAACAGAAGACGGTCAAGTCGTCCAGGTCTCAGGAGTGCAGCATCAAGTAGATCTGGTCGACTGCTTCAAGGTAAAGATTAATAACTCAATATTCTTCCTCCACATGACAAGAAATCACACAGCAACATAGACAACAGAAAGCAAATTTTTCACTCAAGATATAACCTGTCCTCTCAATGCAAGACTCATGAATGGAATCTAACAAGGCTTGCTAAAACCATACTCATTCACAATGCAGCAGACATGGGAACGCATGTGAAGAACAATGGATTATTATTATTATCTGAACACTGGAAAATTTTAAGTTGTCAATAGGACAGTCCCAGAAATGAAAAACATGGACCAAATTCAGGCAGCTCCTGATCTGCAAATGAAATGTTAGCAAAATTGGGAAGTGACTTTATGCACATGATGCAAGCTTAGATCTAGCAGGATTTCATTTTACCTCCATTGGGAATTGGCATACAGCTTAGATCTATGGATCCTACTGGAATTGAAGACTAACCTCGTTGCGGCAAACACAAATACACCTGTGAGAGCCTCAATACCATCTAGTTCAGTTAGAAACTGCAAATAGGGAGATATGCATCCATGATTAGAGAAAACCTAAAGAAATAGTATTATATACTCAGATGAGTAATGGTGATGAACTAACCTGATTAACTACACGATCAGTAACCCCAGTATTGTCATGCCCTCTCTTTGGTGCAATGGAGTCAAACTCATCGAAAAATAATAGGCAAGGTGCAGCTGCAGACGCTTTTGAAAAGATGTCACGGACCTGTATCAAAGGACAGATAAAGTGTACACTTCTTCTAAGAAGCCATTTCTGTTTTCTGCATGCAATATTTAGAAGTCAAAAACATAATTCTTTCAGATTATGGATTATATAGAAACTTCGCTCAGGCGAACAAGATCCAACATTTGTAAGCATTCTTTCTACCACTCAACATAACCAAATTCCTGCAATCACATAACACATTATTTCCATCCAGAAGGATCTCGACCATATAAATGAGCCACTGACAAATTGTTCCTCAACCGGAGAGGACTTCTATGGCATACTCACCAATCATTCCCCTTGAAAATCATCTGGAGAAAACTTCGGGCATGTGTTTGGAAAGCAGGAAAAAAATGGCGGAAAAATTTTAGAGGAATTTTTTTTTAATTGGATAGGGTGTGATGTGATGTGGTAGGGACAACAATTAGGAGTAAAGGGTAAATTTTTGAAATAGATATGGTAGTTTTTTTCTGAAAGATTGTGTAAGAATGATTCAAAAGTTTGTATAGAAAGATGTGTGGAGAAGTGGTGGAATTTTTTTCTTATTCCCATGCGCCCCGTAAGTTTTGGAAATTATCTCCAAGAAGATTTCAGCTTCTGTTTTCCATAAGAAGAGGCTGCAACAACACACACTCAGAGACCACTAAAGTACATGAAATAATAGCCACTCAGATTTTCTCATTACATCCTCTATGATGTCTGCAGTCTGAATGGCTACAGATGGATCCGATTCATAAACAAGTGTACGGTCACCAATGTTCCCAACTAGCAATCACCTGGACCGAGAAAATCAATTTCCAAGTTCATCTCTTCGATCACTCCTAACATAAACTATTGCAGAAGTTTAACAAAATTCATCAGCAAACACATGACACCTGCAATAATCAAACCATGATGCTTCAATACTAATGACTGACAGCATATTACATTAGTGATGATCCATATGAAAGAGCACCACAACTTCACTGGCTTCCCTGACCCAAAAAGAGTTTTGGTCTGTCAGGAGTGGGTTGGAAAGGTCCTGAAAATTAGCATTCATCATTTTAGACCAAACTGAACTGGGATGGGTTCAGGTTCAGCAATTTGTGTTAGAATAGTTACAGTTAAGTTCCTTGAGGTTAGGATGGTTAATTCTGTGGCCAGGTTAGGGTTGGGCAGTTGGCTTTTAAGGAATTTTGGCAAGATTCTAGTTGACACCCTAGGATTACAATTTCAGGTTGGGTCCTCTTGAAGTTGGGATTGGGTTCAAGTTGACTCTGAATCCAAAGTTCACACGATGGACCTAGATGTAAAACTGATCCATGCCCATTCACCAGAAATAACATTACAAAGACGCAAGCCCTTGCAGAAAAGAAGAGGAAGAGGAACTTAAATCCTTGAAAAAATTGCATGGAGAGAGCTTCCAGACACTTACTGCTTGCTCAGAAGCGCCAATGTATTTGTTCAGAAGCTCAGGCCCTTTTACAGAAATAAATCTCAAGGAACAAGTGGCAGCGGCGGCACCCACAATGTGAGTTTTGCCACATCCAGGGGGACCATACAAGAGAATATTTGACCTCAGCCTTAAAGGAGCATGTGCAAATATATCAGGGAACTTTGACGGCAATTCAACCATCTGCATTGAAAGCAAAGTGATAAACATTTAAGAAATGATCAGTCAGGTGTGACAGAATAATGAAACTCAAGCAAGATAAAAGGATTGCATGCGAACAGAATACAGAAGGTCTGCACAGAACCAATGAAAACAGAAAACTGATTTTTAGCTCTACATGCTGCTCGGCATGCTGCTTGACAAGTACCTAATTTAGCAGAAATATAATTAAAAAAACCCACTGAAGCTCATAACTGGATTTGTTGAAAAAGTGCATAGCTAAAGGCCTTACATACAACCAGTGGTAAAAAATCTTCCAATAGAGAAAGAGAATACCTTGATTTAGAATGAAATTAACGATGAAAGTGGTGGACCCTCTCAGTGGGAGAGGAGAGAAGCATTCAGAAAAGAAAGAAATTAAGAACTCCAGAAGGAAAAAAGAGAATTCGTGACCAAGAGAGATTTTACCAACTCTAAACAAAATGACTTGTCCAATCTAGACAATCTGTCAAGTATATTCATACTTCGATCAATTGACACACGCAAGAACCCACATTAAATAATCCAATGTCCAAGATCAAAAATACACATTAAAAAAAAACTTATATGATTACATCATACCTAAAAAATGGTTCCATTGTGTTCTGCAAAACTCATCTCACTATGCTCTTTTAGTTGGCAAGAGCATGTTAATTGGAGTAGCACAGGCCAAAGCATGTTCCAAAAGCTACATTACCAAGTTACTGGACCTCCAAAAATGACACAAGGCGGCTTATTTAACTTTGATAACAATCCTATAGTTGGCATTAAGTTATGTTGCTGGAAGCAAGCAAATATGTTTTCCGCTATTGCAGTTCCTCTGCCATCTCACAGGGGAATCATAAACATGGAAGCATAATAAGATTGTCTATAGGAGAACTTGGAAACAACCTAACCTGACTTTATGCATGCCTACTATCAAAATACACCAGTCCGAAGTTTTCCATATGACCAACCTTGGGGGAAAGGCATCCTTTAAGTCACATCTGTATGTATGATTTCTTTAGGCCATTCATTTCCCTTGCTAGTTTAGATGTCATATAATGGCAACCAAATGTGTCCCAGTCTTTCTCAGCTCTCACTCCTATGCCTAAATAAATTTATTTCAAATCCAGTTGACTTGTTTAGACACTTAACATAAGATAAGTAGATAACCACTACCTCTTGAATTGCATTTTTTATGCCAATAAGGCCACCAACATCATCCCACCCAGCACGGCCACCTTCAGAAGCAGATTTGGTAACACCACGCATGGCAACTGGCAGGAACTCATGCATTGCTTGTGAAAAATCCTCGTTCATTAGAATAGGTTTTTTGTGTTCATCCAAGGTAGCATGACAAGACAGATAACGACCAGTAGCAGCATGAACAGCCCTATCAACCAATATTTCCTGGAGATGGATAAGCTCATTAAGAACCAAAACAGAGCATGTAAATATTCAAGAGATTCAGTAATAAAAAAATTTTTGAAAGACTGGCTGTGGACAGCTAGAAAATGGACTACGCAAAAAGATTAATTTAACAATATGAAATGCAAAATTCACTGGTACACGCACACACACCTAGCCCTAAAACTTTTTAGCATACTCAGATCATGCATTTTGTCAAGAACTGTTAAATATCTCTTGCAGGGGCATGAAATTTTCCTCATAAGCTGATAAAGGCATTTACTTTGGCTAGAGGCTCCATAATTGACCAAACATGTAAGCCAAAAGCAACAACAACATATAGTCAACGCCAAAGCATGCAGAACCACAGGCATCAATGTATATGAACAATTTGGGCATATTCAATTTTTTGTTCCTTAAGTGCCTTTAATGCGGTGAAGTGTTCCATTAGAACTTACTGAATGTGCTTAATGAGAACCATACCTTTGCTATAGTTGTTATAGGACATCATATTATCCATTAGAAAAACGGGTTCATCAACTAATGTATTGATCAATTTTTAAAAAAAAATTTAAAAAATAAAAAACATAATCATCTTCAACATTTCAAACATGTAACTTCTAATGTTGAAACCATGCAACTCCAAGGTATACAATTATTTGGAGCACATTAAATGGGTGCTTGTACCCTTTTTCCCATGTGAATGTCATAGAAGGAGGCTCAATAAGTTCAATTGCTTGAGATATGAACTATTGAGAATCCATCTCCCATGATGCTTTCAAGTTCAGTGACAGGCTAAATATTTGAATGTTTGTTGCAGGAAACAGATGGAAAAAGATAATATGTTCCCTAAGTAAGATAATAGTTACAACAGCAAGAATTAGATAGGTCTTTTCCTTTCACAGAGTGTGTTTAAACATTTCTGCTGAAAATGCCCATCCATCCTCTAAAAATGAAAATGAAAAGGAAATTATGTCGTCACATTTCTTTTCTTTGTTTGTCCTTAACCCCTGCATATACTGGCTGCGGTAAAAATATAAAATAAATGTTGTGAAGGATGAGCTCCAGTATATGTTTCTTACTCCAGGAAGTATCATACTGATTAAGGGTGTGTTTGGAAAGTTGTAAAAATTTTGATGAAAAGTTTTTTATGTGAAAGTTGTTAAATTAGTAGAAAATGATGTGACATTGTAAGGGTAATGATGAGGAGTAAAGAGAAAAAATTTAAAATAAATAGGTTAATTATATTAGAAGTTGTGTAGAAGCAATTGGAAAATAGGGTTGTATAGAAAAATGTGTAAAAAATAATTAAAAGATAAGATAATTATAAAAAGTGAAAAGTTTTAGATTGAAAAGTTTTAACTCAACAACTTTTGCAAATTGCCAAACACACCCTAAAGGCAATCCTTGGACTTTATTACGGGTGTGTTTGTTGTGTTTGTTTACACCTAAAACATTACAAGCTAAAATTTTTCACTCTCCACAACTACCTATTTTTTAATTATTTCTTCACATTTTCCTACACAACTACCTTATTTTTCAATCATTTCCACACAAGTACTTGTACAACTAAACTACATATTTTAACTTTATTATCTTTACTCTTTATCGTTATATTATATTGCATCATTTTCTCTCATTTCAAAAACTTTTCATTCAAAAGTTCTATCACTTCCCAAACACACCCTACATGTAATCAAAAAGGTCTCAAAAAAATTCAAGTATATTTCATCAATTTAAAGAAAAATGGACAAAGGGGAATAAAATTTTTCAAACAAATTGAAGTCTGCATATCAGTAACTGTCTGATAACTATTCATCCCTATAGTGAAGTTGTAAATTTGATAACTACTCATCCCTATAGTGAAGTTGTAAATTTGATAACTACTCATCCCTATAGTCTGCATATTTGTTTTTAACAAAAACTTTTCAAACCAAAACTTCTTAATCTAAAACTTTTCATTTTCCATAACTACCATATTTAAAATTTATTTCTTTACATCTTCCAATACAACTATCCTATTTTTTAATCATTTTTACACAACTACCCATAAAACTAACATATCTATTTTCACTTTATTCTCTTTATACCTCATCATTACCCCTATCATATTATATCATTTTCTATCAATTTTACAACTTTTCATCCAAAAATTTTATCACTCCCCAAACTCACCCTAAGTCAAAAAAAATGGGGGAAAAAAGCTTGGATCTGACAAGTGATGACAAGGCCCAAATTTTAACTATTAATCTCCGTGCAAAGACAGTAACTAATGATGGAATGTCTAGAGAAAATAAAATCTTAGAAATCAAATGTAATAATAGTTGAAATATACATATATATATATATATATATCATATCAAGAAGCATGATAGCAAATGCTATGTAATATTTATACTGCAGAGTGAATAATCAAACATGTGTGCTAACATTCTGTAAAAAAACAAGTACGTAAAAAACAAGTACCAAATCATAAGCATCATATCCGTCACACTTTGAAGAAATATCCAACAAGATGTCCTCAGAACTTTCCAACAAGCGCTTGTGAATTTCATGGTTCAAAATAGCTCTTCGCTCTAAAGCAGTTGGGGCAGGCAGTTGCACATGGAAATCAAACCTCCCTATGAAGAAAAGTAGGTAATGTAAGTCAAATGAGAGTATAAGAACAAATTTAGAATGGGAAGAAACCAAGAACTACACTGAGAATATTCTGCAAAAGCAACTATGGAAGGTTCATATGCAAGAATAAAAGGTTCAAAATAGGAGGTTCTTCATGCACAAGAACTCTACCCGAAGAGCATAAGGACTGCGGCAGATCACTAAGAGATTTCACACAAGCCACAAGTGCAATTGGTCCAATGCCACAAGAACTTAGCCTCTTGTCCTGTTCAATTCATGAAAAGAAAAATAAGTAGACTTGTTGGCTGGAAGAAAAAAGGAAGAAGATGAAACTTGTTGTTCCAGGTCAAACGGATGACAAAAGAGCCCTTTTTAGCAAATCTTTCTAAATGGAGGACAAACCAAATGAATATATTATTAAAAAAAAGGAAAGGCATTTGCTACATTGTATTACCCCATATTCATCAATAATATCCTGAATAAATTCAACAAGTGCACCAGAAGGAGCTGAAAGCTGAGATCCCTCAGACTCCACAGAAGATGAAACAACGGTATCAAGATCATCAAGGATGATAAGAGAAGGAGAATGATCCAAAGCTTCAGACAAGCAAATGCCAAAAGCTTGCCGAATTGTCAGTGCTTTCTCGATTGCAAGTTTGGAACAGCTTACAAAAACTCTGCAATATAAAACTTGACACCATCAAATCAATCTGAAGAAGTTTTCCAAAATCCCTTTCATCAGTTGATAAAACACTAGGAAGGAATTTTAAGCAATTTTATCTTCAGCTACACCACTACTTTTTTTTTTTTTTTTTTTAGGGAAAACCATTCAACTTAAACTTAAAAACAACTATACTAACATGTGGGCCAAAATTTCTTTATGCTCTTCAAGATACTTAGCAACAGCCATGGCTAGCAATGTCTTACCAGAACCCTGCGAGAGAAAAACATAAGAATCAGACATACTCTATGAATCTCAACCTTTCACTCAGATGACAAACAGGAAGGCAAAACAGCAAAACATTGCTCCAGCAGAAATCAGAAGAGACATGAAAATAATCTGAAGTATAAGTTCATAGTTCACAATCTGGCAATCACCTCTGAAAACTAGTTTGAAATTTGTGCCATAAGACTAGTTTACAATTTGTGCCATGAGGGAGAAATCTCAAAAACAATGATAACAAAGGCATAAAAACGAAATTTGGACCATTTTCCAGCAAGGACTTCTAGGACTTAATGAGGATGTATCAGTCAATGGAAGACATACAAGTAAAAACTCACAAAGGGTCCACAAATAAGATCATGTACTTAGAAGAGGAAGTTTAAATGAGCTGTGGAATTATATAGTATGTATCAGAAAAATAGGATAACATACAATAAAAAACTCACAGAAGGACCATAAATAAGAACATGTCCTGGAAGAGGAAGATCAAATGAGCTGAAGAACTTTCCAGAATCAGGAGACAAGAGTACAATCAAACCTACAGAAGGACAAGAAAAAGAATCAATAAAAATAAAACATAGTTGAATGCATGGAGATGGAATGATAAAACCAGCAATGATAAGTAAATGTATGACACAAAAATCCAAAGGTTTAATCCATATACACAAAAGTAAATATGCCCCTGAAAGAAGTAGAATACATAGAAAGAAAATACCTACGGTTAATGACCTCAGAAATTGCTGGCTCCATCCAGCTCAAAGAAGAAATTGTTGAATGGAAGCTTCTCCCGAAGCTTCTCTCCATAACAGAATCAAAAGAAGAAGGCTCGCCACAAGCCAACTCACCAAGCATCAGATTCAAAGCTCCAAGGTGGTCAACAAATGTTTCTGTTACCTTGCTAACAAGCTCAAAATAATCATGCTGGCCACCATGAGAAGACTCCTCAAATTTAGCCTCCAATATGAATAGGAGTTGAACTGTGGCTTCCCTAGCACTTTTTGTCTTCTCTAGAGAAGTCCCAGCCGGTTGGAATTCTTTTTGAATACTTCTTAACTTGTGGCTTGACACTTGGATGTGAACTAATGTTTCAGAACCTAATGCGACTGAGTTCACATCCATCGCACCAGTGAATGATCGGATTGCCTCGAGTTGTCCAATAAACCAAGTATTTATGAGGCACTTATTCCCCCTACTAGCAAAGGATCTTGGCAATGTCTCTTCGCCTTCATCTTTGGGACAATCAGTAGAAAGAAAAGAAATAACTTCTTCATGACATGACCAATCTATTACATCTGCATCACTAACCAAATCATTCCTCAAACTGGTGCTTTTACTTTCAAGAACTTTCCAGCTTGTAGTATCTAGACCATTTTCAGGTGACTTTTTCTTCCCAAACTTAAACCGGCAAGGAGACAGGGTCAAAGAAGGCATACTCTTATTAGGAATATCATTGCATCTCTTAACATAAACCCCTGCAGACATCAGCAGATCAGACAACTTATTTCAAAACCTTCATTTGCTAGACACAAGAATTCCAACAGACAATATTTATGAACACCCAAACCATACCATAAAACATAAATACATAAGATCATGTTGCTAGTTCCAATGACTTGATGTTTTTGAATGCTATGCCTTTTGCAAGGCAGCATGAAAGATGACAGTAAATCAGTTAAGATGTATTTTTCATACATTCAAACATAGTACAAGCTCAACTAAAAAAAAGCAAAAGGTCATTACAACATCTTCCTCTCAATGTGTAATCATCATCAATTTGATGGGAGACAGCATAGCTTTCTACAATCAAACATAAAAGAAGCTCATACTTCAATCAGTTGATATTCATTATGTGCAATTGGCTCATAACCTTTGATAGTTAAAGCAACAAGCAATTGAGCTATACAGGAAGAGATGCAAACTCCCTATATGCTTCTCAAAGCCCTTTCAAAATTTTCTTTGACTCAAGCGTTTCGGACCTATCATCTACTTGTTTTCTTCTACTGCAATAAACAATTTGCTGGCACTCTGAAGATAAGAAAGGCAAAAGAGTAAGAGGAAAGAAGATTTTAAAAAATGTGCAAACACCCACCAACCTTAGATCCAAACAACAAGCGAATCTTGCGTAATATAAACAGAAACACTACATCAATGCATGAAAGCATTTAAATTTTAAAATAAATTTGTTAGATAGGATGAAATTTGCATATGCTTCATACTGCAATATGATCCCATGAATGTCCACAACATAAAAATGCTAAATGTTGCAAAAGCTGCACATAAAGGATATCACATAAAGACAATAAAGCCAGTTACTACATGGGAAAAAAGCAGACAAAGAAGGGGAAATCCCATGGGAAAAAAGCAGATAAAGAAGAGGGAAAAATCTCAACACATGACAATGTCAAACAAAAAATTGACAACATCCAACAAACAACATGGCAAAGGCCTAGACAGTACAGTTAACTACCCATGGGGAAATTCCTAAATAAATTATGCAACTTAGGGTCCATTTGGTATACTAAAAAATATTTTTTGAAAAAACTTTCCACTCCTTCATACACGACTTTTGATATGATTTAAAATCTAAACTACTTATTAGGGCTCCACTTCTATGTAAGAAGCAAACTCATGTAACCCCTTCAAAATCTAAGATTTTGATCCTTAATGGAAAATCCAATTCATTTATTGTATTTAACATCATTTGTCCATTTAGAGGATCAAGTTTCATCCCAATCAAGCATGTTTATAGGCAACATTTGTTAAAAAATGTATGTATTCATGTGTAAATTATAAAAAATGCTAAAATATCAATTTTAAAGTAGTATTTTTGACATCTAAACCGTCCAAAATATCATTTCTATGTGAATAAATGATTTTATAAAATAGTATTACATTCTAATACATGTAAATGATCTAAGTGTTTTTCATAATTTATACATGAATATATATATATATATATATATTTTATATTTGAACAAATGTGGCCCATTACCATACTTGATTAGGATGAAACTTGGTCTCCTAGATAAACAAATAATGTTAAATACGATAGATGGATTGGATTTTCTATTAAGGATCAAAATCTTAGATTTTGAAGGGGTTACATGGGTTCGCTTCTATGTAACCAGGTTACATAAAAGCGGGACCGTTTTTATTATTACCGCTACATTTTAATCATTTATTCGGATCTTTTCATATAACTACCTCATCTAGTTTATCTTTCTTATCTTTACTTTTAAGCATTACCCTTATCATATTATATCATTTTTTCACTTTTTCAAATTTTGTCCTACATTTTTAACTATTACCAATGAACCCTCTCTCCCTCTCACTCTCTCTCCTGCACAAGCATGTGACTGATTCGAAAAAGTAAAGTGAGCCATCTTCACACCCATGCATTCACGAATGCACGATATAGTTACAAAGGAGAAAACAAGTCAAGAGTAAATTTCATTAAAGACTTCACAAATGGCTCAAAAGAATCAGCATAATTACATGAATGTATGCCTGCTCTCAAATAGAGGCAAAGAGGAGGAGGAAGCATGATGTGCCCTTTTGCTACTGAATCTGAAAGTAAGAGGCGAACAATAACATGCCTAGGAGCTCCATTGCTAATTGTTGAACTGGCAGAGGTCACTCCCTTATGCAATAAATTGCTCTTTTGTACACTGTTTTTCTGTGTGTTGTTCACTGATAATCTTAGCAACACAATGACAAGTTGAAAATTCTCAAACAAAAGATGCTTGGCTGTCTCTGGATGAATGAATGCAGCAGAAGTGAGCATCACATCCAACTCAAGACCTTTGACTTCAGTTCTGTGAGCCAATCTCTTGTTTTGTGTTTGAACACGCAACAGTGCTCTTGACTTCTCTGACTCTTTAATAGATGCCGGCTTAGGGCCCACTTGATGTGAAGCCCCATCTTTCTTGCGTCTCTTTGGTGTAACTACCACTTCGGTTCCAGGCACAAGTTGAACTGAACGACAAATCAAGAAAGGTCAGATGCAATAATGAAAAAAATGAAGGAATTCCAAAATTACCGATTCCCATTTCAAGAAACATGCATGAATACATGCAAAGCAACGTCAAAAAGAAGAAGAAGAAGACTACATAATATCAATACTTAGGTTAAAACATTATGAATAGTTTTCCAACATCTGCAATTGGCCTAAGTACAATGCACCGTGGATTTGGAAGCTAAAATGTTTCTTACCTACCGATTTCCTTGGAGAAGTTGACACGACAGAAAAGACAATGACAGTGCGACCATGCACCCATAGAGGAAACCTCATTCCCTCATAGACAATACCAACCTGCATTTGGTAATGATTACTCATTAGTAAAGCAGGAAACCAAAGAAGGAAAACATTGATAATCGATCAAGCCATGAATTATTTTATGCACAAGCTGGGCACAGACAAGTGACAAGTGCCTGACAGCATACAGGGTGACAAAGAGCAAAATGAACAATTCTATTCGTAATCTGGTATAAAAAAGGATGAGAAATAGAAAACAGACCCAGTGTTGAGCTTAACAAATACGCTTGAAAATGGCCATCAATGTCACAAAAAAAGACAGTTTGGATAACACCATTAATGAAAAAATTTCAGTGATGTTCAACCATTCAGAAGGAACAGCTTCCCATTGGAGGCACATGCACCAATCTAATGTTGTCATAAATGGCACCAAAAACAAGAATCAGAATGTGATTTTATGAAAATGAGCTACTGTCTTAGAAGAGCTGAAACTAACTCAATAAAGTTTAATGACTCGATAAAGTACTTTTTTGACATGCCAGAAGAGAAACCTCCTATAGAACTGACGCACCTGTTTGAGGAAGGCCTCCTCCGCGAGCTCCGAGTTAAGCTCCAAAATTTCCCAGTCATCCTCAGTGCTTGGTTCTATTGCCACTAAAGTCGCTCTTGGCAAATTAGCAATTGCTTTCACCTGTACTAAAGTACTATCTGGCAGAGAAATGCACTCTGCTAGTTGTTGAGGAACCTACAGCACCAGCAAAGATAACCAGAATTAGACATAACAGTCGGATGCATGGTTCAATAAAATGAACTACGGATGTATTTTCAAGAAAAGATTAATGAACTTCCTATCACCCGAAGTGCAGATGAAAAAAAATTTCCATATGTGTAAGAACTTTGTTCTGTTTTCCAAACAACGAGTTGATGCATGAATTCAAACGGTCATTTTTTCCAGACTGAGTCATCTATAATCTTTCTTAGCGGCAGCAGAGATATCGAGATCGTACTCGGAGATACAAAATGTTTGCATGCTAAACATGTAGCCTGAACTGCAGATTACTGATTTACAGTAAGAGCATAACACTAAAACGCGAATTTCATTCTATATTTGGTATTTAGCCTTTACTATTCAAATAGAATAGCATAAAAAGCAAAAGAGAGGAGAGGAGAGGAGATATCAGCCTGCTAGGCACGAAGGGGCGGAAATGGAGAATAGTGATATGCAGGAAATGAAAGGAAGTAGAAATCACCTCGATTGCTGGAGTCTTCGAAGCAGAGCCGGACCACGCCAAATGCCAGCAATCGTCGCCGCTGCTGTTGCGACGGCGGCGGGGTCGAAGCTCCAAGGCTAGAATCGGAGGGATAAATCCCATGTGCGTTGATTGGAGGGTTTGGATGAGAGGGAGGGGGAGAGAGACGAAGCAGCTCTCTATCCCACCAACGACCCTCACCTCGAAGTCCATAGCAGCTCGCACTCTGCCCGCCCAATGCGCTGGAGATGCAAACGGAGATAAAGAGGGAGGGAGACTCGGAGAAAACAGCAGCGTTGGAACGTTAGCTTGAGGAATACGCTTTGCGTTCGGCGCGGCTTCCCGGCAGGTGGATAAAAACCCGAAACGGATTTTTCTTTTGCTGTTATTCCGGACTGCGGTGGCATAAAAATGTGAGCTATTTTGCATTTTTAGGCCGTGTTAACTATTACCCGGGGGGGGGGGGGGGGGGGGGGG